>CM073575.1:99607118-100158000 GCA_037074715.1 Magnolia kwangsiensis | reverse complement strand
TCTCGCAAGCCGAACCAAGCCTGGGTGAGATGGCTCTTGGAGTGCAACTGGCGGGTAAGAAACATCATTCAAGAAACGCTATTATACAGCATCCCCCCTCCGCCGTAAAAAGTTCAAAAAGATGCGCAAATGGAGTTTCCTCAAGAAGAAACCTCTCTCTCTCTCTCTCTCTCTCTCTCTCTCTCTCTCTCTCTCTCTCTCTCTCTCTCTCTCTCTCTCTCCTCTCTCTCTCTCTCTCTCTCTCTCTCTCTCTCTCTCTCTCTCTCTCTCTCTCTCTCTCTCTCTCTCTCTCTCTCTCTCTCTCTCTCTCTCTCTCTCTCTCTCTCTCTCTCTCTCTCTCTCTCTCTCTCTCTCTCTCTCCTCTCTCTCTCTCTCTCTCTCTCTCTCTCTCTCTCCTCTCTCTCTCTCTCTCTCTCTCTCTCTCTCTCTCTCTCTCTCCTCTCTCTCTCTCTCTCTCTCTCTCTCTCTCTCTCTCTCTCTCTCCTCTCTCTCTCTCTCTCTCTCTCTCTCTCTCTCTCTCTCTCTCTCTCTCTCTCTCTCTCTCTCTCCCCCACACTTCAAATCTCCTAAAACCAACTGCTACACCATTACATACATGTCCAAAATACAAAAAGATAACAATGTCTTGAATATATCTTCTTCTTTTTTCGTTTTTCTGATATTTTATCTTTAATTATTTGGCTTAAAAATATTGGTTGATACGGGTCTATACTGACACACGACGCCTATATCATATCATTTTTCACCCAGGCCGATACAGCCCCCAATGCCAGTATTCAGGACCATGCTCTCACCCTCAAGACAACCAATTAGCTACAAAGCTGGCATATCTCATCCTCGGTCTTCCCCATTCGAACCACAGGGACCACGCATAGAAGTCCCTTGGCTATGATGCAACCACCCCAAGGGCATTGGAAATTTTGGAACTGTCGTCGCCTCACTTAGGAACTCCATGCCCAAGATTACTCAAAAATCGTACAAAAGAAACACCAAGAAACTCATCTTGCCAATTTACCCACCATTATGTACCCCACATCCTTGACCACGTCTTGAATGGACCTGGCTCCTGAGTTAACCACTTTCAACCAGCTAAAATCCTTCATTATCATGAGATCCAACCGTCTCACCTCTGTGCCCGAGATGAAGTTGTGAGACAACCCCTATATCCACCACTACTCGAGTGGCTTCCCATTCATGTGTATGTCCATGTACTTCAGTTTCTCTTTGGTACATTAAGCATCTTGATTCCTCCAACAAACCAAGGTCCGTACATGCCCTAGATTTATTGGACATGTCCCATCCTGTGATGGTTGAGTGGACAACGCATCTTCTCAGTATGCACAGTTGCAATCATCATGATACCCACAGAACCAATCAGGCTGTTATACTAACTATCATGTACTACTAATTTCTTGACCCTCTCGCTCGTGCAGCACTCGTACAGTGCTCCAACACTACTCGATTCAGCTTTCACATGCATGCAAGACCAGGTGTTCTGAACAAAACTAGCTAGGATGCAAGAGAAGGCACAAAAGTTGAGTGGGAAAGCTTTGTACTGCACTAAGAGATGCTCACAACTCTACGGAGAGCTCACTTGTTTATAGACCTAGAACATCTCTAGATATGTACAAAAATGGTCAGGATTGAGCCATGTGGCTTTCATCCAACAGTCAAGAACACTCAGAAATCTTCCAGATTATTCTCTACAGCTCTCAACAAAAGCCACCTAAAGAACCCCCAGTATATTCCATATATCTCTATACAACTCTACATGTTTCTATCCTAATCTGGAAATCTGTACACAACATGTACAACCCTCAATATGTATAAAAGGAGCCAAAATGGCAAAGTTCACAAGTTGTCTCTAGCCTTTGACATTTAATCGTCAAACCAACTGCCCACTTCCAGAGTGTATTGGAGAAAAGGTTGACCATGAGGATCAAGCTCCAGTTAGAGGTTAAAGGAATGCATTCTACACCCTACTAAAAAAAACTTTTCAAAACAAGATGATTCAAAATTTGCACAGGTAGCATAAACTCTATAGAATGTTCTTTGTAGCGAGTTGAGTTACGTACAAAGAAACATCCGTTCAACCGGTCATGAACAACGAGGAGCACAAACCTGAAACTTCTAAAAATGCAATGATTAGGACCATCAAGCCAAATAGAATATCACACCAAGCGCACAGGTTAAGCTTTGAACTAAATGATTCAAGGATGGAATCACCTCATTCCATACCCACAATACCATGAATGGATTTTCAATATACTTCTGCTGGATGGATAGTTGGCACGCCATTATGCATAAAGTACTTCTAACATTTTGAACAAGATAGCCAAAAGATCACAATAAGGTAAAATAACAGATCCTTTACAAAATGATAGGTAACAAGCATGTCCCACATTCCAAGCGTACAAAACTCAAACAAAACTAGAAGGATCCCAAAGAGTTTTAAACTATCGGTCCATCCTGTCTACTTCAGCCCATAATTAGAGCTACATAAGCCCAAATAGAGTAACTTACCTTGCATATCCATTTGAACGACGCCCATAGCCCCTATCCGGGCTGTCATAAGGAGAATAAGGAAGTGATCTAGACCGCTCTCTCCTTGATCTCCCACCATAAGGTGAACGCCGAGGAGAATAACCACGGCCGCCCCGATAAGGTGAGCGCCTTGGAGAACGACGGTACCCACCACCATAGTCGTCGCGGCCATAACCTCCACGGTATCTGCCACGATCATGACGAAAACCTACCATGTCCACAAAAACAACAACAAAAATGAAAACAAGAGTGATGATGTGAAAAGCCAGTAATCATGAAATGCCTGTATCCAGAGTAACTCACTAGAGTCGCGGGTGTTTTTCATCCCAAGGTAGTGTCCAGGGGTAGGTGTTCGTGGGCGTTTCCTCCTCGACTGAAAGGTGACAAAAACACCTTAGTGCTCCGCACTCTTCTATAAAGAATAACTCACTAGACATGAATCTGCATATGCAAACATAAGTGCCTCTCAAGTACCAATATATGGTGCCCATGTACAAGATTCATCTGATTTATCAGCGAATCCTGCAGTGAATGACCTTGCCTAAAATCAGGCCAGTCAACTTATTAGGTGGGCCACACATGCACATTGAATGTGTACAGTTGGCTGTCCCTTCAGCTGCCTGTTTTTACATGCACATGTGAACCACATGATGAGTATCCTAGCAGATTTTCAGGCTAGGGCACAATCACCAAGGGGCCTGCCTGTGGAATGGACCAGATCTCATATAAACATGGCACATATGTAACACTTGTACTTGCTGTTTGCAAATGGGCCTCTGTGAGTTGCATTCCTCTTTCGTTAATCAGTCCACCTCAAGCAGAGGGAAGGGAATATGAAAAGGGCACATATGAAACAAGAACCCTTACATTATGTTAAAAAATAAGAATAATAAGAAATAAGCATATAACAGCTTAAACCATCACAGGAGAAATCTTTGAAGCAGAAAAGGCTCAAAAAAAATGCTAACATCCAGGCATATGACTAATTAGCACCGTCAGATGAATGCTAGGTGTGAGGTACCATAGATGCCTGATTACAGAGTTGTTGCTAATGTCCGTTGACTAGTTGACAGAGTTGAAGGTGAATGCTGAGGTTGTTTAGTTGGGCAATATTTGCTATTGTTTAGTTGATGAGATGCATGGGATCAAGCTGTGAGACTTAAGTTGAGATGGATGAACTCATCATCTTGATTGCCGCCAACATAGCTGACGCAATGTCTTCTGAATAATAACCAAAAACCTCCAAGTCAAAAAGAAAGGATGACAATCATATAAACCGTCCATGAATCATCTCCAACTCAAAGGTCTGAGAAATTACCTTCTCCACAGTTATGTAACGGCCCTCCAAAACTGACTGATTGAGGTGTTTGATGCAACGATCGGCATCCTCAAGAGAATCCATGGTCACAAATGCAAAGCCCCTAGAGATGCGCGTACGGGGTTCAACAACTAGGCGGCATTCACTCACCTACGAAGAACAGGGACATTAACGCCAGCACATTGGAAAAACTGAAGGCATGTGCAATCAATTCTACACACCTTTCCTTCCTTAGAGAAGTGATCCTCAAGGTCCCTTTCTGTGACTCTAGTAGACAGGCCAGTAACAAAGAGAGTATTTCCAGGATTTGCAGCCTCCTTCCTGACACCTCATGCCAAGTATCATGTAAAAAGCACAAACCCAAAACAACAGAAAATCAAAGACGAATGTACCAAAATTTAAAGAAGCTTAGGATTGGCTCAAACCTGCCACGACTACCAGATCTGGATCTCGACCGCGATAAGGACCTGGCTCTTGATCTGGATATGGACCTGGACCTGGACCTAGACCTTGATCTAGACCTGGACCGTCCTCTCCAAGGCGAAGGGGAACGTGAATGCCTGATACATCAAGTTCATCTACCAATTATGCACAATAGAAGGGGGGGTGAAACACCATGCAGTAACATAAAATGTTAAAGACGAAGGCCATCACAAATTTGCACTTAGGTGCTGTTTGGGGTTGGAGAACAGAACTGAGTATAAACAGGAGTCATAAGCATTCTTTGCAAAGACAACACCTACATTAAGCAGAAAGGGAGGAGAAATAATGACATGACTGGCAGGATTCAGAAGACTGAAGATTTTTTATTTGATCAAATTTTATAATAAAGCATGTCTAGGCTTATTGCTGCAAATTATAAGGTTCTCTGCAAAGTGATATGAAATTAATTCATCACTACAAAATGGATGATAACAATGTGCTTCAATGCCTCACAAATATTCCTGAATAGTTGATAAAGAAACAAGTCCTGCAAAGTCATAAACACATAAGCAATAATCTTTCAATTTAGTATGTTCATTCTTCCAGGCCCTACCATGAAGAAAACCGAAAGGAAGATTCTAAAATGCCCCTGCTGCCACCCAACTCACTCTCACAACATGATAGCACTCTTAGAAATATACAGGAAATCTAAGGGCACGTTTGGATACAAATCCAAGGCAAATGAAAGGAAAAACAATAATTATCTAATGATGATTTCCTTGAGAATTATTTAAACATGGATTCCATTTTGAGTTCTAGTTTGGGTATCAAGTGCAGATTTCACATTCCTCCCACAATAAAAATCTAGCATCTTGTGCCAAGAATCTAAATTAGGGAAAAGTGTAGTGATTGCTCAGTGGTATCCACCCTTATCATAGCTATCCAAACAGCACAAATCGTCACATCAAAGGAAAACACTTCTACTTTTTCCATTGTTTGGCATGGAATCTGTTGACGGGCAATGATGGACAATGATGATCTCACATGCGGCCCACTTCACATGGAGATTATGGTTTCTATTGTTTCATACTATTATTTTCCTCTTTAATCTTTAGAGGTGATGTGTTAGAATAGGAGTTTCAGTTACTAGACTTTGTTATATGTAATAACTTACACATGGGAGGGAGATCTATTATGAAAGCCCTAATGGTAAGTAAGGGACGGGCTAGGGATGTCACCACCTCTTTGAGCCTTCACTCTCTCTTTCTTGCTTCCCCCAATATTCTCACTCTCCTTCTCAATCTCACTCGAGGAATATGGTATCAGAGTGGTAAAAGATCCAGCATCTTGTTCCTTCCCCTTTCTTTTACTTTTTTTCTCTCCCCTTCTTCTTCTTCAGTGAAACCCTAAATCGTTTGGGGCCTGATTTATGCAAATCACCTTCATTCGTTGTTCAACCACCATATGGTGAATTGTGTAGTTGTGCCACGTGAGTGCGTTTGATGGCCATTTCCACATACAACCAATCATGATGGTTCAAAGTGGGTCATTGTGCAACTATGCGGAGATTTGAAGATCAGGTGAAGGTGTAAAGATTGTGAATGAAAGTGAAGGGTTTTTCTTATTCATCGTCAACCGGTCAATACGTGGGTGATGGTGATTATTGATCTATGCTCTCTTAAAGCAAGTGTTCGGTGAGTTCGAGTTCAAGTTCAAGTTCAAGTTCTTCCCTGTGTGCTTGACCTTCTCTTCCTTAAATATGGATAACAAGCATGATGTTGAGAGCAGTCTTCTGACTTTATCTGAGTCAATGAAACTTCAAATTATATCGACTAAATTTAACAGTTCGAATTATTTACAGTGGACCACATTGGTAGAAGTATTTCCAATAAAAGGAAAGAAATTAAAGTATCTGACATCCTCTAAGCCTAATAACGCTCAACCAATTACGAAGATTAGGTGGCAGAAAATGCTTGGGAAATTAGAGCCATGTTACAAGTGTTTACAGTGAAACAGCAAAGAAGTTTAGAAAATTAAGATGCATTTAGGGGAGAAGAATTTAACTCATATATACAAGTTACTTCAAAACATATTTAACCTTCAAAAAGGAGATAAGGGTGTAGGCGAGTATTATTCAATATTGCGAAGTATGTGCTAAGAACTAAACATATAACATTCCCCATAAACTGATTATGAGACCAAGAGTTGGGGTTTATGGTTGATGTTCTCATGAAGCCAAAATGTGATAATCATGTTGCTTCTTATATTGCTAATAATGTTATTTATCACAAAATAATCAAGCTAATTGAAGTTGATTGCAACTTCTTCAGAGAAAAAGTTGTAAGGAAATTTGCATGCCATTGATCAAGTCTTGAGATCCATTGGCGGATGTGTTCACAACGAATCTTGGTAACACTCACTTGGATCATCTATTCGTCAAGCCAAGTGTTCATGATATATGTGTTCCAGCTTATGGGGGAGTGTTGACAAACCATGATGAACAGTGATGATCTCACGTGTGGCCGACTTCACATGGAGATTAAAGTTTCGATTGTTTCATATTATTATTTTCCTCTTTAGTCCTAAACGGTGGTGTTAGAATAAAGTTTAGATTAACGAGCTTTAGTTTATGATATAACTAAAACATGGGGGATATTTTGTACTTCAACATGTTATTATGAAAGTACTAATGATAAAGGAGGGGTTAGGGGTGTCACCATCTCTTCGAGCCTTCTCACACTTTTCCTTCTCTCTCTCTCTCTCTCTCTCTCTCTCTCTCTCATCTTAATCTCAATTAAGAAACATAATCCATATCCAAACAACCCCTTGTCATCTCCTTAAGTTACACTAGAAAATCCACCATTTTCCTTGAGTTTCCCAATGTTTCCCTTTGATTGTGATGCATTACGTGATACAAGCAATGTTATCGTTATAGTACGATTTGAATCGTATCGTATCATATAGTCGTACAATTTGAATCGCACATAAATCTCAATTGGGACCGAGTCATACGATTCATACCTGAATCAACTGATCAAATCGTGAAGTGTACGATTCAGTATGAATCATACAATTCGGTATCGTGCATAATTCACCAAGAAACATCAATTTCCTCCAATTTTTTACCCCTTTTTAGGGCTTTTATTAATAAATAATAATAATTGTATGACCCACCCACATTAGAAAAAACCTTTTTTTTTCTAAGGAGAAGAGTTTTGGAGATTTGGGGGCTTAAAAAACTTGAAAAAACTTGAAGAAGGACATTAATCTAGAAGAGTTTTTGTTTGGCCCTTCTCTTCTATGGGATGATTTCTAAGTTTCATTACAATCCCTGACCTTTACATCCTTACCACTATTGGTTCTATGATGCCTATCTCCGCATGGCAATGTTTGCAAGGCTTGTAGGTAGAAAAAGAGTGCTGACTATTGACAATTTGCAAAAAAAAAAAAGATCTTTCATTCTCCCCAACTTTTGCCTAATATGCATGAAGAATGCGAAGACGATTGATCACCTATTCATCCATTGGTCTTCTGCTCGAAAGGTTTGGGATTTCTTTTTTGCATCCTTCACACTGATTGGGTTATGCCAAATTCTATTAAGGATCTTCTTTGGGCATGCCATGGGGGTGGAGCTGGGAAATCTGGTAAGGCAATTTGGAGGCTTCTAATTATGGCTATCATTTGGGTTATTTAGAATGATCACAATAGTCATTGCTTTCGGAACAAGAGATCCTCTGTGAAAGAAATCATTATGAAAATTAAGAGTTTTATTTCGGAGTGGACCTCTTATGTTAATGCAGCAAAGTCTGCTAATCTCTCTGCTCGTTAGGAGTTGTGGAGTTGGGTTATATTCTTTTCTCGCCTTTTTGCATGCATTCTAATACATTTTTGTTATCTCTCAAAGGAAAAAATAAAAAAACTTGAAGAAAGAATTCCACGTCTTTTTCGTCGCTCAACGGAATCGAATGCCACTCTTTCCACTAAGATTCTACATCAACACAAGTAAAAATAAGCATGAAATGCTTCCATAATCTTTTATGTATCCCTTCTTTGCTTTCTAAGGTAAAATATGCAATGTTTACCTCTTTTTTCTTTGTTTTTATTTACTTCAAGTTTCTTTTCATTTTATTAATGATTTAGATGTTTATTTTAGGAAGGCTAAATAGTTGTTCTCTTAATAGGTAGGGTTGTATTGATTCTTCTTAAAGATGGGAAAGAAGTCGAAGTATAAGGACAACAACCCTATGTGGAACTATTGCTCAAAGGTGGAAGAAAACAATACCCTCCACCTCAAATGTAATTTTTGTAGGAAGAGTGAATGGGGAGGCGTGTTTTGAATAAAACATCACCTTACCTGAACAAATAAAAATGTACTAGCATGTTCCCAAGTGGATGATAATGAAGCAAAGAAATTTAGGAAGTTGGACAATAATTCGAGAGAAAAGAAACAACAACAAGAAACAATATACAATGTTGAAAAAGTTTCAATAATACATGATGTGGACGAATTGGATAGAGGAAAAAGATAAGGACATTTATGGATGAATTTGTCAGAAAAGTGGAGCCAAAGAAAAGCAACAAGCCGCTCTAAACAAGATTTGAAAGAAAGGAGATCAAAGATAATATATGACATGTTATTTCTCATTTCTTGTATGTGAATGCACTACCAAATAATCTTGTGAAGAGCCCCTTCATCACACCTATGATGGAAGCAGTTGTTGCATTTGGGCTAGGGTCAAAGCTTCCGACATATCTTGAAGAAACAAATTTTTAAAGTTGTAGGTTGAATCTATAGATAAGCCAATTAAAGTTTACAAGAAGGAAAGGGCCAAAATAGGATGCATCATATTGGATGGATGGACAAATGAATTCAATCGGTCCATTACTAGCTTTTTGGTTAATAGTCTAATTGGTTAGATTTTTCTTTTCTTTTCTTTTTTTGGAAATATGTTAATGCATCCGGTATTTCAAAAAATTTCTGGACAATTTGTTAGCTTTACTTGAGTCCGTTATTGATGAGGTTGGTGAAAAGAATGTTGTCCAAGTTGTTATGGATGATGCATCTGCTTATGTAAAAGTGATGGAATGTTAATGGAGAAGAGAAATATGTTATTTGCAACCCACTGTATAGACTTTATGTTTGCAAACATTGGAAAATTGCAAGTTAATGCTAGGACCGTGGCAAAGACGAGCAATATTGGTCTACATTTATAAGCATTGCTAGGTCTTGAGCTTGATAAGAAACATATGAAGGACGAGTTGACAAGACTGGCCATGATGTGTTTTGTTATGTGTTACTAGACATCAAAGAGCATACATGAGAATAGGATTGACTTGAAGTCGATGTTTACCTCAAAGGAATGGGAATGACGGAATTTTTCAAAAATCACAAAGAGAAAGCAAGTACAGGATACAGTATTAACCGACGTAGATTTTTTGTCATCTATCAAATTTTGTTTAAAAACTACTCTCCCATTGGTTAAGGTGGTATGATTAGTTGATTCAGATGAGACGTTGGCATGGATCAAGTAAAAGAGGTTATATCAAAGAATTTGGGAGAAGTAAAGAAACAGTATTCAACAATATGGGAAATCATAAATGAGAGGTGGAATCTTCGGCTACATTGGCCCTTACATGCATACTTTTTAAATCCAACATTTTAGTGTGATGAGAAGTTCTATGCGGATTTAGAAATCAAAACTAGCCTATATGACTATATTGAAAGAATGATCACTGATTCAAGGCAAAGGGTCATCCTTGACTCATAGATGGACAATTCAAAAGGACATATGGTTTGTTTGGAAGAGAAACTGCAAAATTAACAAGAACGATAAAGCAACCAAGTAACCTTTCAATTATTTTGCATGCTTAACTTCTTTATGTAGCTAAAAAATCAATGTATGTTTTGGCTTTTAGGTTATTTAATTTATTATTATTATTATTATTTCATTTTTATATTATATGATTGATTCATAGATTTATGGTGGAAGAGTTATGGAGATGTGTCCAGAATTACAAAAAGTTGGTTATTCGTATTTTAACTCCAATATGTAGTGCTATCGGTTGTAGGCGCAACTGGAGCGCTTTCGAGCATGTGAAAATTAATTAAATTCATTACTCTTATAAGTTGTACTGTTACCAATGTTTTAAATATTGACAATATTGGCCAATATATCCGACGATATATCTTGTATCCCACCTATGCAATACGAAACACATTAGTAGTGCTGATATATCCCACATGTTCGATCCGGTGAGCATTTTCAATTTTCGATCCCTTTTTTTTTTGTTGAAATTATGTTACATCAGGGTCAAATGGTTATAAATCCATTGGTTCTTCATGTTTTCCATGAAAAATCATAGAGTTAGAGCTTTGATTTCGATGTTCATTGGTTCTTCGTGTTCTCCATGTTTTTTTTTTTTTTTTTGAAATTTTCCTTCAACCGACTATCAATTGAGGCAAATTTCAAAGTATTTAGGAGTATTTGATGATATGATCATCACGTATACTCTAATTTTGAAATTTGAGTGTAGGTAGTCTGATTTGGGAAAATTGGGAAATTTTTGAAATTTCCCCAATTTCTCTCAAATTGCTCTCAATGCTGCACTCCAAACATGAAATCAAGAATGTATGAGGTCTAATCTGATGATTTGTTAAGTCCTAGTCAATTTTCAAAAAATAAAAATCCTTTTTTTATTAAAATATTTTTAAAATTTTCCATTTAACCAGTTGTATTCTAAGTATTTAGGAGTGTTTGATAAAATGATCATCACATACACTCTAAATGTTATGCATTCGATTTGAATACAATTGCATTCGTCCAGTCAAACAGCGCATAGCTTAGGACCCTATATAAAGGAAACCTATTATGTGCACTTCTTTTGTGAGATGTTATGATTTAAAAGTGTGTATTAAGGTCTTTTTTAACAATCTTGAAGTTTCATTGAAAAATTCAACCATTTTCCCATCATTTCCCTATGTTTTCCAAAAAGTTCAATAAATTACTTGGTACAAACGATATATCCTGTGTGATAACCGATATGTATTTGTATCCCAATGATGCAATACATAACGTGATACCGATATTTCGAACACTGGTTATAACTTTAGAGTTTATATACTTAAGTACTAATTATATAATAATATACTATATTTATGGAACTATATGTTTATGCAGATACATTCTAAAAGGAAACGTAGACTCGAGCAACAGAGATTGAACACTCGTTTCTGTAAAATACAATCTTCAACTTGAAATCTATCATGCGAAGAGAGAAAGACGAAAGGCCAAACCCTATCTACTAATCAGATTTAGAATCCAATGAGCAATCACTGAGGAGGACCATGCTCTTCCTATAGATAATAATCATATGAACATGGGTGAATGTTTCGTCGAGGCAGAATAGGATGATCAAGATTTAGGCTCTACCTCACGACCGGATGGGCGATATGGTATGGTGTACTCTTGTAGTCTTACAATTAATACTTCCATTTATTTATATGCTAAACTGATGAGCATAATTCATAAACTGTTTTATAGGTCCTAGAAAACTTACAATTAGAAGTAGAGCAAAGGGAAATGTGAAAGTAGGAGTAGGAAAAGGAATTTATTTCGACATCAAATTCTGAAGATGAAGATAATGTTGTTGATGTTGATATCATTAATGATGATCAGGATGATGGCACCGTGGCCAAGACAGATGGACAGAGCGAGGGCCACCAAGAATAGATTTATTTGGACTTTTTGTTTCCTTTTCATTTATAGAAATGAGTGAATGCATAATACATGTAAGTGGGGAAAATGTTACTTTTCGAATCATACATAAAAAATACACATACATGGGATAAGTAACAAGTTGATGTTATAGAAAGGGTTACTTTTTTAACTTGATTATGACATGACACAACAAAATGATACATTTATACAAATCATATAGTTGATCACATGATTATGGCATAGCTAGATTTTTTTTGTGCATATTCATGAGAAAATGGACGATTGATGTGTTTTTTTATTTTTCTGAATTATTTAAAAATTTTCATTTTTTATGATATTTTTAAGAAAATCTAGAAAAAAAAATATCTTGTGAATCATGATACAATATGATTCAGACCCTATTACGATTTACAGTACGATAAGGATTGTAACAATGTTGGATTTCCTGATGTTTCCCATGACATCACCATATCCAAAGGGTGTGATGTGCTTTGAACACTAGTAAGGGTGAGATCACCGATTGAACAATTGTGCCGCATTGGTGCGTGCATGTCTACAATTGTGACGCGTTGGTGCGTGCATGTCTACGAAAACTATCAATCCCAGGTGTAACACATGTGTTGGCCCATCAACAGTGCGAGTGGTTAGATCAATGGTGTGGATTCCCGACACAACAATCTCGTCCTTCAATTTTCAAAAATGGAAACCAATAACTTACCTTCTGTCCTCCTTTTTCCTTCCATTCTCCTTCCAACCCATGTAGCCTTTTTCTCTAACTCTAATAGTACATTTTAGAAAAAGGGTAGCTCATGCAACCTTTCTACCTCTTATATCTCATTTTAGAGAGGGGCCATTTTGGAAATAGAGAAACTTTGAATTTCTTACAAAAACAAGATTAACAACAGATCACTTTATGCTTTTGGGTTGCATGTGAACCATGTTCATATTAATTCCTCTACAATATACATTCACTATACATATAATATGTAATATATTACAAAATTGCCCCTGAAAACCCAAAGGACCATGGCGAAATGACAGGTTTTTATATAGCCAAGCCCGACCTGATTAATAAATGAGCTTGAGTTTAGGCTCGGGCCTCATCTGTCGACCAAAGGCGAGCCATGACCGAAATCCCAATGGAACAAACTGGCTCATTAATAGCCTTACCGAAGGGGAAAAGTTGCCCGGTACATGAAATTCTCTGAGCATTGCATCTTAGGCAAGAGTATCAACTGCATTACTTCACGATGTCCATGGTAGAAAACATGTCGCAATTTTGAGATGCTCACTATCTCAACGATAATACGTGGTAATGCCTATAGTATCAACCCCATGTAATAAATGCCTTACAAATCAAGATTTGAAGGACTGGCAAGTATTGCACAAACGGAGGTCAAAATTCAAGAGCAAACTAGATCCTCGACAAACCAATGCCTGAAAGAAAAGAAAGAAAGGGGGGGGGGGAAAGGTCCTGAATCGGTCTTGTAGTTGGAGATACCTTTGGGAGGCATGACTTTGTGCTTATATGTTCATTGCTAGTGATCAACTGCTCATTGCAAAAGCCTCTTCAAGATCTATGATAACTATTTCTGCATGTTTTAGAAGATTTTACTGTTCTAGGCCTCAAAATATGGTCTGCAAATTTAGAAATAAGATTTTGAGAGTCCTTTGGACTTTTAGTAGGGTTTCCTTTAGTTAACCTATGGTTACGAACGGAGCATGGGTTAAGCTAATGGTTAGTTTGTTGCGAAAATATTAGTTACTTCAAGTTACTAGGATAAGGAGGCATCTCCCTCCCTCTAACAGGTCCTATAGTACTAATACCCACACTAATCGGGTTCAGGACTAGCCTGGTCCAGGTACTTTCGAGGCTATGTCTCATTGTCGAAGCCCTGGATCCAATCGATTCCAATTACCCATCAGATCTTTGATCTAGTTCAAAGTCAAATAAGCGCATTGACCTGGTCGGACCCACACAATGGATGGATTATATTGCGCACACATTTGCCACTTTGACACGTGTTGGTGTGTAAATGGGCTCTTTCACATGTTCACTTAGGAAACATCATTTCTTCGTTAGAATATATACATATTAATATTCAAACTAACTGGACCTGATCCAAACCCAACATGACCCAGCCTAGCCGGATTTTAACCGAGTCCAAATTGATGGACCCAACCAGTGTTGTCATGTGTGATCGCACATTCGCAAATGCGATCACATATGCGCACATGTGCACTAATCGCATATGCGATAGTGGCATATGCGATCACTGCACATGCGATCGCATATGCCACATGTGCCATGACATGCGATCGCATATGCGATGTATGCAATCGCATACAGCATATGCGATCACGTAGTTGCCAACGGTTAGAAATATGACCGTTTTCTGACTGTTGAAAATTTTTATTTTTTTAAAATCCTGATTTTTTTTCTCTATAAAAAGGGATTCTAAGGACTCCTACATGCACTCAAAGCTCAAACTCTCTTTATCTCTATTTTGTTGTCTTACACTCTCTCTTACACAATTTCAAGCCTCAAGCTCCACTCCTCCATCCATATTTCTTTCAAAAATCAAAATTGAAGTTTCAATAAAGGGACACGTACATACATCCACAAGGATTCAAGAATCAGGATTCAAGAGACATTACAAGACAACCAAGCTCTCCATCCATTGAATTGAACTCTTTCTAGTTTCTAATTTTTCCAAGTTATAAATATTCACACAACACACCCACCACTCTCTCTTTCTATCTCTCTTTCTAGTTTCTAATCTATTATCTATCTCATTCTCTCTTAAAGTTTCGTAATATCCAAGTTCTAAGTTTTCTAACAACTTCTAACATTTTTTTAGTGTGTTGGTTACTTTGTTACAAGTTACAAGTTAGTATTGTGTTAATGACTTAGTGTTACAACTTACAAATTACAACAACGCAACTTTACAAGTTTACATTCTACATAATTCTAGAATCAAGATCAAGACTCAAGTCAAGGGTCAAGGATTCAAGGCAAAAGTGAAGACAACTTAGACAATAAGTGAGGATTGAAGAATTTGGAACCTCTTTTTAAATTTGTAAGTGTAATTTTGTTTGTGTGTAAATCTCTCTCTCCCCTCTCTTTTCTACAAGTCTACAAGTGTAACTAAACTCTCTCACTCTCCTTTTCTTTTTCCTCTTCTTCTCCCTTTCTACAAGTGTAACTCAACTCTCTCTCTCTATCTCCTTTTCTTTTCCCTCTCCCTTTCTAGTCTCTACTACTAGTGCAAGTGTAAGTGTAACTCTCTCTCTCTCTCTCTCTCTCTCTCTCTCTCTCTCTCTCTCTCTCTCTCTCTCTCCAAGTCCCATCTCTTTAATGTCTTTACCCTTAGTCACTTTACTTTAGTTTATTTTTTAGTTACTTTTTAGTACTAGGCTACTAGCAATCAATACACACTACCAACATAATGTCTTCTTCCCAATCTTCCTCTTCGAAGCACAAGTCGAATGACCCGGGTTGGAAGTATGAGCACTACCGTAGTGTTTCGGAAAAGACTCACATAGTATGTAAGTTACGTGGGCATGTGAGTTCCAGTGGCATTGCAAGGCACAAGCAATACCTTGCACATTTACCGAGATCAAATGCAAAAGCATGCGACAAAATTACTCCAAAAATCCAAAGGGAGATTATAGAGTATATGGAAAAACAGTCAAGAAAGAGATGCGATAGTGCCCTACGTCAAGAGGAATATTTGGAACAAGATACATATGAAGATATAAACGTAGTTAATATAGATGAAGCTAGTCCCACTCCCCCTACTTCGACAGACCAGTTTAGACCACAAGTACAACTAACGGTCTCGAAAAGAGCCCGAGGGCATGGGCCCATGAATAGATGGTGTAGACCACACCCCGAGGATGTGATCAACCAAAAGGATAGAGGCAAAGGGCCGGCTCAAACAACTTTAGAGAACCGTTATAAACAAAAAGATAGGAAAACCACTATTCAATATATTGTTAAGTGATTTTACCAAACCAGCATTGCATTCAACGCCGTTAAATCGAGAATCTTCAAAGTAATGGTTGAGGCTATAGGTCAATTTGGAACTGGGCTTAAACCTCTTTCATATCATGAAATGAGAGAGACATGCCTGAAAACTGAAGTTATACACGATCTTTCATAACTGAATATAAGAAATCGTGGAAAACATATGGTTGTTCACTAATGGCCGATGGATGGACCGATAGATCTGGTCGGTCTGTCATTAACTTTTTGGTAAATTGTCCAGCTGGGCCAATGTTCTTGAAGTCCATGGATGCATTGGGTCATCCACACACAGGAGAATACTTGTTTATATTACTAGATAATGTAGTTGAAGAAATAGGTGAGGAATATGTTATACAAGTAATTACAGACAACGCGGCCTCGTATGTAATGGTCGAACGTCTTCTTATGGAGAAGAAGCATCGTTTATTTTGGACTCCTTGTGCAGCCCATTGTGTTAATCTTATATTAGAAGATATAACTAGGTTATTTATAAGTCTGATTGGAAGGGCTAGAAGAATTACGATATTTATGTACAAACACGCCCTTCTTCTCAGTCCAATGAGAAAACACATTAGGAGTAACTTGCTACGTCCAGCAGTCACTCGTTTGGCTACAATTTTTTTAACACTACAAAGATTATATGCAAAAAAATCAGAACTTAGAAGCTTTGTAGTGTTAGCCGATTTTACAAGTGGGCCTTAGTCAAAGAATGTTGAAGAGAAACAGGTTCAACAAACAATCCTTAAGCAAAGTTTTTGGACGCAAGTGGTAAAGGCGCGAAAAGCATCCTAGCCCTTATTCACTATATTGCGATTGGTAGACAAGGATGAGAAGCCTACAATGAGCTACATATATGATGCGATAGAAAAGGAGAAAAATAAGATCATGGACAATTTCAACTATAGAGATATTGATTACAAGCCAATTTTAAATATTATAAATAGATGATGTCGCAGTCAAATGTCATCTTCATTGTATTCGGATGCTTACATCCTTAACCCAGCCTGTTTATTCGCTTCTGCTGATCCAGCAAAAGCACTTAGTATGCATATGGTTGAATTTATTGATGTCTTGGAAAGAATTATTCCAAATAGAGAAGAACAGGACAAGATCTCAACTTTGCTGGAATTTTATACAAAAAGTGAAGGGATATTCTCAAGGGATATCGTAATAAGGCATCGGACAATGAAATTACCCAATAAGTACTAGCTATGAATGTCAGTCTTAGTGTCTTACAAATAGTTTTTCTACAAAGTGTCTCTAACCTACTTAAACTATTTTTCTCAGCTGACTGGTGGACTGCCTATGGAGTGGACCCGAACAGGAAGGATCCAGCTCTAAAGAAGATGGCTATGAGGATTCTTGGACTCACGTGTTCTGCCAATGGTTGTGAGCACAATTGGAGCACGTTTGAGACGGTAAGTTTAGATTGTTTAATAATTGTAAACTTCAATTTTTTAGTGTAAGGCCTAAGCTAAATCAATTACCTAAATAGCTAATGCCAAATGCGCTTTCTTTCTTGCAGATTCATACTAAGAAAAGGAATCGCCTTGAGCAAAAAAAGCTCAATGACTTGATTTTCGTTCAATACAATCAAAAATTGCGAGAACAATTTTAAACTAGGAAAGAAAAGCATGGTTTCTTTAACCCTATCTGCTTAGATGAGTTGGATGCAAATAACGAGTGGCTCGTAGAGACGGAAGACCCGGTATTTGCAGGAGAGGACCTGATATGGGCACAAGTTGAAGATGTCACATACGGATCAGTACCTGGTGAAGGTAGTACCACTTGAAGGCGAAGGTGGGGGAGCCGGGGGGCGAGTAGTAGCCATCAACCCGTTGAAGAGATTGAGGAGATGGAAGAAGGAAATGGTGATAATGATCAAGCTGAAGATCATCTACCATTGGATGTTGATGAAATATTAGTACATACAGATGATGAAGAAACGGAAGAAGAAAAAGTGTATATGGAAGAAGGAGATGACTCGAATGATGATGGTGATGATAGTGGTGGACCTGGTGGTGATATGCCACAATGGCAACTGGATCAATGTATATAGTATATGATTAGATGAATAATAAATAAATAACTTCTTCATTTTGTTTACTAAGTGTGTTGATGTTGATTGTTGATTGTTGATTGTTGATGTATGTAGTGTTGAATGTTGATATTTCATATTTGTTAAATGTTAACTATATTGTAGAATATAGAATTGTTGATGAATGATGACTTACTATTTAATTCGTTATGTAATTGGTGTTATTTTACTTAAATTAAATGTATTTCAAGGGCCAATGGCATATATAATTTATTCATTTTTTTCTTAATTTATCCTTATTTTTCTGATTTTTTTAAAAAAATTTTGAAAATTGTTTTTTTTTTTTTAAATGTGCGACTACGCACAGGCATATGCAATCGCACACGATCGCATATGTTATTTAACAACATTGGACCCAACCCGGACCCACTAGACCCAAGTTTTACCCAGATCCAAAGAAGATGAGACCCAAACCCAACCTGAATTCTTAACAAGTCCAAAGGGTTGGAGCCAAACCCATAAAAATCGGGTCGAGTTCATCAAGTACCCATGGATCTGGATACCTATTGACAACCCTACTAACAATTGCATCAGCCTCCATGGACGTGGATCTTATTTTCCCACGCTGGACCAACAGGCATGGAAATGTATATATTTGTGCAAACCTAACAATTTAATACCATTTTCAAAACATGGTCTTCTCCACGTGGAAAATTTGTGCACTCTAGGATGGTTTGCTCATCAAGTTAGGCCACACTTGTACATTGAATGGACGGTAGATCATTTCTTACCATCCATTTTTCTTGTACAAGTGCTCCTGATTATTGGACCAATCTGCTTTTTGGGCCAAGGGATGCTCCAAACACATCCTACATGATAAATTGGCCAAAATCTTGCACGTGTGCCATGTTAGCATACAGCAAAGTACCAATGCATCTTACTTAGTACTTCTAGTGATAACGGACGGATGAATCGAAGCAATACACTTGTTCTAAGAATGGTAAGTGAAACTCATTAAGAAAATGAGAAACAAATACCACCACAAGGACACCACAAAAAGAGCTGGACGATGATCAATCATCCTTTCTCAAACTAAGACTGATCTACCCCATGGAACAACAAACTATTCAAACCCAAAGCCTAGACAAACTTTAGACCTTTTTCGCCCACATTAACACCCTCCCTTTTTCTCTATGAAAAACTCTTCCAACAATTCAGACCTATTGTTAAAAAGTTCTATTTTGCTTCTTCCAACCTTCCACAGAGACCGAAAATTATCCCTAGCCTTCAGCTCTAGATTTAGAATCAATGCATTCATGAGCCACAAGCATCCTAGCTAGGATGTCTTCAAAAACAAACATCCCTAGCAACTTTGGCATCACACTCCCAAGAACCTTAATAGACCTAGAAAACAAAACATTATCAAGGCCCCTTATTTCATGGGCAACAACGTAATAATTAATGCATCCAAATGCTTCGAATTCCAGCACAAACTCCAAAAGCTCCCCTTCCACATCCTCCCAAAAAACTCCGAAGAATGTCACCATAAAGTCATCCAGACTGGGGGCGTTATCCATCTACAACTCTAGCGCCGCCTTTTTGCATTTCTTCACACACAAAAAATAAAAAAATAAATAAATAAATAAATGCTCCAACCAATCCAATCTTCCTCTGCAATCAGCCCAAACGGAAGATTGTCCAAGTTACATCTATTCCACCCTTCATCTATTAGAAATCCATGTAACACTTGGCTATTCTCATATAGATTTCTTGTTGCCCCTCCAAACTCTACTCATTCACCAAGCTATAAATTCTATTTGTTCTTCCATGAGTATCAACTATTCCATGGAAGAACTTAGTATTCCCATCCCTTTCCTTCTGGCAAACTACCTAGGACCATTGTCACCAAATAATTTCCCTCCCTAAGGGAGCATTTTGTAGCAACAAAAGTTCAAGCCCAAATACCTCTCTAGGCCAAGCTAGGCCTCGTCTTGTTTGGCTAGGCCAATGTTGTCCTAATCAGGCATGCCTGATGATTGTTGGAACTAAGACCATTTTTTGTTTGTAGAAGTTTATCTAGGACTCATCTTCTCCTTCAAAAAACTTGGATCTCTATGGAGCCCCATTAGGCTATCAGAGCAATATCCACCCTACCAATCAGGCTTCTCCACTCACATCTACCGTACAAACAAAAAAATTTAACATAATAAAAAACTCAGTTGGGCCATACAATAGAAATAAGTAATGCAAAATCATAGATAAAACCCCATATAATTGAGTATTGTAGCCCACCTAGTTTCCAATCATCAAAATATTTGGTATGTCCCTACATCTTGGTGGGAGGAACCTGAGTAACGGGTTGCATCTAATATTTAGACAATCTTACGGGCCCCATGCACAATGTTTGGTGTGTTTCCATTACCACCGTTGCTTGTCCTATCACCCAGCCAATAAATCAGGCTGATATTTGATCCTAGGGCTCAAAATCACAATTTGAACGTCACTGATGGATTTGACATCACCACACATGGACAAATGGAGGAAGGAAAGAGAGGAAGAGAATGTTATACAGGCTTGCTAGAAACCTACTCCTTGTAAAGACAAGGAAGACCCAGCTAACTCTTAAAAAGAGATATGAGTTGCCTCGATTTTCTTAGGAACCTAGCCAAGATATCTCTCAACAAATGCCTAACTTCTTCCTTGACCACTTAAAGCCTAGACAACGCAATTTGGGATCCAACTTTTCTTGCTATGAAATGGGCCCCATTCATTTTTTAGAACATGTCACTCCTAAATTTCTTAGGCCAAAGGGACTTTCAATACTTTCCTTTCTGTCGATCCTTTAGGTCATGTTTGGATACCCAAGGGAAATGAAGGCAAAAGGAGAACATTTTCAATTGATGTGAACACTTTAGGATGTTCAGATAACAAAGAAAATAGAGGATTCCACATAGCCATCATTGTAATTTTCCATAATAGCACAAGAAACTATGTAATTATTCTCTCAAAAATATGAGATTTTTACTTGTCATCCAAACAGAAGCTCTATTGTTAGAATTCAAGGGAAAATAGTGCTAAAGGAAATAATGAATTTTTTTCCTTTCCTTTCCATTTCCAGTGCAATCCAAACATTCCCTTGGATTGCCTCTGGAATATTAGCTTTTGAGTTTTCCACCAACCTAAAGAATCATTGCTTCCACTCTTTTATCATACCTTAAAGCTTTTCTAGCTTTACCATCAATTCAGAAATAGTCCACACTTCAATAGTAAACAATAGCCACCAACATCTCTCCTTCTCTAGCCACATCAATTCAAAACAAAAGGTGTGGACCATAGCACTCCCCTTCACAATGGTTAGACGTGGACTCCAATTATTCCACTCTTTTTTCATACATTTACGATTTTCTAGCTTCACCATCAATTTTGAAATAATCCACACTTCAACAATAAACAATCACCACCAACATCTCCTTCTCTAGCCACATCAATTCAAAACAAAGTCTGTAGGCCATAGCACTCCCCTTCACAATGGTTCGACGTGAACCCTAAAAGACCAAACTAAAAGACCCCTGAGTAGATGATCCTCCCAATCTATTGAAACCAAGAACGTGCCAAGTCTGGTCATTATTAGAACTTCGTTGTTTGACTATGTAAAAGCTCACTCCACCTCTTAGGAGATCCAACATCTTGTTCCTGCACACCCACCATGCACCAATCCACCTTGATCTAACATTATCCAACCTGCGCCGCATTTCGTTGTTGGCTCAGATAGTTCGAACCATAATCATTTTCCTAAAATGTAATAGAGACTAAATAAAAATAAAATAAAATAAATAAATAAAATCAAGAATACTCACAACCATTACCTTACCCAACGCTCCAACTGGGTGCTATGTACCCCTACTTGACTCGTCCCCACTCATTTGAGGCTAAAACAGGTCATCTTGAATGAGCCCGATACGACTTGAACAAGTTGCAGCTTTTTTTATATTTAGCAGTAAAAATAATATATAGAAAATCAACGGAAAAAATTTAATGCACCTTATCCATCTTTAGTGTGATTGTTCTCTTGTCATATACGATGGCTCAACTTGGTAAGAGCATTCTAAAAGAAGAAGTCGAGCGTAGAGCTTCCCTGAGAGAGAAGCCCGAGTGCAGACGTCCTTTACTACAAAGAGTGGAGAAAGCTTGGGAGGACGGGTGTGACACCTAGGCTACCTTTTAGCTTAATAGAAGCTTGTACATGAGCTATAAACAACACAAGAAAACATATGTTTATATTTCTTATTTTTAAATTTTAAAAATATATATATTAAATTAAAGAAAATTGTAAGATCATGGAGGAAACTTACTTGACCTCATTTTTGAAAACATTAAAGAAAAGAAAACTTCTTTAAAAAAATAATAATAACTTACACAAATTTGAGCATATTAAAAATTCAAATTTCTAATTTTTTTTAGATTGAAATTTCTACATTTTCAGTTCTTCATTACTCAAATCTAATGAAAATTAACAAAAATTAAATTTATTTGGATATGGGATGCATACATTTACATTTATGTAACAATTTCTAAGAAAAATCCGAGCAAAATGGTCCTTTTACATCAACTTTGGGATTTTCTTCAAAAAAAAAAAAAAACTTTCCCCTTATTTTGGGTTAGATCCAATCCGGTAATGCATTGATATTTTCTTTGATTTGCTGCAAAGGTAATTAGAATGGTATGTTTCAACTTTGGAGTAAAAAGAGCAAATAAATAAACGAGTGACCTAAAAAATGAGTGGGTTTGCAACCCCCTTTTATCTTAAAGTAAACAAGTCAAGTGAATCGACTTGCCCATATTGGGAAACGACTCGCCAACTCGCACCCGAATCACCCCAGTTCACCCCCTTTAGCAAGGACTTGTGGTACCATACCTACCACCGTTCACGACCAGAACAAGTTAACTCACTTAAGTCATATATGACTCAAATGAGTTGTCAAACCACATGATGTAACCCAATCAGTCTTTTTGCTTCCCCATGGTAAGTTAATCATAGACTTTGTCATCTTTTGCATCTTAGGTTACTAGAACATTCCAGTTTGCACTCTCTGCTTTCTACAAGCCATCTTTATCTACATTCTCTTCTCTAGAATGCCCGTTCACATGACGTTTCATGCAAAAACATGAAACATAGAAAATACAAATCAGTGTGTTCGATAAATGAAGATGTAAAAGATGATGAAGCCCATGACTAGCTCAATATGGAGAAGCAACAACATTGATTGGGTTACGCCATGGTTTGACAACTTATCCAAGCTTTTATCCAACTCAAGCGAATCGACTCAACTTTAGTTGTGAACATGTTGGTTCGATAGCATAAGTCCCTGTTCCAAGGGGTGAACCAGGGTGACTCGGGTGTGACTTGGTGAGTCAGTGCAATTTTTCTAACCCGACTCATTTCACTTTACTGAGATAAATGGGGTTGCAATCCCTCCAGGTTTTTTCTCAATTATGCCCTCTCTTCGTGGTTTTTTTTTTTTTTACTCTAAACTCAATATCTAACATTCTAGCAACATTTATGAGAATGTTTATACGCGACAAATTGAAGAAATAATTAATGCATTATCAAATCTAAAGCCAAATTTTGGGGAAAGTTAGCTTTTAAAATTTTTATAAAAAAAAAACATCTTTTTGCCAGGATTTTCTTATAAATCATTACCTAAGTATAGATCAATACATTTTGTTAAAATCATGTTTTTTATTGATTTTCATTGGATTTGAAGAATAAAGTAGTGCAAATTGTATTTTTTTTTTAAATCATATTTTATGCTTAAATTCATTTAAGTTATTTTTAATAGTTTTTTCTTTCAATATTCTGAAAAATGAGATCAAGGAAGTTTCCTACTTTCATCTTACAATCTTCTCTTATTTAACATTTTTAAAATTATATTTTTTATTAAATAGTTAGAAAGAAATTCTTGTATTTTTTATAAATGTCATATACAAGTTCTTATTACATAATTAGCCTAGGATGCAATTTAGATTTTTCTCACATTTTAAGATTTTTTTAAAAATTTCACTGCTAAAAGTTAAAAAAGGGAAGAATCACCCCGAATCGTACTTGACTTGTCCAAGACGACCTATTTTGGCCCAAAACAAGTCAAGACAAGCCACCAAGTCAAAAATGATGTGGGAGGATCATCATTTAGCAAACTTTACCCCTCCTGGTCTCCTCCTAATTCCTCTATCCACCTACCCCAAACTTCCACTATCCTTTTCAGTGTTCGAAATATCGGTATCACATTACATGTCTCATCCTTGAGATACAGATATGTATTGGTTATCACACAAGATATATAGTTTGTATTGGGTAATTTATCGCACTTTTTGAAAAATATTGGGAAGCATTGGGGAAATGGTTGAATTTTTTAATGAAACTTGAGGGATTGTTAAAAATGACATTAATACACACTTTTAAATCATAATATGATCTTCCTCTTGAGTAGTTGCATCTTTTTAAACAATCTAAATCAACCCATCATTGTCATATTTGATCCACAAAGCCTTCTATAATTGAGACACATCAACTCGAATCTAAACAATTTTGGACCCCAATTCTCCTCGTCCACTTCCAATGTTATTGGGAGTAGTGATAAAAAAAGGGATTTCGGCAACCCTCTTTACTTTACAAGGGGGAACGTATTCACCCAGTCAAAAGACACCAAGAATCTATCTAGTTTCGACATTATGGGGTTTTCCTAGCCATTGCTACATGTGAACTTGATGTCTCCCATTAGGATGTTGACAATCTCATTTCCGTCCACCCAACTCAAGAAATCTCGTATGCTTCTTGTGATGCTTCCTCCACTTGATGTTTCATAGGTGAATATGATTGCGTTGAAAGAAAATCAAATAAATTGGACGATCCTAACAATTTAATTTCACCCTTTAAATTAGACCACCAAGGCACCAACCATTTCCAAGAATAGCTATTGTTTGATCAATGTAGAAAACGTGTCTTTCCTATTTTTTCCTTTTTTATCTCATCTTCTCATTACTTTTCATTTTTCAATATTAGGTTTTTCCATCATTCTATTACTGAGCTATTTATGACGACAACATGACATTGTTAGTTCAACTTGATCAAACTAGCGTTTGGATTGGGTCCACCTGGAAGGACACCTTTTCTATGCAACGTCCAGTTAAGATTTTGAGACAATGATACAAACAATTCATTACGACAATGGATAAAATTTCCTAATATAAATGGACAACCTACAATCTCCTTCATAGGCTACTGAATCCACTAGAGAGTGTGCTTCCATTGGCAACTATCTAAAGGAAGAATAACAAGAAGAAGCATCAGCCTTGTCATTACTTGCAATGAAATTAAGTTGTTGTACACTTCCTTAATGCTCAAGGTAGTACATATCTAGACCCACTTTCCACAATTCAAAGTCCGCCAAAGAACTCTACAACTAGATTGCCATCGAACTTGATTGTCAACATTCCTACTGGTTAGAGCCACTATTGCTAATCACTCTTACATCATTTTCTACAACTCCACCTCAAAGTTCCTCGGATTACACATGGAGCTACCGTCCATCCACACATTTTCAACCAACCAAGAGGAGGGACTTCCTGCTATCATTCTTGTTAACCATTTTACACTTGTCACGGACTCTCAAATAACCAACTAGCCCCAATTCTCGCAAGGTTTGAGGCTTACGCATGTTTGAACTCTTTAGCAATTAGAAAATAACACATTAGCAAACCTAACGTTCTCCAGTACATAAGGGGATGGGAGTTCCTCGAAGATTCTCCTATTTCTCTTTTTCCCCAAATAACCCATATAATCATTTGCAAAAGTATACCCCATGGAATTTTGCCTCTTTGTTTGAGGGGGGCCAGCCTACCTTTCATATGGTTTACAACCAAGCACAAGAGGACCTATGCAATCTCAAATAAATAAAAGGAAGAATGTTCAAATTCGGTCATTACACACTGTGAGAAATACCCCATCATTAACCCCTGAGAAGATCTTCCAACAACTCAACTTCATCAATCCCATAAGCTTCTCCTAAATGCCAAAAACCATGCCACTTTACCCACCCAAAATCTCATAGTAATCTTTAACAAGGATGTCCAAAGATGAGATTGAAAACAATCTAGGGAATCTCTAGGCATCTCATAGTAATCTTTAACAAGGATGTCCAAAGATGAGATTGAAAACAATCTAGGGAATCTCTAGGCCATAGTACATCTACTCATCGATCACCCTAGAAGTGAGTTCTCTCAATAACCAATTTTCTCCAATTCTATATATCAATAAAACAAAATATATCCCGATCCTCCCTTCATATTTAGACTTTGGACATCTTCCCACTTAATGGGGCAAAACTTACGGTCCTCTCTCCCTCCCAAATTGTGTCCTAACAGCTGTTACGCAATGCTAACGATGGCAACCATTATGTGTTAAGGGACCGTTATGGAAAAAAACATGTAACGGTCCATTAAGGTGCCAATACAGGGTTTTTCAAAAAAAAAAAAGTGACACCCGTATTGCATCGGTAACAGTGGTGGTCGTTGCGGCCACCATCACCGTTACAAACTACCTTGCTCCCTCCTGCAAAATTATTTTTTAAAACTCACAAGTTGTTATGATCAAGATGTTGAACCATGAGAGAGTATGCTGGTAATCAGCACGTGTGACTTTATACGCATAATATGACACAAGGGAGTTAAGATATCTTCCACATAGATAAATCTCTTACCAGAACTTGCAATCTCTTGGTTCCAAATGTATAAAGCTCTGGCATTGGCACCAAGCAAAAGACCAAGTTACCATCCAAAAATATTCCCATTTACACATAAAATTCACTAGATATTCAACAATTGTCACGCCCACAACCACATTGGCTATAGCACTTTTTCTCTAAAGTTAACTAGTATCCAAGAAAGCAATGTGAAACACCTCTAATTGTGTTGAATTGATGCTAGTGACCTCATAGAGGATTATTGTCCCGACAACGAACTACAGACGTAATATTACAATAATAGAATCCACCTCGAAACACTTAAAAAAGTCCTACTTCTAGGGCAACTTGAAACAATTTGCCTAAGCCTTCTGCAACAATTCTAAATTGAAAGTGAAGAGAAATTGCATTGGGAAAGACTGCTCATGCTCTTAAAGAACCCTTTAAGAACATCATTAATCAGGGGGTCGAAATAGATACACTTTAAAGATACAACAACACTCTTTTGATCCTTTCCAAGATGCACGGAGTTAACTTTTAGCATTATAACTTTAGAAGAAGAAAAAAAGCCTACGGTATACTACACACATGGCATATTTATACAAGATCCAGCCCATTCATCTGTCTGGATCCTATTGTGATCTGATGTAAGCTATGACGTCGAACGGCAGTGATCAGCCCACAAATATCAAATATCGAAGTTCATAGAACAATTGTTCTAGCAAATTGATGGCATGATACCGGATCTGACATTTAGATTTTACCTCGCATAAATGATGGCATGATACCATCACACCATCCAGGTCCAATAAGCACCATATAAATCAGATACAAAGAATCACACCTCGCATAAGCATAGCGTCATGCCATTTGGATTGATCATTAGGTGTTGATAAATCACTCCCCGAAGTTGAGAAAATCTCTCTTACAGAAAAGCACATCTTACCTTTTCATTCGCAATATTCATGGTTCAGAGAATCCATCTTAAAAGAATTTCACCTGTTTCCTTTTCCACTTGTAATACAGATTTATGTATTAAAAATGAGAGGACATAAAACCCTAGACCTCCAAGCAATTTAAATGGTACATGTAATCTAGTTTTAACACTTAAAAAAGGCACCTAACAATTCATATTAAAGAAAAAGACTTTAAAAAGTCTTTTGGTGAATCAAGACCATGACACCAAATACAAAAGAACTCAAGACCATGGGACGAATAGCCACTGAGGTGCTATGGTTAGGATTTGGGAAATTTCACGCAGCACAGAAGATCGGGCCATGCTGTCCTGGGCTATAGGCATTAGTTTTTCTTTCCTTCTTTTCTTAGGATTTTCTAGCCCATGCAGTGGGTTTAGATCGTTCTGTAGTTTGGATAGTCTCCCTCTATGGATCTGAGTCATGTTTGTAGCTTCTTGGTTCGTTCTCTCTGCTAGTAGGTGTTTTGTGCTTGATTACTAAATTCGTGTCTTCTAAAAAAAGAATTCCCAAACTTTAAGATAGTGTCGCTTATTAAAATTGTAACCAGAGTTACAAATTAAATAGGAAAAATCAACGGACTAAGTTCCTCGAAAACCCCACCTAAATAACTAACTAAAACAGTTCAATTGCCCCAAAATCAGTTATGAAATAGGCAAGATAACAGAAAAATCTTACGACTAACTAACCATTAAACCACTGTAAATATCTTGTCAAAACCTGTGGATTCCCTTCTTCTTTTTTACTTCCTCCTTTTCCCTTTAAATTCCATCAGTGGGTAGGATCATCATGCTTTTATGATAGTTTGTGGTATGATCCCCGTACAAGGTATGGGCCAACAGACGAAAAGTCCAGATCATGTAATGTGTGGCACACATGTAGAGTCCGAGAGCTTGATTGCTCACTTGGACTGTAGCCTAATCATTTGCTTAAAACATACGCAGATTTAAGCAGATACAATGATCAAATTATTTAAAAAAAAAAAAAAAACAATTTCAAACATGATTCAGGGCATTGAAATGCAATCTAGCAGTAGGAAGGTTAGGGTTTACCTTCTACGGGGAGCATCCGCCTAAAAAAAAAGAAAAAAGAAAAGAGAGAGAGACCAAAAGAGTTAGAAAGATCGATCCAAAACAAGAAGAAGAAAGGGGGGAGGGGGAGAGAGAGAGAGAGAGAGAGAGAGAGAGAGAGAGTACCATTTTCAAATGGAAGGCGGAGAAAGAATGCTAGGGCTTTTCGCTGTTTGATTTGGGGCAGTTCTCGGGCGAAACTACGGAATGGCGGACGCTGGTTCGGAAAGTATTAGACTCCTATGTTAGTTTAGCGTCATTTTTATGGTGGTGACTCTTCGGCCGTGCGTACACCCAACACGGTTCGGCCCTGACTGTGGAGCCATCTCGATGTATTTATTGTATGTCCACGCCGTCCATCCGTTTTTCCAGCTCATTTTACGTCATGATCTCTTAAATGAAGTAGATCCAAATCTCAGGTGGACCACACCACAGGCAACAGTGGTAGTTGACCATTAAAAACTTCTCGTGGCCACAAGTTTTGTACCAAGCTGAAAATTTTTTCCCTTCGTCCTGGTCTGTGTGACCTTATCAATGGAGTGAATGGCAAATAAACATTATTGTGGGCCCTAGAAATTTTTTAACAGTGGATGTTCAATCATGACTTCTTCCTATGGTGTGGTCCACCTGAGATTTGTATCTACTTAAATTTTTTTTTTTTGCACTAAAATGAGCTGGAAAAGGGGATGAACGGCGTGGATATACAATAAATACATCAAGGTGAGCCCCATCGTCAGGGCCACATCTTGTTGCGGAAAGGCGCAACTAATCGCTCCAGCAATGCAGCGCGCAGATTGCGTCTACCAGGGCACTCCATGGGGACGCGGTTTGGCTGCTGACTCCGCCATCAGCCAGGTGGCTAAGGGTCAGTGCTGTGTGGACCACAATATAATGTATAATGTATGTGTCTTATACACCCCTGCATCCATTTTTTAAGATAATTTTAAGGCTTGATCTCAAAACTGAGGTAAATATAAATCTCATGTGGACCACACCATGGGAAAACAGTAGTGATTGAATGTCCACCATTAAAAACCCTTAGGGCCCACTATAATGGTTATTTGACATCTAACCTGTTGATTAGGTCATACAGACTCGGTTGAAGGGAAAAAATATGTACCAGCTTGATCCAAAACTGTTGTGGCCCCTAGAAGTTATTAAAGGTGGGCGTTCAATCAACATTGTGCTGCTTACGTGAGATTTGTATCAACCTCATTTTAGGCTCATACCATAAAATGATCCAAAAAAATGGGTAGACGGCATGGATGAAACACATACATCATAATGGGGCCCACGGAGCACCAACCACTAGCCACTGGCCATGGCGGAGTAACCAATAGCCCGCCATAAAGGTGGGCGTACAATCAACATTGTGCAGCCTACTTGAGATTTGCATCAACCTCGTTTTAGGCTCATAGCATAAAATGATCTAGAAAAATGGGTAGACGGCATGATCCAGAAAACTGGGTAGACAACATGGATGAAACACATACATCATATGGGGCCCACAGAGCACCAACCACTAGTCATTGGCCATGGCAGAGTAGCCAATACCACCACCCCCAAGGTGACCGTGGTGTATGAATTTTATCCATACTGTCCATCTATTTTTTCCAAGTTTAGATTACGAGCCTAAAAATAGATAATATTCAATGCCCAAACGAACCACACAGTGGGGATTAAATTACTACCGTTAAAATATTCTTAGGGACCACAGAAGTTTTGGATCAAAATAATATTTGTTTTTGCACTTCTTCAGGTGTATATGACTACATGTACAGGTTGGATGGAAAATAAACGACTTGGTTGAGCCTAAGAAGGTTTTAATGGTGGGCGTCCTTAGTACCGCTACTTCATGTAGTGTGGTCCACTTGAGCATTTGATCTACCTTAATTTTGTCCAATAATTTAAAATGATATGGAAAAATGAATGGACACTGTGGATAAAAGTCATACATCACAGTGGCCCCTTAGAGGCTCTTGGAGCCTCCACCTGTCCCGAGCTCCGAAAAGAAAACAATAGTACCTAATTCGCGTCCACTCCCTTCATGGAACCTATTGCGTAAATAGAAAATTGATAAAAAAAAAAAAATCAATAAATTTAATGATAATTTTGATGACCAAATTAAGTGAGACCTCGGATTAGATCCACCAAGGTGGGTGGACCCATAACTGTGGGGCTCACACTGATGTGTGTGCCCTAAATTCAAGTATCCTTCTAAAATCACTTGATCGCTATAATAACTGACGGCTGACAAAGTTGGAAAATTCAACAAATTCAGTATTAATCATTCTATCTCAGTATTGGACTCATTAACTATAGCGTCCTGATTCCATATAGTCAATTATATGTGCACCTAAACATATATATCTACATTACGAGGAATATAGTGAAATATTAAACATAATGAATTAGTGTAAATGGAACAAGTAAATAAATTTTAGGGACGAAATTTTATTTAAGGGGGTAGATTGTAACACCTTGAATTTTTCAATACCCGAGTATTAAAAGTTCTCCAGGGTTACCATAAAAATTAACTTATTATGTACATGTATATGATATCAATCTAGCTATCATAATCTTAAACTTATTCTACAACACGAATATGACTGTTATAAATCATCTCCATTCATATATCAAGCAATCTGACCGTTGATTAAGATCATCACATACTTAAATACTCTCATTTGTCCATCATAATCAACCGCTCAGTCAAATATGCACTGCCAGATAGAGACATTCATCCACTTTGATTTGGGACCACCCGATAGTAATAAACTAGCTACTTGATCTCTACATCCGCTTATACACACATTAACTTGAGATCATAGTTCGTTCATCTTGTTCACCACCTATGAATATGTTTAATCCATCATCAAAACTATAATCTGATAAACTTACACATGTGAACAAGTCATTTAAATCTAACGGTATACATATTTTGCTTCTTGATCACTCCAAAAACCCACATGTGATCATCTGTTTACAAAACTAACCGTACACCCACTCACATACATGATTAGAGTATTAACCATCAAGTTTTTTTATTTTTAATATGCCATTTGACCATCCATTATGTTAGTTTTTTAAATTTTTTTTAACACGCACACACACACCCCACATACGCTAGTTGAATTTCACCACCTATGGATGATCGAACCCTTGACCGGGTGTTGAATTAACATGTCATCTGACCATCCATTATGTTGGTTGATATATGTATGTTCCCTTGGTTAATTTGGTAAATAATTATTTATTCATAATAATTTAGACATAAGTTCTTTTTTAAGAATTGCTTAGAAACATGCATATAACCATATAGAAACCATTAGATTTTTCAAAGCTCTCATATTAGCAATAATTACGAAAATACAATTAATCTAGACCCCTGAATTATAGATAACATGGTTCCCACGATCCGTTTGATGTGAAATTTTATACCATGCCTATGTATTATAAATTAATTATGCATGTCAAATTTCAGCCCTTAGATCATTGTAAAAGTGACCCAATTAACAAATTAACCCCTTAACTGTTGATTTTGGTGCCCATTGAGTGAATAAACATCGTGGGTAGTCATAGTACGATATTTTCCTTCATATGAACGACTTGGATTGTCCATCATATGGACAAAGTGTGAAATATGAAGACCCTACTTTGGTAGGCTTTTCCTTAGGCGCGAAGTTATCCTTCTGAGGCTTGTCAACTTCTTATAATCCGGATCTTTCGATTTAACTACTTCCTGCCGTCCATCGCAACTCAGATTTGGACCAAACTTTGATCTCATATGACTACAAAGTTATATAAAATTTAGACCCTGATCTATGATCTTATACCATTGAATGTTAAAGCCAGTTCCTGTATTTTGGTACAAAAGTAAAATTTTAGATTTAGGCTTTTTCCACCATCGATCAACTAACAAAATTTGTCCAACTGTTTGCCTATCCTGACACATTTCTCTCAAAATTGGGCCTTAATTATCAAGTGTGGACCGTTAATTGAGATCGAGTTCGTTTGAACCCATTAGAAGAATTTTCAATATAAGTCAATTTAAATTTCAGATCACCAAGAAAATCATATATCCCGGCCCTATTCGACGACCCTAACACAATGGATGAATTAAATTTAAAGAAAGATGGTAAGAAAAGGAGAATATAAAGAAACTCAATCTAAGTGAGATGTGAAACACACCCCTCTCACACGCCCACTCCCTTTTAAAAAGGGGCGTGCGTTCCCCTCTCCACTCACGTGCCCAGGGAAGAGAGAGAATGAGAGAATGAGAGAGAAAGAGAAAATAAAAGAAAAGGAAAGAAAGAGAAAGAATGAGAAGGAGAAGGAGAAGCTTGGACGCCCTATTCCTTCTCTATATATATGGTGTCTCCCCCTGCTCAAGTGATGTTATGATTCATGTGAAAGCTTTTCATGTACAAGCTTTCTTACGTAGATATCTATTTACCTACGATTTAGATCTAAGGCTAAGGTGCGGGATTCCTTTGAGCTCATACTAACTCGAGTTGATATGAATTATTTTGTTCTCTCACATACTTTAAATCCTTTATGCAAATATTTAATTTACCCCCATCAATTATTTATCTTTTATGAATTATGCTTAAGGTGTGATGTTAATTATGTATAATCTTTATGAATTTATGTGAGAGATTTCTTTAAGCTTACATTAATTTGAGTTGATATAATTTATCTTGCCTTTTACATGCTTTCATGTTACTGTGAATTCTCTCTGCAGTTGTTTAATTTAACATCATCAATTATTTATCATTTGAGAATTATGGTATGACTCTCCTCTTTGTTGAGTTAGTCATTGCTACTCTCTTCCTTATTTTGTTGGCCTTGTGCTATCTACCTTTATGGCTTGAGCACGTGTCTTCGAATTCCAAAGCTTTCATGATTCAGTTTATTTTCTCTTTAGTGCAAGTACTATGTTGGAAACTCCACTTCTAGCAATCAAGTAAATATTATAGATGTAATGTGGTTCGGGTAGCAGCCCCCTTGGTTGACACGTAATTCCATAAATTTTGGATAGTAGTGCACAAATCGATGTAAGTATTTCGCAATGCATGTTACATTACTTTCGGGATTGTATGTTGCAAATAGTCACTCCATGAATAAATTGCATCACGTAATTCATCAGTCATGTGTTGTGCCGCCTTGGGATAGCCGCATAAATCCACATTAACGTGGGACATGCCGACGAATCTCTGTATAATGGGATACGGGGCAAGCCAGATAACTATAATTCATTTTCCATATTGTGGCGATCCCTAAATGTGTGAATCACGTATACTTTGCTAGGCATGCATCTCATGTAGGTTGCTTGCGTATATTGATACCTCACGTAGTTGTGGAGTACAGAACATATTAGAACCCTTATATTATTTTTATGTATCTCTTGAATTATTGTTAATCTTAAAAGATAACAATCACTATGTGTAGGGCATTGACCCTCTCTAACGATACAGATGATGCAGGTGATTTACAGAATGAAGACTTAGAGGATCATCTCCCTATGGAAGATTATACTGAATGAATAAGAAGATACTTTTATGATTTAGTTTTATATTTCCGTTGCGAACTCGATAATGTAATAAGCTCCCACTGAGAGCACATTTGATAATTTGTTGAATTCTTTTACTCTGATGAAATAATAAATATAGTCGATTTTATTCTCATGAATGGTTACCTTCATGAATGTAACTGGGTGTGATCTAAATGAAAATTAAAATAAAATAGGGTGCGATCCTGAAACATCCAATTCATTCAATTATTAACACCCAGTTTTCTCGGGTACGGTGAAAATTTTGGATGTTACGATTGGTATCAAAGCATGAGAATGAGATTAACTGGGCCTGAGGGAATGGATCATCATTAGGTTTACGCTACTAAAATAAAATCATAAATTCGATACTTATACTTAAAATTATTTCCACAAAGTAGTTAAGAAATCAAGAAATTAGATACCCATATTTAGGTTTCCCATCAAACATGATAGACATGAAATTTAGAAATTATGAATCTAAGTAGCCCCATGATAAATCCCCAAGATTCTGAATAAACTTATTCTAAACTAAAAGTCATCCTTAAATAGAATCACAATCAAGAAAAACAAATTTCCCTTATGGGAATAGAGACTTCCTAATTATTTCGAAATTTTGGACTATTTCAACGAAATTCTGACATGTCGTGAAATCTCCACTAATTATAGAAAAAATACACATTAGAAAATTTTAAAATTTTTTGAATATATCACTTAGGTCTCCATCAACCTTCCTCTAAAATTTCATCTCAATTGGATTTATAAAAAATTCCATAAAAATCCGACAGTAACAAAAACCAATAGAAATTGCTACTGGACAGCAAACTTTTATACACCTCACAAGGGTGAAGCTCCCCCAAACCATAGAATATTATCTCAGATTTTTTTTTGTAAATTCAAGAAGAAGTTAGGGGCTTAAGTTCTAAATTTTAAATAAATTGGACGTGCAGATTAGAAATTAAAATTCTGGGAGTGACAGGCTATCAATATAAAACGATTTTGAGAATTAAAAACCTTTCATATAAAGAATGATACCAACACTTAGGTTCAACAATGAATGGATAATTTGGCCTATCATTTATAAAAACTATGACACTTTATGACGAAAATGAAAAAAAGAATTATTATATTCCCGAGGATTTAGAATGATCGGGACCCTGGATTTACAAACCATATTCAAGGAAGGCATAAGTGGTTTAATTAAAATATCAAATCTCGGGTCGAGATTTTCATTTAAGGGGAGTAGATTGTAGTGTCCCGATTCCATATAGCCAATTATACGTGTCTCCCATGAGCGCGCGATGACTAGATACTAGTAGTCCATTTTCATAAACACATGAACTGCACCTTCAAAATCTCACTGTATGTAAAACAACAGTAATGGTTTTATAGGTATTTTATCAAACACCTTCTAAGCAACATACAAATCATGAAAAAAGATTATTTGTTTCATATACATACCTTCTTTGCCACTAGCCACACTTCATTGATTCATTTCATCAAACACTTGGTGAGCAACATCAATATCAAAGTAACTGAGTCATCGAACCGGTTCGATCTGAGTTTGATTCGAGTTGGGTTCAATCTAAGTCGAGTCGAGCTAGAGCTAGCTCGAACTTTCGAGCTCAAAAAATTAGCTCGACTGGACTCGAACTTAGCTTCGAACTGAGTCGAATCAAGCTTTTTCTAGTCAAGTCGAGTTGAGCTTATCAAGTTAGCTTGGTTCGTTTATACCCCTAATCACAACCATAGTGTCGATATTACATAGGTACACTAATTAGGGATTTTAGAATTGATTTAATAATTAATTTCAAACCCTTGTAATACACACCTTGCATTTTAACTTAAGATTATAAGGATTTTGAATCCATGGTGACAAATATAGCCAATGGATTTTAGAAATCCACGAATCCTGAGTCTAAGAGAGCCCCAAATACAAGAGATCTCGAATTCAGGGATTTCAAAGTCCATGGGATTCCAAATCCAAGAAATCCCAAGGTCATGGAATTATAAAGTCCAGGAATTCCAAGTCCAAGGGGTTTCCACCTCCACACTTCCTTTTGGTGCGGTCCACCTAAGATCTGAACCGGCCTTGACCTTGGGCACATGGCCTAACACGGCTTGAAGAAAATGATGAACAGTGGGGATGGGACAGAAACATCAAGGTGGGTCCCACAAGTGAGCCCAATGTGCTACCCAATGTTCACCTGATCCTCTATCTTATTTCCCTCGGTGTGGTCTGCCTGAGATTCAAATCAGCCCTAATTTTGGGCCCTCGACCTAACATTAGGGGTGCACATCGAACCGATAGAACCATGGAACTAGACCGGAACTGACCAAACGGTCTGGTTCTAGAGTGCACTGGTTCTGGTTTCAAAAAATCAAAGAACCGATTACATTGGTTCGGTTCACGGTATGGGGGTATGTAGAACCGAATCGAACCGTGAACCGATTCGTAGAACTAAACCGCGGAACCGAACCATGGAATCGAACCTAAAACTGAACTTAGAACTGAACCAGGAACCCTTTGATTGTTTCCATATTTGACTCATGATTTATGGTTTACAATGCACTATTTGATTGTTTCCATAAAGGTATTTTTGCACACCTTATACATTATCTAAACCATTCATCAAATGAATCATAACACGAATGGACATGGGCTAGATTATAAAATAAAACATGTAATTGGGCTGGATTATAAAAAGCCCAGAACCATGGAACCGATTAGGAACTGAACCGGTTTTAACGGTCCGGTTCCAGTTCGATTCTAGGGTGTTAACGGTTCGGTTCCGATTCTGAATATCCTAAAACCGTTAGGAACGGTTCAGTTCCAGTTTCACCCCATAACCGGACCGAACCAACCTGTGTGCACCCCTACCTAACATGGTTTAGCAAAACAAATGAACGAAGCGGATTTAACATATGCAACATGGTGGGTCCCACAAGTGAGCCCCCACTTCCATGCCCTAGTGGTCGTCCACCCGTTCCATGTACAATGGCAACGATGTCAACTGTTGCTGTTGCTGGTATGAATATTTTTTTAGTAAAATTATTTTCCAACATCAGGGTAGGACTTAAAAGTATGATTTGATATGTCCACTGTCATGCCCCAAACCCGGAAATCGGATTCATAGGAATCCCGATCGCCGAATCCGGTGCCGACAGCCTCCGTAGTACCCCATTCTCGGCTCCTAGCATTCATATGCCAGTTCTGATCCTGGGATCCTACAAGGAGGATTTTTCTTTGTACATATAACTAGTAATAAGCATAACCACAAGATTACCAAATTCACAACAGCAACATTGTCATCACATATTCACTAATATAATCATTTGAATACAATACAAAAAGGGAAATACATAAATAGATAATCAAGCTTCAGAAGACCACCGCACGCTCCAAGCTCAACACTGCTGCAGCCTAACATCACCTGCACGCATCTATCGTGCATAAGCTTATAGAAAGCTCAGAGGGTGGTGTAAGTGTGTGCACAAGGTAAGTGCCAAGTATTCAATACAATGCTATAATCATACGATACCGAAAAAATTGGTAATTCATAAACCATACAATGTCTAAATAAGCAGAAACACTAACAAGAGCAGAAATTATCAGAGTAAGCGGAAATACTGACAAGATGTAAGTCATACGATAACAGGGTAAGTGGAAGTATGGACAAGTCTATAAGTTAATCAATATCAGAATACGCAATATAGAACAACTATGCGATAAGGAGTCATAAAGAGCTAAATAGCAGATGTCGAGAATGCAATGCAATGTACAAATCCTGCTAAATCTATCCAGGCCATATAAGTGCAGAAATAACAACCCAAGATGCCATATGCCTGCGGACGTAATGTAATATGCGATGCGAATGAAATAACCATGCTGGAGTGTGAAGTCGGGATGATAGTACGTAGTATCGCAGGCTATGGGGTCCACCACAAGGGACTTCTATCCAAACCAGTCCCATACCTAAATTTGGATAGTCAGACTCATTGTGATAAACTCCTGATCTCAGGCTAGTCGCGCGCCCAACCGAAATCCTTGCCATAACGAAGGTACACAACAATTAGTTGCGCACCACCAGCCCGAGTGGATAGTGAATGAATGAATGAGCATGCATCCCCTACTCAATAAGTCCACATGTCAGTACGGTTCCTCTCTGAGAAATCACCGGGGTCTAGTACACTCTAAACCAGATCGCCACCACATCGCGCACAATAAGGTAAGTGGAAGAGACCTCACTATCCGTCTGCCAATATCGGGCTCGACTCGTCGATAGCGGACCCATTCCTCGAGCTGGTCAGACTCAGCCTAGCATTGCCCCCTCCTCTCGGGCAGGTAAGGCCGCACCCCCTTCCAACCGACCACGAAACAGTGGAGAGCACAGCCATCTGGTAATCGGCACACGGCGCTCATCTACCCACTCGGTCTAGACATTGGAGCAACCTCTGGAACCAAGAGGGTTTAGGGACTTTCACCCAGGGATATCTATAGCACCCCATGTAAAACAGATTTTCGGTGTCTCATCTGGCCCTCCACGATATGCCTGTGGAGGCTACGGCCCTGATGTCGCTAGGGCATACGGTAATCACAACACACAATGCAAGATGCATGAGTCATACAATCCAGTCATACATCAGTCCTACGCATACCGTGCACTTATGCGAGACAATCTCCGCCTATCAAGGAGTCTCATATCATCCTACCCAATGACATATGCAATGGTCAATCACATCTCATAACAAACATGCAGATGATGCGTATGGGCATGTATCATGATGCTATGCTGACACATACTCATAATCAGTATCAACAATCGGCCTCGATAATGTGGACATTTAACCAACATTGCCCTAAGGAATGACCCACATAAATCCAAACATATAATGGGCCCACGACCTTACACAACGGCCTAATATACAACACAATGGGACTTACTCAAGGGTTACATGTACACAACAGGTGGGCCCTGTTCATGGGCCTAACATACATCACAATGGGCTTTTTCACCCGGCCCTCAAATGCATCACAATGGGCCTCATCACCTAGGCCTCAATATACATCACATTGGGCCTTAGACACGGCTGAATACACATCACGTCAGGCCTCAAATATGGGTCGCATGTACATCACATTGGGCCCCTACAATCGAAATCAGCAATCGGCCATCATAATTGGTAATCGGTCATGATAAACGGCCTCGATCGCTAATCGGCAATCGGTCAGGATAATCGGCCTCGATCGCTAATCGGTAATCGGTCATGATAAACGGCCTCGATCGCTAATCAACAATCGGTCAGGATAATCGACCTCGATCGCTAATCGGTAATCAGTCATGATAATCGGCCTCGACCGCTAATCGGTAATCAGTCATGATAATCGGCCTCGACCGTCAATCGACAATCGGTCATGATAATCTACCTCGATCGCTAATCGACAATCGGTCATGATAAACGGCCTCGATCGCTAATCGGCAATCGGTCAAGATAATCAACCTTGATCGATAATTAGGTATGATCGATAATCGGCAATCGACCATGCAAATCAGAATCGATAATCGGCCCTGATCGATAATCAGCCTTGATCGATAATCGACAATCGGACATGACAAATCAGAATCGGTAATCGATAATCGACGCAAGGCGGGGTCCATAGATGGACGGCCGATGATGGTCCAAGCATTATCAATGAGGCCCATTCGTTTGGGTTAACCCACTAGAGAATGATGAGAATGGGCCTAAACAGGCTTAAGGGAAGGTCACAATGTGGACATCCAACCATCATTACCCATCAATGTGGACATTTAACCAACATTGCTCCGAAGGAGTAGTCCACATAGAAGCAAACACATAGTGGGCCCACGCACTCGCACAAAGGCCTAATATACATCAAATGGGCCACACCAATGGGCCGCATCACATGGACCTCGAACACATCACAATGGCCTCACTTATGGCCCTCATATACACCACAGGTGGGCCCTACACATGAGCCTCAAATACATAACATATGGGCCCTACACATGGGTCCATTATGCATCAAATGGGCCACGTATCTGGGCCTTGAATACATCAGATGTGCTGCATCATATGAACCTATAATACAACTCAATGGGCCACTCCAAAAAGGGGCATAAATACATAACAGGCGGGCCCTGCACGTGAGCCCAATATACATAACAGGTGGGCCTCCAATATCCAACAAGTGGGACTTGAATATTCATTAGAGGTGGGCCTTGTACCTATAGCAAGTGGTCTACACATCATAGCTGGGCTTACCAGAGGTCCAGCTAAAGAACGGCTTGGATAACACACACATTACGATGGGTTGCATCATTAGGCCACACCAATGGGCCTCATATACAATAAGTGGGTCACATTAATGGGCACACTAATGGGCCATAAGTATATCAAAGTGGGTCTGACAGATGGGCCACAGACACATCAAAGGTGGGCCTCATGGATAGGCCATAAACATATCAAAGGCGGGCCTAATAACATGGGCCTCATATATACATCGAATGGGTCACCCAATTGGGCCTTACATACATTGTGATGGACCATAACCCATGAGCCTTGCATACATCATAATAGGCCGTATCTCATAGGCCTTACATTCATCAATGGGCCGTGTTATTGGGCCTCACTAATAGGCCTTATGTACATCGCAATGGGCCATAACCCATGGGCCTTAGAATACATCAAAATGGGCCCAATAACATAGGTCTTACATTCATATCAAGGTGGGCCTCAACAACGGCCCCATACACATTAAGGTGGGCCTCAATAATGGGCCATAAATATGACAAGATGGGCCTTATACATATAACAAGGTGGGTCTCAATGGATGTCTACAAATAAATAAAAATGTACATATAATATACACAATTGAATCATATCAAAGATCAACTGGACCGCACCCAAGTAACAGTGGCAAGAATGGTTTCCACCATTGAATTCTCAAGGCCCACCATAGCGTTTATTTTCCGTCCAATCTATACATAAGGTCACAAAGACCTGAATTAAAGGAAAGCAATATCCTACTTGACCAACCTTTTGACCCAAGGGTTTTGATGGTGGACAGTTAGTCCAACACTGTTTCTATATTGTGGTCCACACGACTCTAGATCTGCCTTATTTTTTGTCTCAAGCCTTAAGTCTTATTTCAAAATGGTTGGGACTGTTTGGATGAAACACATGTATTATAATGGATTGCATCACATACACCAGTGGGTCGCACTTGGGACCCACCATAATGTTTTCTTTCCATCCAACCCTGTTAATGAGGTCATATGGACCAGGGCACACCATAATATTTATTTTTCCATCCAAACCTGTTGGTAAGGTCACATGTACAGGGGGCCACTGTAATGTTTATATGACATCCGAACTGTTCATAAGGTCATCCAGACCTAGGGCCCACTGCACTGTTATATGACATCCCAATTGTTCATAAGGCCACCAGGGCCCACTATACTGTTTATTTGCATCCAATCTATGCATAGGATCACGTGGACCAAAGGTCCACCATAATGTTTATTTAACATCCAATATGTTGATGAAGTCACGTGGGACGTGGGGTCCACCACCCAACTGCTGATAAGGTCGCTTGGACCTGGGTGTAGTGGAAAAATAAATATCATCTTGATTCAAAACTTCTGTAAACAAAAAATTTGAGTTTTAATGGCAGCCATTCAATCACTATTTTTTCCTATGATGTGGGCCACCTAAGCCACCTATACAGATGAAATTTGGAGGGTGGCCCACTACCATAACGTCCCATGAAATGGACGGTGTGGATGCTCCACATGCACCACGGTGGGGACCTGAGGTGGGGCCCTTCTCCCTGCCCATTTCCTACAAACGGCGGGACGCTGCTGCTGTCAGCGTCCTCTGGACGCTGCAGCAGGCAGCGTCACTTCTCTAAATTTTTTTTTTGTTTTTTTTTTTTTCGTTTTCTTGCAGTTTTCACAGGTGGGGCCGTCATCAGGAGAATCCACTCCGTTGGATGGATTCCTGGACTCGGGACAAGTCTAACAAGCCCTGTTTGAGTATGTTTCGGTGTGTAGAAACATCATAACGGCCCAAACAATTCATAACACTCAAAACCACTAGTTTTCATAAAATGGCCCACAGGACATTTAGATTAACTTCATTTCTCGGCTCAACGCCTAAAATGATCTGAGGAAGAGGATGGACGGCTTAGATTGACCACATGCATCAAGGTGGGCCTTACATGAGTGGCCCACAAAAAAGTACAATATAATTATTATATTATTATTATTATTATTTTTAATTAGCTTGGTGGTACTCACCCATGTCAGTACACATACTCCATGTTGGCAGCACTTGCCTCACGTCCAGCGTCTGGCTGGGATAAACACATCACAGTGGGTCCCACATGCACGTGGCCCACTTGCATATATGCATGTATATACTATATTCCATATATATAATATATACTATATTATATATCACATAGATATATTATATAAAATATAATATATAAAAGAATGGGGTATTGGATCCATCTAAACAGCGGATGGTGGGGATCATCACCTGTAGTAGGGTGGGCCACACCGTCTGATGTTAATGGACGGAGTAGATATAACACGTATTGGTGGGATCCACACCATCACAGTAGAAAGAGAGAGAGAGAGGCACCCATATCATAAAAATGGAGAAATCTAACCTAAAGATGCACCCACACTATAAAAATGTAGAAATCTAACCTATAGATGCACCCACCTTTGATCTTCCCTTCCTTCTTTCGCCAATGCATGATAGAGCTCCAAAGGTACAATTCCAACGGTGGAGATCGATTTTAGAGGGTGGGATTAGATGGTAGGAAGGTGGGCCACACTAGCTCTCTCATGGGGAGCTTGGACGTGGGTGGCTTGGGAGGAAAAATGTGAGAGAGAATGAAAGAGAGAGAAATGAAAGATGTGATGTGAAGAGAGAGAGAGAGGGATGGATAAGAGAGGGATGGATAAGAGAGTGATGGAGTGATGGGGAGAGAGATGGGTGAGGTGATGGGAAAGTTGACTTTTGGGGATGGGTAGTTGTACTTAGGGATGGGTGTACTTGGGACAAATGATTTGATTGATGTGATGAATTTTCTTGGGATTAGCAACGCGTGGTATTTTTCTTGAACTGAACGCAGGCCCACATCTCCTGGCCTGGGTATCGCCTCGGCGCGTGAGACGCGGCATCGGAACCGCGGCGACAGCGCGGTCGCACTGGTACAAGTCTCGGGTCAAACTGACTCAGACTCCCAGGATCTGACTCAGGATTACGTGCAACGCCGGTTGCAGATCGCGAGTCACCGGAAATTGATCAGAATGACCGTGAAAGCCTCAGGGACAGTACGAATTAGGATACGGGTTTTACATCCACCGGATGGGCCAGCTCGAGAGGAGTCCGATAGGCCCTGACTTAGTCTAGTTTGTATGATCAGAGACCCCACGAAGGGCCTTGAAAGGTTTCAATAGTAGGAATTTTTTCCCCTTAGTACAACCCACTTGAGATTCAGATCTACCTCATTTCTAAGCCCATGACTTAAAATGATTTGGAGAAACAGGTGGATGGCATGGATTCCCCAAATACGTCAAGGTGGGGTCCATAAGTGGAGGGCTCCCCCTCCACGCCGCATGATTGACGTGAGGGGGGTGTTCCCCACCACTGTTGCCTGTGGTGTGGTTTACCTGATGGTTGGATCAGCCTGGTTTTTCGGCTCTACGACTAACATGAGCCAGGAAACGGAAGCAACCTTCCTCATGCAAAGGCCTGATGATGCAAGGTCTTTCCATCCGCTTGCACCTTACGGTGGGGCCAACTCGAGAGTTAAATCAACTTCATTTTGGGGCTCAACGCTCGAAATAAGATGGAGGATCAGATGGACGATATGGATAAAACATATACATCATGGTGGGGGCCATAAGTGGAGGCCTCACATGCACATTTCCCAGTGGCATCTTTGGGCATTTTTGCATCCAGGGACAGGTGTCGTTGCCCCTCTCTTTATTGTGTTTTTAAGGAGCTAGTGGGGCCCTCCTAGGGAATCCGCTTTGTCCACTAGATCGGCCAAGTCATGGTGGGGCCAAGGAGCTTTAGATCAACCTGATCTTGGTGGCCTTTCCACCATCCATATCCATTGTCCATATCAACATGTTAGATGGCAAATAAACACTATGGTCAGCCACACAAGGTGGTCCGCACTATGATAGCGAGTGGGGCATGCTCTTCAATAGCATAGCCCACTTGTGGGCCTCACAACACCGTAAATTTAAAAGAACTGAATGAGAAGAAATGAAAGGAAAAAAAAAAAAGCAAGGGAAGAGAAGAGATCCAACCATCGAGGTGGCTCCCCCACTACGGGGTCCACCATACAATTTATACATGATTAAGGTAGGTCCTACCCTTGTGGGCCCACCAAAATGGAAAAATTATAAAGAAATGGAGGGTTTCGACCCTCCCGTGCACTCACAATGATGGTTGAACGGTTGGATCAGCTTGGATCGGTGATCGGATGGTCCACCAAGCTCCTCTCCACCCCTAATATCTTCTAATCTCTCTTTTCTCGTAGTTTCTTGATATCTCTTAATTCTCTCTCAAGCTCTCTCTTTTCTCTTAAACAATCTCCCTAATCTTCCTTTCTTTTCTCTATCTCTCAATCTCTATAATCTTTTTCTTTTTCTTAATCCATTTATACTCTCTTGCTAGCAAATGGTAGAAATGAGAGGGAATTAAGGGATTTGTTGTAGAATTTTTATGACATAGGATGGATTAGGAAAAGATGGAGGGGTATAATGGGGAGAGAAAGAATGAGAGATGGATGACTTAGCATGGGTTGCATGATGGGAGGTATGGGCTTGTTTTACTAATGGGAAAAGAGTGACATGAGTGATGGATGAGTTGATTGATGGATGAATTGATTAATTGATTGGACAACCTTAATATTTGTGTAATTGGGGCCCGTGTGCGTTGTACAGCCCACCTCAGATTGTGTTAAAACCACAACTTCTAATATAGGGGTCGTAATGGGGCGTGTTGTGAGGCGTTGGAATCGTAGTGCCCGCACGATCGCTAGGGTATAAGTCTCGGGGTATTACGGTACAAAAATAAGGTTATGATCAAAACTCGTCAATGTAGTCCATTAGAAATATGTCAGTGCTGAAGTTGAAGTATATAAAAGGTCTTGCAAGGTTACGGGTCTTACAACCATGGGACGAGTGAACTCAGAAGACTTGACTTGTTCGACTCGTTCACACCTAACTCGACCCAAATCGAGCGAGTCGCTCCAAACCAAATAGACTTCACCCAATTTGAACTCAAACCGAGTTGAGTCCGAGTCACACAATAACTCGACTCAACTCAACCCAAAATCTGACTCGGTACTAACTCGACTCAACACAAGTTCAGGTAGTGTGTGTGTGTGTGTGTGTGTGTGTGTGTATATCTAAATATGGTATAACTTACCGACCACACATAACCTGACCTCTCTTTAGGGGTGCACATTGAACCGATAGAATAGGTAGATTGGACCAGAACTGACCGAACTGTATGGTTTGGTCCAGTTCTGAAGTGCACCGATTCCAGTTTCGAAAATCAAAGAACCAATTAGTTCGGTTCGGTTCTCAGTTTGGGGTTATGTAAAATCGAACTTAACCTTGAACCGAACCATGGAACTGACCTTGAACTTAACTGATTAGGGCCTGACCGCTTATGTAGAACCAATCAGTAATCAATCACGTCTTTTGGTAGAGATGAGGGACGCCCACTAACTGATTAGGGTCAGACCACTTCCATCATCAAAGGTGAGGGTGGCTCACTGTTTAGTTAAGGTTGATAATGTTAGAGATGAAAGACTTGATGAATCTCATATCTAAAAAACATGAAGTAGCAGCGATGAAGAAAAAAAATTAGATCTAATCACATTTAACACCCCTGAAGAAGATGGGTGATGTAAGGCAGCGACAGAAGAAATCAATGTGATGAGGATGGGTTGCAACACAAGTGGGGTCCACTGTATCTGATGCTTTAACTGACAACAAAGGTGATGAGGGATATAACGACAATTAGTGAAAGCAGCCACCATAACAGGCTTTGCGCAACAACATTAATGGCAACTGTGATACCATCGTAATGATCACAACCGGTGGAGGTGCAATGGTTGGATCTGGGTCATTCAAAATGAGTAGCAAGCACATGATGCTGATCAAGATGGCCCAAATCCTATATAGCCACCATCGGAACTGTATAATTGATCAGGAACCGAACTAGTTTTTATGGTCTAGTTCCAGTTCGGTTATAGGGTGTAAACGATTTAATTTGGGTTCTAATTTTCCTAGAACCGTTAGGAACGGTTCGGTTCTAGTTCCACCCCATAATCGGACTAAATTGACCCGTGTGCACCCCTACCTCTCTCCCTCCCTCCTCCTCCTCTACCGAGCTCAACAGCCACCCACCACCACAAAACTCGATCCCTCCTACCAGACTCGATGTTGACTCGACCCAACTTGGTCCTTGTAATTGAGTCAGACTCGATCTGGGTTAGTCCAGGCCAGACCCGGACTCACATCGAGTCAAGCATGCTGGACTCGGTACCGAATTGGATCGAGTTTAAGTAAGGTCTATTTCAAAATTGGGTCAGGTCAGGTTAGCCCTAACTTAGTACGACTCGACTCGATGCCTATCTCTACCTACAATTGGATATTCGATCAGAGATTCCCTTGACTTATATGGTAATATGATCTATTATGGTGGAATATTCGGGCAGGGGTTATTTGGGAGATCATACCCAGGATGACTTGCATTACATATATGATTCGTGCATCATGACATCATACTTATCTTGAGAATATTAAATCATGGCGTGACATCTTGTTATACGTTTTCCTCATCTCTTTCATGTCTATTTTGAATTCATGATATCCTTGTACATTTTCTTCAAATGTGTTAAGATGCGTTTTACTTGCTCCAATCGAGTTTGTATCAAATTCGTGGTGGATATGATCTCACTGGGCTTCTAGCTCACCAAATCAATAATGCTTGAAGGTTTACATGATGAGAAAGAAGTTGGATATGGATAATACTTAAACGACTACTTCATTTAGAAACTAGTTCGTAGACATTTCTTTAATTTTCAATATCATTGTAATAAACAATTAATGGAATATCAAATGAAAAGTAGAGATATGGGATAGTAGGATTTAGTTTTATGGATTTAAGTTTTAAAGTTTAAATTGAATTATTATAGTCTGAATTTCTATCTATAATTATATTTGATGAGTGATAATTTAAATAAGAATGTGGATGTATGAATATAAGAAAAATTATTTCACACCCTAAAATTCGGGCTTAGAGTTACTGTACTCATGTTCCGAAATTTAGGGCATGATATGAAAGCACTTAGAAATTGCACATGTGTCACACATGGAATCAAATTGAACCATCCAAATTATGGTACCCAATGTAGATGGATCGTGAATCTAAAATTAAGCTTATTCCATCGTCTACGTATCAGATTGATGAATACTTATTTAATCAGATTGGTGAATATTTATTGGATGGTTAAATGAAAAATAAAAATAAATCAAAGTTCTTCTTTCTATGAACAAGTATCCACGGATAAGAGGCTACAATTATTTAACTAATCCATCACTGGGATTATAACTTAGCTATGGAGGGCTCATTCTAACCAAATTTATTTGAGTTAATATATGCCATGTGTACATGTAATATTCTAAAAAATTTCACATGAGTAAGTACACAAGTATTGTAAGGCCTGTACCCCGGTATTCTCACACATTCATAAAAAAACTAACCATCTAATCAATTACTCACCACTAGATGAAGATATCTAACCGTTCACGTCAATTTTGAACCACCCAGTCATAGTAAACCAACTACCAGATATCTATATTCACTCGTTTATACATTAAATCAAGATTTGCATCCATTCATCTTGTTTGTCATCAATGCATATGCTTAACCTATCGTCAAAAGGACAATCTAAGCAACTTTTTTTTTGTTAGCTTGTTAGTACATCCACTGTCAGTTCACACTTCACTGTTAGCCACCCCCAGTAGGGAATCGATACCAAGACCTCAATGTTGAAACGGGGTATCTTTCACTCAGTCCACCACTTGAGTTATGGATCAGGGTGTACTAAGTAACTTGTACACACGAACAATCACTTGAATCCAACAATATACGTGCCTTATATAAAGATCACCCCAAAAACTCATTGTGTTTATCCACTTATAAAATTGACCGTACGATACTCTGTTTACACGATTAGGTTTATAACCATCCAATTACTTTATTTTTTTTCCATTGTACGAACATCTATCGTACATATATCCACCAAATTGGCCACTCAAACGTCAAAATAAACTGAACATTTTTAAACACATGGTGTACAAATCAAAACTACCAATTATTTTGCATATGGGATGTGCACACATGTTACTTTAAATTACAAGTACACTTAAACCTTTAAAAATGCACTCTTGTTCATTATAGACACCTCGGGTTTCAAATAAGCCCTACTCAGAACAATTTCATGGGTAAAATCATGTCAGTCAGAAAATTGTCGGGTCAGATTGAGCGAAGGTATGTGATTGGAATAATCCCTAAATTACCATGAATTATCATATGCTTCAGTTCGCTCGAGCCTGGTAAAAATGTATCCCTTTCAGGCTCAGGTTCGAAAGGATAAAGTTTGCTTAAATCTTATCCTTTACCCTTACGTGTCCCTCTCAAATTTGTAAGGGGATTTTTCGCACTCGGATACAGAGGGAGAAAGAAAAGCTAAGAAAGAAATATGGTTAGCAGAGTTATAAAAGTTTAGTGGAGAAGCTTGACAATCTAAGCCGTCCAACCGTTCAACCATTTGTGAGTGTTCTCCCTTCATGTGGTGGCCCACTCATGAGTGTGGGATTGCCTTTCTTTGTCGTTACAATATTATGAGGCCCATAAATGAGCCACGCTATGAGACGTCGTGCCCCGCACAACGTTGGCTGTGTGTACCACCTTGTATGGCTCACCATGACATTTATTTTTCCCTTTTACTAATATATCACATAGATTTGGATGATGGGAAGATACCTGATTGCTTTAGACTGATGAATGGTTGGGGTGTGGGACATCCAATCCCTGACCTTTTTGCAAAGGAGTTGTGCGACCCACTGTGGATCCCACCATGGTATATATGTTCTATACGAGTTGTCCATCCATCTAGTTAGATCATTTTAAGTCTTGGCCCAATTATGAGGCTGATAGGTGTTTTAGACCCACACCATCCACCTGTCAGCCTTCATGGGTCCCACCATAAGAAGCTTGAGTGATAGTGACGCGCACCATTGAAATCTTTCTAGGACCACAAAGGTGTCCGCGACAAATGGTCTATGTACATCTGTACATTTGTTTTGATAGGTCCAGGGCCCATCGTGATTTGTGTATGTGAAGTGGCCCACTAGACAATTGGGTCCAACATGATTTATGGGTAATTCACACCGTCCGGGGTTGGCTGGAAACCACTATGATGTCCATATTTTATGCACAATGGTTCGCCTATCTTAACAATTTATTTCAGGGTAGGGGCCACCTAGATGTACATGTTCTATTCATATTGTCCATCTATTTTGATAGATCATTTTAGACCATGAAACTACCTTGATGTATATGTTTTACCTGTACCGTACATCTATGTTACTAGCTTATTTTATGTGTGCATGCCAAAGTACGGGGTTGATATAAGTCTAAAGTAAACCATGCCTCATGGATATTTAAATTTATAGTAGGACTGTCACTCGGGTCCTCTTAATCTCTTTGCATTGGACCATTTAATGCCAATTATCACATGTGTTGTGCACCTACATTGTATACATGAATGAGAATACGTATGCATATGTCGTGATTGTAACATGCTAGTATACCTAGCCTGAAAATAGTCAACATTGATAATATGCTTAAGTGTAATGCATACCACACCCATGCATATGCTCATATCCATCATATTTACGCCTGAATATGGATGTGAATGTATTATAACGTACACCTTTTGGGATCCTAGTCTTTTGCAACAATGCTTGTATGCACACGTGTCCCGACTCGCAACGTTGATAGACCATACACTGCACCCTAGTACACTTAGAAAACTCACCTGAGTGATTTGTTTTGAATGATCTTGAGACCTCTATCATGTGGACCGCGTCGTTGTTGCGGTCGCAGTGCTGAAAACCGCGCATCAATCTAACTTTCCGTTAGTGAGTTATGACCCATCAAATGTAAGGCCCAAATCATGTATCTAGTAACACAAGCAACCTTTATTAGGCTAGGCCCATTGGACTAGCCTAATAATTTTCTATACGAAATATTACATGTGCACAACTAATTGTTCCCAGCTTATAGTTTTTGAAGCACATATATAGTGAAACTAAGGGCACCTGATGGGACACTGAAAGTTGGTCCCCTGTGATCATGGGACGTACTCAAGATTGGGCCAAAACTAATTCTGCACTATATTCCTTGCTCAGTTTCTCCAAGTACTCATGTTTAGGCCATCATCGTAAATTATACTCACCTAACCAATGAGGCTTGCCTTATAATTTGTAAAGCCCATAAATAGAGTTACTAGGTGGTTATTTTCTTTCACCATATGTAGGCCCCACATGATCATGAATCTGACTCTAAAATGACCCAGAACCAACATTGCACAAAAAATCTGTTTGATGTAAATTTATGTGGGGCCACGTCAGTGGGGTCCACCACCATCCCAAAGCATTTAATGCAACATCTAAACTCTTAAAAATAACTCTCAGATATTGATGGGCTTAAAAACCTTATGTGGACAATCTAGTATGGGGTTGTCTTGAATGAGCCTTACCTTTCATGTAATGAGGTCTACCTGGCATGTTTTGTAAATGGGTGTTGTATAACTTGTAAAATATTTAGTGGACAAATCTTGTTGTCCAAATGTTCTATTAAGACATAGGTGGCCTTGGGCCTATCTGAATGATACAACCCTAAGGCCCAAGCAAGCCCAACACTAGAAGAAATTATTGGAGAATAAGAAACCCACAAAGGTAACATTCCTTGAGTTCATTGGGTAGGCTCATTGCCTACTGGGCAGCGTGTCTTGTATACTACCTCTAGTCAAGTAAACCACACTTAGAGAGACCTATTTTATAATGCATAAACTAGATAATTGGGTTTTTTCTTAGTTTGTTGTGTATGTGGCTAGTAGGCCCAATATGATATATGACATGAAAGATATTAACATGTTATCCTTTGTGTTTGAGATTGTGCATTGTTTCTAGTTGGTGAAATGTGTGGAGCCCACCTACTTGTAGAATTAGATTCACACCATTAAAAGCGTTGTGGTTGGACATTTATGCCCTTGGGTTGGCCTATTGGTTCACCAAGAGGGACTCACACTTGACCTATACGATCCCATGCCTTGCATGTAGCTCAAGTCCAGTGTGGAAGTCACACTCGGTAAGACACACCTAGTGATTGGTGAGATGATGATACATGTATGGTAATATGATAATGATGATTGTGAGTTGTTGGTTGAAATGATAGATATGATTTAGTAAATGGTGAATTATAACATATGCATTAATGATGAATGAGTAATTATTTATAATACTTATGACATTGTTTATGTTAATCATGAAATGAAAATGATCCTCATGGTAATGATGATATATATATGTATATATATATATATATATATATATATTATGCATGATGACAAAACATGCTAGTTGACCACCATGCTTGATATCCAAAGTGATGTATATGAGGCCCATGAGTGAGGCCTAATATGATGTATGTGAGGCCCTTGTATGAGGCCCAAGGTGATGTATATAAGGTCCAATTGTGATGTGTGATTCCACCATGATATATGTAAAGATGTTTATGATGCCCATTTGTCTTCTTAGTTGGTATTAAAATGGGTCATGCCTTGGGAGCAATGATGGTTAAATGTCCAGATTGTAAGGGCAATAGTGGTTAAAAGTTCGCATTGTAACCCTCCCTAAGGCCCGTTGTTAGGCCCATTCTCATCTCGTCTTAGTGGGCTAACCTAAATCATTGGGCCCCCATAATTATTTGGCACATTCTTGATATGAGTAGGCCATCTATGCCCATCCTTGTATGAGGAGAGTACATTATAACCATGATTCATGCCCATACGCATCATCTGCATGCTTGATATTAGATGTGGTTGACCATTGCATATGCCATTGGGCAGGTTGTTTATGAGACTCCCTGATAGGCGGAGTTGTCTCACATGAGCACACGGTATGTGTAAGATTGATGCATGATTGGACTGAGTGACTCATGCATTTTGTATTGTGTGATTATGATTACTGTATGCCCTAGCGACATCAGGGCTGTAGCCTCCGCAGATATAACGTGGATGGCAGGATTTGACACTGAAAATTCTTGCTAAGCATGGGGGTGCGAAGGATGTCCTGGGGTGAAAGTCTCCAAACCCTTATGGTACCATGGTGGATGCTCCAATGCCTAGACTGAGTGGATGTATGAGCGCATGAGGGCCGAATACCAGGAGATCGTGTCTCCTACTGTGTCGTGGTCGGTTGGAAGGGGGTGTGGCCTTACCCGCCCGAGGGGAGGGGGCATTTGTTAGGCTGATTATGACCAGCTCGTAAATGGGTCCGCTATCGACATGCTGGATATATATTGGCTAACTATTGGTCAGGCGGATAGTGAAGTCTCTTTCGCTTGCACGGTTGTGGGTCCAGTGTAGGGTAGCAATGTGGTGTATAGTGTAATAGACCCCGGTGATTATCCAAATAAAACTATACTGATATATGATGCTCTGGAGATGAGCTGGATTGATATGTGAATTGGTATGTTTGAGCTACATCTTACAAATGATATTGGCTATGTAGGCCTTGCATCGCATCGTATAGCCTTGGTGTGGCCGATAGCATTCATACCTTGCATCGCATAGCCTTAGTACGACAGATAACATTCACGCCTTGCATTGCATAGGCTTAATATGGTAGATAACATTCATACCTTGCATCGCATAGCCTTGGTATGGTTGACAGCATTGTAATAGTCCCCGGTGATGATCCCAAAGATGTTCGGCACTGGTATTATGACACTCGGTCACTATTGTACACTTGGGCATGCATATGTAGGTGGACGCTGGTGTGGGTGGGGCCTTAGGGCCTGGGAGAGCTACCAGTGGTTAGCAGGCTACTGTGCAGGAAGGCTACTGTGCAGGGGTTACGTACTCAGCATTTGACTCATTCATTCATTTATCTACTATCCACTCGGGCTAGTGGTGCGCAATCAAGTTATTATGTGTACCTTCGTAATGACCAAGATTTCGGTTGAGGCGCGCGACCAACATAAGATTAGGAGTTTACGACATTGAGTCTAACTATCCAAATTTAAGTATGGGACTAGTTTGGATAAAAGTCCCTTGTGATGAACCCCACAGCTTGTGATACCACGTACTATCATCCCGACTACATACTCAAGCTTGTTAGTTCTTTCGAATTGCATATTGCATTGCATCATCAGCATATGACATTTTATTTACTATGACTACACACTCCAGCTCTGCCATTTCCCTTTCATCGTATGCCATATAGTAGAAAATGAAATTTGATTATCTTGTTCATGATGATTGACTATTTTAATGATTCATGGTCGCTTGTTGAGTGACATATCTATTATTGATGTCATGTTCATGATAAACTGTGTAGTTATACGACATGCTTAATTGATAACCTGCTCACATATGATAACATGCTCTGTTGATAACATGCCTATGGTTGTTTTGGATGTCTTTACGTGAGCACCCTGATAAAACGTGTTTTACTCCCGGCACGTAGTAGACTCATGAGTTGTGGTTTGCTCATATGTATGACTTACACTTTTTCAGGATGCATATAAGAGCTGTTAGAGTTTGTTATTGTTTCATTCGTTACTGTTGAACTGGTGCACCATATTATGTGTGATATGCCGAACAGGTTCGTCTCTTCGATATGCGTTGATACCATGTATAAAATGTGTAATCGCCTAAACAAATTAACTGTTAAAAAATTCACATTAAAAATTCTCCTTGTGGGATCCCAAGATCGAAATCTGACATATGGGTATCGACAGCCGAGATAAGATACTACGGAGGCTGTAAGTGCCGGATTTGATGAGTGAGAATTTTGTGAGCCCGATTTCCTAAGTTTGAAGCGTGACACACCTAGACACGAGGTTGTAGGTGGTACTCATATTATGGATTAGATTGTCTTATGCAAGATAAATCTCATTATATGCCTCATGACTCATGGGGACCCGTACGAGATAGGGTCGCCCGCATGATTATCATATGATTGGTGTATGACTTTAATAGAATGAATCATGCATGAAACATTATATATGTCACGATTATATCTACACCTTAACAAGATTTGGATCATAACATATACCCTAGCGACATCAAGATTGTAGCACTGCGGCTTGCCATTGTTGATGGATGAGTTTATGAGCACCAAAAATTCTGTTACAGTATATTAGGCACTATAGATGTCCATAGGTGAAATGCCTTAAACCCAGTAGTACCAATAGGACGCTCCAATGTCTACACTAAGGGCAATCATGAACGCATGAGGCCGAATACCAGTAAACCGCATCCCACACCGTATCGAGGTTAGTTGTAAGGGGGTGAGACCTCACCCACTCGGGTGTAGAGGGCTATATGCTAGGTTGAGTCTAAACAACTCACAAAATAGATTTGCTATCAAAGGGCTGAGTGGTCTTTGGCATTGTAATGCCCCGTATTTTCAGGACCCGAGTATATAGCTCATTTTCCAAAAAACCGAGTGTTAGCTTATAAAATCTAGTGTAAATTTGAACCGTTTATCATCAATCAGAAGTAATAGCAACGAAGCTAGAATAAACTATGCATCAAGTAAAAACATTCCAACCATAATGAAATTCCAAATGTAGTGCCTATATAGGACTTATACAATCTCAAACAACCAAGTTTAGGTAAGCAAAAACATGAGTCTATCAACTAATAGTGGAGCTGAATATGGGCCGCAAGGACCCCACCTAGTTACTCGATCTGCTCCAGCAACCTAGTGAACAACATTGACTCGCCCCATACTTGCATCAACTGTTACGGTTTGCCAGCGTCAATGGCTATCACAGTGAGGATCACCCTCTAAGATTACTCACTCATAATTCATAATCCAATATAGATCACAAGTCATGAAGTTAGATACACTAAACAAGACATTTCGTAGTCATACTCATACTTAAGAAAATCAAACCAATCAACGGAGTTTTATCATAAGTAAGATATAATGGCAGCGCAATACAAGGAAACATGTCCAGATAACCAAACAATCAACCATATGACTTTCTGTTACACCCGAGAATTGCATTTATACGTGAACTCTACAAGATTGCAAGAAAATCGATAAACGAACTTTAGCTCTACCTGAAAATCATGGTACAAGTGAACTCCATGAGGTGAATAGAAAATCAACCTTCAAACCTTTTCTTCATCCGGAGATCATGTCGTATGTGAACTCCGCAAGATGGCTAGAAAATCGATAAGTGAACTTCAGCTCCACTTGAAAATCATGGTACGACTGAATACCGCAGATGAAGAGACAAACAACATACAAACCCTAGACCGCCCGAAAATCATGTTATACATGAACACCGCAAGATGGTTATAAAATCGATAAGCAAACTTCAACTCTACCTGAAAATCATGGTATGACTAAACACCGCAAGATGGTTAGAAAAACAAACATACGACTATAGACCACTCGAAAATCATATCATACGTGAACAACGCAAGATGGCTAGAAAATTGATAAATAAACTTCAGCTCCACCCAGAAATCATGGTACGACTGATCTCCGTAAGATGGCTAGGAAACAACAGGATGTGTAAATATAACCAATAAGCCACAAAGGGCACCAATGACCCATCCAAGCCACAAGGGCAAATGTGCAATTGAAGCTGTGTAAGGTAAATATGGACCGCAGGATCATGAGTCCAGGGTAAGTTCCATTCAATTCATCATTCAAGCACTAGTGGTAGCATATAAATAAATTGATACATATACAATAAAGGATAGCATATTATCATTGAACCATTCATACATGCTATAATTTAAAAGAAGCGTTTATCATCCAACACATGAATTAACTATACAACAAGTTAGCATATTCAATAGTAAAGTAAGTAACTCAGTTGAGGAAATCATGCCATCATCTATATCTAGATTGACAAAATCAAGTGGGAAGCTCAAAGGGTGAATCCTCACCTTAGACAAGATCAACTTGAATTTAATTGCAACGTCCACACCGACTTGGCTTTAACAAGAGGGATCTAAATTAGTCCCTACTGAATACCTATACTCCAACACAAGCAGATTAATATAACTTATCTTGTTATTATTACTATATACATGTAAAATATGTTTTTAGCTAATAAAAGGTGGTTAGGGAGTCAACACACCTTAATCAAAAATGAAATTAGCTCGGATCATCTCAATTTGCATAAATCCAATCTTAGAGTCCACACCACTCAACTTGGACTCAATAATAGGCGTCTAAAGTAGTCCTTAGAGAATTTCTATATCCTACCAATATAAGAAAGTTAGTAACCTAAATAGAGTTTTAAATACTAATAGAATACAACTAGAGAGTCAGCTCACCTAGTCGTCAATTCATCCTCAACATGGCCCCCATTTGGATTAAACTCGCAAGGCAGTCGAGTCGACTCGGTTCTACTCGGGAATGACCTGGCTCAATCTCTCTCTCTCTCATTTTCTCTCTCTCTTTTTTTCTCTTTTTTTTATGCTGAAATGTTCAGCAACGTTTGGACCAAGGCCTAAATCCAACTCAGCCTAGTCAGACTCGGATGGACTCAGTCTGACCGAGTCCACTCGACAAAGGCCTAACCTCACCCTTCCTTCTCTGTTTTTCCTTCTTCTTACTTCCCATTCTATTTAATTATTTTTTTTTGGCTAGAACTTCCTGCCCAGACTGGTGTAGACCAGCACTTGAGTCGTGCTGGACTCAACAATGGTCTGGACTCGTTCTAGCAACCGGGTGCAACACCCCTCTAGTTCACGTCGAAACAGGGGTGTAACAACACTCCTCGCTCACCCTTCTCTCCATGTTTCTTCCCATTTCTCTTCTCATCAACAGACCAGGATGGAGCCTAGCTCGAACTCGGACCCAACTCAGATCGAAATAGGTCTGAGTGCAGCTGGTGCGGCGCGACAGAGAGAGGACGTTGTTCTCTCTCTTTCGGCCTTCTCTCTTTCTCAGTCTTCTACCTCCTCTCTTCTGCTTTCCTTTTCTCTTCTCTCTTACTTTTTCTCACGACCAACAGCGTCTAGGCTTAATTGGACGTAAATTGATTCGAGGAGAGTCACCCAGGAGACTCAGCGAGTGCGGCTTGATGGAGCAGATGCATCAGCCGTTAATGACAACTCGAAATCTAGCGAACCCTCCTCCGATTTGCGCCATAGGATCGATTTTATTTGACCCAAACATGCTTCCCAACCACTAGTTTCGAAGCTTCAAACCTATTTAGCTGGTGGGTTTGAGCTTTGAAAGGGGCGGCCGAATTTTTGTTGGAGGGTCGTGAGCAAACAGATAAAACAATCTGCTACCCAATCTTCACTCATTTAGAGTTGCCCTAGACTCTCCCAGATCTGTTGGATCAAGATCAGATGGCCCGGATTCATTCCGTGGTAGACAGGAAACTGTTGGCGCATAAAACCGGTTGCAGTTTGGTTTTTGGGTGCCAGTTTTCCACCGAAAATCCAAATTCGTTTGAATAGAAATGGATGGTCAAGATATCTTGTACCGGACGGTCGGGATTGAAGGAGAAAATTCGACTCGGATTGCCAGCGTGGCTGCAAGAAAGACACATGTTTCTATTTTTGAAAAACGCTCGCTCACACTGTCTTCTTACACGAGTTCTTGTGAACGCACGCGTGTAATTCATCAGGCAGGCCGACCATGGTTTTAGTCAAGCCACCTTGATCAACAAGCTGAATGGTTTAGATTTTAATAAGGGCCCCTGATGGTGGGCCACAACTGAGCTAAACGGACGTCGTCCTTTCAAAATTTCCAAAAGTGGGAAAGATTCCTTTGCTTTTGCAATTCTCATTGAGTCAAACCTGATTAACCCGGTTTCCTGGTCCATTGCACAGTGGGTGCGCGCACTCCACGCACACGCGCATCAAGGGTGGGGTCCACAGTGATGACCGTGATGTGATCCACTCCATTCATCTGTTTTGTCAGGTTAAGTTAGGGCCCGACCCAACGAATGAGGCAGATCCCATGCTTAAGTAGGCCATATCAACTGAAATATGGCCATTTAGTGTCATTTATCATTGATTCGATTAAGATCCGGGATCCACACTCACAGTCAGGGTCGTTCATCTAACTGGTGAGCCTACCAGGGCCGCTATCTACTTTAGATTATATAATAAAAATATATACATATTTATTTAATATAATAAATTAGTAATTATAGATAAGTATTTAGTTAAAATCATGAATATTTATAATGTATTGTTATTATCTTTTGTGATTATATATGCACATATAGTATAATAAAATTACTATTAAGTGATACATGTATTGCATATAATATAATACGATAAAATTTATAAAATGTAAGCATTGATTATCATGCATTAGTTATATAATAATGAGTTAGTATATAATTTATTTTATACATGGTTTAAATATTATAAAATAAATAATATACATAATTTGAATAATTTAAGTAACAGATGTATTATTACAAATAATTATAAAATCATTTTGCATTATATAATATATATACTATCATATCATATTTAAAAATAAACTATTTGGTCTTCCTGGTAACACCCGAGTACTGAAAAGTATGGGGTGTTATAGGCACACCACTAACAAGGTGGATAGTGATGTCTCTTACAGTCGCTTGGTTATGCACGTGATGGGCAACAACCAGTGTCAGAAATATACGAGATCCCGGTGATGTTCCACATGAGAACTTTATTGTGATGTGAATTAGACATAAGGATTTGCATGCTTGTGTTACATAGTTATATACGACATTTGACCCAATAGGCCTTTGTAGTACCTAGCCTCAGTATGGGTGATAGCATTCATGGATTTGACAACATAACTCTCTATCATTTTCACATACTTTGATATTTGTATAATTGTTACATGCATTGCATACACACAGATGCACTCTCTAAGCTTCTTATTAAGCTTACACACGTTGTTTACGTGTACGTTAAGCTAGACAATGATAGTAGTACGATTGGGGCACATTTTGGATCTTTTGGAGTTTTAATTATGCATTATATTTTTCTTTCCAATACTGTACTCAAAGCATTTTTTAGTAGATGTATGTGATGATGTTTTCCTTTATGATACATTATCGCTTTGCTCCTTAAAAAAAAAATCCTTAATGTGGGATCTCCTTTTTGGGACTTGGTGTATGGGCACTGAGTGACGAAAATGGGGTACTACAGATGCTATCAAACTCAAACTCAGATTTCAATGAATGAGCGCCGAAAACTAGATTTGGGGCATGACAAATACTTTCCTACTATATATTTTAAAGTGAAGACTATTAAAAAGGGGCATGCTTTGATGAACGTGTATGCTTATACTAGCATGCATACATTATTATGAACTTCAGATCCTCACATATATTTGTATACACATTAGTTCATAAAATCAATCGTTTAAATACCTCAACGTTGTTAAATAAAGATACTTGGGCTTCTACTTTGATTTTGGATTATCTGATCACACTAAATCAACCTCGAGATCTTCATATCTACTTGTACATTCATCTAATTAAGAATCTTATCGATTCGTCATACTCGTTACCCGTCTATATGCTTAACCAACCATTGAGATCATAATCTAAGGACCCAAGCTATGTGTACATCTACAAGTATATCCTTTCACAATCATGAGCTCATGTATTATTACATACTCGATTAACAATTAATATAAATAATTGAGAGGACTTTGCATAGGTTGACTATGTCATCCAATTGTTTAATTTCAATCTTGACCCTTACATTATTGTTAAACAAATAAATATTCAATTTTAACCATTAATATCTTATCATTAGCAAATTTAAAATTTACATCATGATCCTGATACACTTAGAAGTGTTTTACAACATTAAAGTTTTCTAATGTGTACACATATCTACATGACGCTAAATCTTAAAATGCCTATTTTTAGGAACCCAATTGCGATAAAATTTTAGACAATGCTTACTTAATCTAATTGACCCATACATTATCAATTTTATGACTTAACTCACAAGATCTGACGTCAACGAGATTTTGCATCATATTTATGCTTGAAAAGTCATATAAACACATCATCACAATCTACGGATGAACTCCATCGAAATAGTCAGATTACTTTTCACATCAGGTCATGTTTTGACCTATTTTCAGAGATCCTAGCTTATCTAGGAAAAATCGTATAGATTCTCCGATTTTTAAAACTAAAAAGAATCCAATAATTACATATACACCTTACACTGTGCTTCTCCACTCAAACAAATAATAATTTAGTCATTTATTTTAGCGTTTAACCATACATCTACACTTGTACATCTTTATAGACCTTATAGGATCTTCAGGTTGTGATTTTAATGACGATTTGACCGTTAATTTTAAAATCTAACCTCTTGGAGCCATACGATTAAAAATAATCGATTTAAGTTAATCCAAACCACTCATTGGTGGTCCACTAAATGATGGAACTTGATCACTTAGTAGCCAACCCATGGCTAATCCTATGTGCAACCTAGAGCTGCAAGTGCTCATAACATGTGCATGTGCACATGCCAGAATAATGAACCGAAATATCGTTGGACTAGAAACTCATAAACAACGCGTGAGTGTGATTTTAAAAAAATGAAAGCTGGTCATTTTCTCTCAAATCGAACAAGGATTCTTCTATGAATCTGAGAGAACTCCATTAGGTAAATCTGAACCATTGTAAACCATAAATCCCAACCATCTGACATCGTTAGGAGTGCCTAATAATAACATCTTGTCGAACTGCACTTTTCCGTTTCTTTCATTCTTCCATTCGTTAAGCAGAATCTCGATAGCAAGATTGGGAATGATCTCAACCATTGGTATCTTAGGGACCCATCGTTAGGTTATAACATCAAAACCCAACTAAAGAACCAGAATTCAATTGCGTTTGTTGCCAATTTTCTCGTAACCATGTGTGACAACCAAAACGCTTCAACTGAAAAACCCATCATCTAAAACGAACTAAACCTTTGAAAATAATGGTCCACATGCTCAAAATGGACAATCTAAACCATTCATAAGAAGCAGGACCTCAAGATCTTCGGAGGATACGAATATACCATTAAAGGTCATCTTTTTCGCGATGAAAAACCCATCACTGCAAATTCTTGCAAGGCTTTTTAAATGAGATCTAAACTGTTTGCATTAAAGCTCATATGACCACCGACGAATCACCACATAATCCCCAAGATCATATCCCACCCATTGGAACAATAGCCCAATCAACAACTATGTAGAAAATTGCGCATGTAACTCAAACCGCGTGAAACTGTTTGACGCAGCCCGACATCGAGTCCAAGTTCGAGTGGAATTTCTGGAATGTTCGAAGAGCATGAGAAGTGTTATTAAAACCCTTTCGATCGAGAGAAAATGATATCTTAACATATCATGAGAGAGAGAGAGAGAGAGAGAGAGAGAGAGAGAGAGATTTTAAATAAAAGAGAGTGAGCGACTGAGTTGTTGACTTGTTGGGTTTCCAATTCAAGTGAGCCCTGCCAAGTTCCGGCCATGATTGCTGGATAAGTAGAGAAAGAGAAAGAGAAAGAGAAGAAGAAGAAGAAGAAGAAGAGAGAGAGAGAGAGAGAGAGAGAGAGAGAGAATAAAAGAAAAGAGGAGAGATAAAAGAAGAACAAGGGAAGAGGTAGTATTGAGTCGACTCGGCAAGTAACTTGCTGAGTTCGGCCAAGCCGGGTGGAATCCGAGTCGATTTAGTCCAGCAACGCCTGTAGTCCCTAGAAAGAAAACTGAAAGCTAAATTGAAGGAGTCCGCATTGAGATCGGCGAGTTGAATTGCAACCGAGTCACACCAAATTGAACTTAGTTGAGCTCGATTCAAGTGTGGTTTAGGTTATCTAAACACGTCGACAAAATAGGTGAGTAATCCTCTTAACTTGTTTGCTTTTCATTAGGTTTTGAATTAAAATTCTTCTATTCTATTGTAGAATCTTTTCATTTTCTTAATTTTTTATATTTATTATTTCTCGTCATAAGTTCGTTCGTGATGCTTGGTATGAGATCATCCCTATTCCCAAATTGATTATCATATGCATTCATAATGGCCCTTTTATTTATTTGAGGTTGCCCTCTTGCATAAGGGTTTAGCCTTCCTACCTTGAATTTGCCCTTGTTGCTTTAAACATACGCCTATGTGAATAGGCATCCATTTTCTTCTCCTATGAATTTGTAGGCTTTACCATTGACTATGCATTCTTCAAAAGTCTAAGACTTGATGTTTTCTTCCATGTTGTAACGCTTTTATGATAGCTCCTTTGTGTTTTCCTTTACCTCTCAATCTGTGATGTCATAATTTTTTGAAATTATTCTCTACACTCACCATGTGTAATTCTTGAAGTATGAACATGTTTCTCATGAGTACTTTACATAACATTATTGATTCTCATTGCCGTATGTATCATGATTACGAATGCAAAAACTCATATGCTTGAGAATGTTTAATTATTGTATTGCTTGCCTCATCATGAAATGCATTAAATTTATATTGATTAATTAGTGGGTGATATTAAAAGGGTGTTCCCTTGGCCTTTTAGGGCAATGATGATTCATTGGTGAGTGATATTGAGAGGGGGTTCCCTTGGCCTTTATGGAAATGATGATTAATTGGTAGATAATATTGAGTGGGGGTTCGCTTTTATGACGATGATGATTGTTTGGTGGGTGATATCAAGAGGGGCTTCCTTAAGAGATCATACCTAGGACAACTTGCATCCCACGCTATAACACCCCTTACTTTATAGTACTCGGGTGTTTTCATGAAGACTTAACCTAATATAAGCATAAATTTAATTAATGAAAATATTCACACATTCTAGTTTAAATCCGACCATGGGGAGCAATCTGCATCCATAAATCAAACCATCTGTCCGTTAATTTTCAAAGCAGACCTTCATATCACCTAAGAAACCTATTTTTAGGAGCTCATTCTCCTCAATAGGTTAAATCTAACGGCCTGTCCTAAAATTTGAAGACTAAATTATGAGATCCACCATTATCAGCTTCTTACCTGAGTGCAGAGCAATACGCCCTAGCGATACCAGGGCCGTGGCCTCCACATGCATATTGTGGATGACCAGATAGGACACTAGAAATGTTTTGAGACACGGGGCGTCATAGATATCCTTGGGCGAAATTCTCTAAACCCCTAAGGTCAGGGGATGCTCCAACGTCTAGACCAAGTGGATATATATGAGCGCATGAGGGTCGTATACCAGTAGGCCGCGTCTTCCACTATGTTGTGGTCAATTGGGAGTGGGTGTAGCCTTACCTGCCTGAGGGAGTAGGCAATGATTAGGCTGAGTCTGACCAACTAATAAATGGGTCCACTATCGACAAGCCGGGTCGATATTAGTAGGCGGACAATGAAATTTCTTTCACTTACCCAGTTGTGCACTTGATGGGGCGGCAAGCTGGCGTAGAGTGTGCTAGACCCCGGTGATGATCTCAGAGATGTATGATACTGATACGTGAACTTACTGAGCAGGAGTTTCATACTCAATATTTTACCTATTCATTTATTCTTTCACTATCCACTCGGGCTAGTGGTGCGCAACTAATTTGTTATATATACCTTTGTAATGGTCAGAATTTTGGTTGGAAAGCGCAACCAACCTGAGATCAGGAGTTTATCACATTGAGTTTAACTATCCAAATTTAGGTATGGGACTGATTTGGATAAAAGTCCCTTGTGATGGACCACACAGCTTGCGATACCACGTACTGTCATCCCGACTTCACATTCTAGCTTGGTCATTTCTTTTGCACCGCATGTTGCACTGCATCCCCAGCACATGGCATTTGGTTTACCACGACCTCGTATTGCATAACCGATCTACATTGCATACTCTGATTTGTACGACTCATGGACTTGTCAGTATTTCTGCTTACTCTGACCTCGTATGACTCATGAACTTACCGGTATTTTCGACATTGTATAGTTTATGGATTTGTATTGTACATTGACACTTACGTTGTGCACACACTTACACCACCCTCTAAGCTTTCTATAAGCTTATGCATGATAGATGCGTGTAGGTGACGATAGGACGCAGTCGAGCTAAGGCAGGAGCATGCGGCAGAGCTTCTGGAGCTTTTGACATTTATTTGTATTTCTCCTTATATATTGTACTTAAAGTTTTTTTTTTATAATGGATATGTGGTGGTGATGTTCTGGTTATTGTTTGTGAGTTATGCTTATGGTTATGCTTCTTATGAAACGAATTTACACTGAAAATCCTCCTTGTACGATCTCAGGATTGGAATCTGGTGTATAAGTATTGGGAGCTGAGAATGGAACACTACGGAGGCTGTCAGCACAGGATTTAGCGATCGAAAATTTTTTGAGCCCGGTTTTCGAGTTTGGGACGTGACAATTGGTCCGACTAACAGGTGGTGCAAGTCACTTAAACCCACGCAATTTGAGGGAAAATGAATGGTTATAAATGCCCATTTCTCTTTAATTGAGGGGATTCTATCAAGGGTTTAGGTTTTAAGAGAGAGAAAAGCAAAGAAAGAGGAAAGAAGAGGAGAAATTAAGAGTGGATGTAAAGAGAGGGGGAAACCTCGTCGAATCTAGCACTCATCTCCACGGTTGGGCCATGTGAGCTTCTTGACGTCGATTCCAAACTAAATTCTACCTCTCTTTGGTATGTAAGAGGCCCTTAGACTTATAGGGTAAATTTTCCATTACCCTAGTGTGATTTAAGTTAATGATGTAGGGAATCACTAGTATTTCTCCTAATTTCGGAATCTTAATGTTAGGGTTTGTATAAATTAGGGTCTGAACTCCTAATGCTCGATTAGGGTGGTTCCTTCTATCGTATAGTTGTATTTAGGCATGGCCTTGCTAGGGCCTCAGTGGTGCGCTAATTTCAAGCCCCGTCTGTCGGAATGAATTGGGCGTTGTTCTAACTGTTAGTGCACCTGTTTGTTAATTATCTGAGTCTATGTGTTAATGAGTCAGTTGAGCCATTCGAAGCTAAAGACCAAAGACACAAGATGACATGAAGCACCAAGGAGTGAAGAATATATAAATCATGAGGTGCCTTGGTGACCCTAACCTTAGACCAAAAACAACCTAACATCTAAATGATCCATTCCTTAATATGTAAAACCTTATTTGATCATCCCTTAATCAATGAGCTTAATTGAAACATGATAAAATAGGTTAAAAAAGGTTCAGAGCTGCTGTAAACTAAACAGTCCAAAATAATAGAACTCTTGGTGAGTTTGATCGATCCTCAATCGAGTGACTCCTTAATTGATCGAACTCGATCAATTGAAGATGACCGAAACAGTCTGACAACATTCTTTGTCAAAATCGAACGAAGTTTGATCGATCAAATGTGTTATTTTTCTGTCTGTTTTATAGTCATTGGAACTTAACTTCTTTATAAAAGGGCATTTGGATGGGTTTTTGGTGTCATTAGAGATTAAGTGAGTCCCCACTCTTATTCACACTCGCAAGTATCTAAACCTATGAGATTCAAGTCATATTCTTTGAGATTATCACTCTAATGAGAATTTCAACCTCCATTATAGAAATGCACTTGATCTCCATTATTATTTTTTAAAAGATATTAGATACTAAGCCTATAAGTATATCATTATTTATATCCTCTATAATTCCCATGTAGGTGAATCCCTTTAGAAACTGACTTTCCATTAGTTTTAGAAAATTTCACCATCCTCCCATCACCTTAGTCACCTCATTGGTACATTGCATGTAAGGTATTTAATTGTGGAGCTGAACCATTCAACTTCAACGATCGTGGGAGCAAATGAGAAAATTATTCAAGCATTGAAGAAGCATCTCAAGAAGACGCAACCAAGGGGCTCAATCTAGCAAGTAAGTTTTCAATTGTAGAGTCCATGTCACACTCTTTCCTTACGTAGGATTGAGTGAAGAGTTTGTGACCAAAACTCTAATAGGTTCCTGTGTATGGTTGAATTCATCGAACATGGGTGCATACGTGTCAATCTCCATAGGGAGCCTCCAACAAGAGTGTACATAAGGCCTTATATTAGGGCTGTTAATGGTCGTTGGTTAGCCGATAGAAAACCAACAAAATTTATGTGGGATCCATCGACACAGTTGGGAACGTGTTCCTCCGACACGGGAGTGTACGTGTATGTTAGTGGTTAGCTCATGATAAATCATTGTAAAGGTTAGAGGTGAACATGATTTAGAACCTTTGATAGTGAAATATCAGTATAGTTGAGGAGAGTGCGTCCGCCGAGAGTGGAGTAGGCAACTAGCTGAATTACTATATATGTTTGTGTTTGTGATTGTCTTTTGTGCATATTTCTATTCATGCTTATGATTTTAATTGATAAAATATATGAATGCTTAAATTGATTGAATTCTAGGCATTTAATTAATCACACATACAAGATCACTATCTCTCTTATAGACTAGTTGCTTACATTGTTGTATCTTTTATAGTCCATACGATTAGACCCACTTGGCTTGATGCTTAAGTGTTATTTTCCTTATTAGTTTAAATTAATAAATTATTTTAATTAGGTAAAAAATTTTAAGTGGTCATATTCATCCCTCCCTCTAGGACTTAGCATTAATTCTAAGCTCTATTAAGCTTTCGCGTGCCATTGTAGACAATACATGTAATTTCACTAGGTATCAGTGCGGGTTGCTCTTTAAGAACTTAACCATTTAGAGTAATATCTGTATATGCTTTAGAATTATGTCTACCTATGAGGGGAATGTCGTCACATGATCACCGTATTTTGATGGGTCTAACTACACCTATTGGAAGGCCATGATGATAGTTTTTTTAGATCCATTGATCCTATGGTTTGGGCTATTATTGAATAATGATGGATTATTCCCATAGAACAAGTCATGGTAGATGGTAGAACCATTAGCACTCTCAAAGATCAATCAAAATAGAGTGTTAATAAGAGAGCTCAATATATTTATTATGCCAAAGCTTACAATGCGATTTACTGTGTAAATTCCCTTGATGAATTTAAACGCATAAGTATATGTAAAATAGGCAAGGAATCATGGGACATATTGGAAACTACCCACGAGGGAACTAATACAACAAAGCGATTAAAGCTTCAACTTTTAATTACACAATTTAAAAATATTAAAATATATGAGTTTTAAACTTTCATGGAGTTTTATAGTAAATTGAATGATATTTATTTCTCCATGTGGGGTTTAGGAGAAAATATTCCCAGGGACCGGTTATGTAGAAAAAATTTTAAATCCCTTTCGAATAAGTTTACTCCCAAGATAACCTCAATAAAAGAGTGTATAAACATAAATGAGAGAAAAATAAAAGAACTCATGGGTTCCCTACAAACATATGAACTAAACTTTAAAATACCTTTAAAAAAAAAAGAAACTTACCATCCTTAAATCTTCACTCAAGGACTCGTATAAGCAAAAGAAACATGAATCTGAAGATGATAGTGATTATAAGAATGATGAAGATGAAATAATTAAAAAATTCAAGAAATTCCTTAAATTGAATAGAGGAAAAGGTTATGACGAGAATAACAAAACGATCGAGAAACGTATAAGTAAATATGTTAAACAACTTAAAGATATCCAATATTACAACTATGAGGGTTATGGACACGTTGCTTTTAAATGTACTAGCAAAGTAAGATCCGAAGGGAAGGCTATGGTGACGACATAAGATGATACGAAGGAGTCTGGATCCGATTTAAGAGATTCTCTGGGTGATGAAGACCTTGGACACTTACGTGTTCTAATGGCTTCCACCATTACTTCCCTCCTTAGAAACTTAGGAGACGATTTCAACCATAATACTTTGAAAATTAATATGTGACTTTAAAAGGTCTATGTGGGCTTAATAGGTAAATATGATGATTTGAACCTTATTGAGCGAGCCTTATAGGTAAATTCAAGGATTTTAGCTTTGTTTTCTTCTTGATGGGTTAATTTTAAAGTTGTTTTATTTGGTATCATATGTTTATTGATAGACTATCATTGATCATTATTGCTTGAATATGTATATATCTTAAATGACCATATATGCACGCTCCAGTTTTTCATGTTAATATGCACCATACATTTCCTAATTAGTATATGCTTATAAGTAAATCTATGATTTATAGAGCTTTCCATATTTTTTATTTTATTAGCGTATCTGTGGAATAAACTATTTGTTAAATAGTGGAATAAAACACAAGTGTGATCTATTTTGTAGGTTTTCATTGTTGCATGGATTTAATGGACTTAGGGGAAGCATTTGAGGGGGAGCATTGCAACGTTATATGCTTTGTTGTATTCGAGTTGTAAATATTTAAATTTGACATGTATTATTTTTAGTTATTTTTGTTTATCATTGGTATGAACCATGACAATGTGTAGGTTAGGTTAGGTTTTTATCACATAATTGATAGATAGGAGATTGTTAGTATACTTATTTGTGCACATATTTATCAATCATGTGAGTTCATGTGTCAGTGAGTCGGTTGAGTCCTTGAAAGTTGAAGACTAGAGACACAAAAGGAGATGAAGCGTCAATGAGTGAAAAATATGTAAATCATGAGGTGCCTTGGTAACCCTAACCTTAAACCCAAAATAACCTAACTTCTAGATGATCCATTCCTTAATAGGTAAAACCTTATTTGATTATCCCTCAGTCTTGGGAGCTTAATTGAAAAACGATAAAATAGGCAAAAGGAGGTTCAGAGCTGTTGTAAACCAAACAACCCATAACAACAAAGCTCTATGTGAGTTCGATCGATCATTTATCGATTGAGTGAATCCTCGATCGATCGATGATAACCAAAACAATCTAGCAACATTTCTAGCCAAAATCGAACAAAGTTTGATCGATAGACACATCGATTAATCGATTGAAGGTGGTGCTTTTTTGCTCATTTTATATCTGTTAGAACTCAACTTCTTTATAAAGGGCATTCAAACCTTGGACATTTGAATGAATTTTTTGTGTCATTATAGCTTAGGTGAGTCCCTATTATTTATTCCCACTCTTAAGTTTCTAAACTTATGAGATTCAAGTAATATTAATTCAGATTATCACTCTAATGAGAATTTCAACCTCTATTATGAAGATGCACTTGATCTCCACTATTTTTTATATATTAGAAACTAAGTTTGTAAGTATATCATTATTTACATACTCTATAATACCCATTCAGGTGAATCCCCTTTAGAAATCAACAATCCATCAGTTGTAGGAGATTCCACCATATTCCCATCACCTTGGTCACCTCATTGGTACATTACATGCAAGGTGTTTGATTGTGGAACTGAACCATTCGATTTCAATGACCGTGAGAGCAAATGAAAAGCTGATTCAAGCAAGGGAGAGCATTGGAGAAGCATATCAATAAGACACAACAAAAAGGCTCAATTTGACAAGTAAGTTGTCAATTGTAGAGTCTATGTTACACACATTCCTTTGTGTAGGATTGAATGTAGAGTTTGTGACCAAACTCGAATAGGTTCTTGTGTAGGGCCAAATTTACCAGACACGGGTGCGTATATGTTAGTCTCTATAGAGAGCCTTTGACGAGAATGTATATAGGGCCTTGAATTATGACCATTAGTAGTTGTTGGTTAGTCGATAAAAAACCATGTCTCCGTGTGAGCCACCAACACGGGTGGAAACTTGTACCTTCGACACAGGAGTGCACGTGCAGATTAGTGGTTAGCTTATGAGAGACTACCGTAAAGGTTAGAGGCGAACCTAATTTAAAACCTCCAATAGTGAAATTCTAATACACTCAAAGAGAGTACATCTGCCGAGAGTGGAGTAGGCAAGTAGTTGAACCACTATATATGTTGTGTTTATGATTATCATTTGTGCACATTTCTATTCATGCTTATGAGTTTAATTCATTAAATTATATGAATGCTTAAATGGATCGAATGCTAAGCATCTAATTGATCACACACACACACAAGATCACTATCTCTTTTATGAATTAGTTGCTTACATTCTTGTATCTTCTGTAGCCTATGTGATTAGACCTACCTAGCTTGGAAGCCTAAGTGTTATTTGCTTTATTAGTTTAAATTGGTAAGTTATATTAAATAGGCAAGAATTTTTAAGTGGTCTTATTCATCTATCCTCTAGGACTTAGCCATAATTCTAAGATCCTCTAATCTTTTGTGTGCCATGGTAGATAATTCACACAATTTCACTAACCAAGGTAGGAAATCTCCTAATCTCTGTTCAACACTCGATTAAGGATCCAAACTAAGTCATTAAGACAAGGGTGTGCTCTAAATTAGACTTGGAGCACCTTTCCCTAAATTCTGTTGTGTAGGCCACGTGCGGGTCAAGGATTCTAGCCTCAAGGTTAAGTTTTACCTTTTAAGCTTTCTTGTGACATTTTAGGTCTTAGGATAGTCCCAAGTTTGTAGTAGCCATATTAATTTGCCCATGACTCATGCAATACTTTAATAATCTATCTCATGTGTGGTATTTTAGAATAAAATTCTAGAATCTCTAGCACTGAATCCTCGTGTATGAACACATAGCATGTTTAGTGCTAGGCATAGGATTCGCGACACACTCATGCACTCTTGAGCACGAATTACTTTGCTCAAATATGTCCCTTATTCCATCGTTTCACGTGATATGCATTTTAACTTGTGGTATAGTTGCACATAATTATATTGGAATCATATTTGAAATTGTTAGATATCTTGTGTAGGGTTAAATGGGTTGCTTACGAATTGGACTAATGAAGGCTAACCTAATCATGTATTCACGGTACTTGTGCATTATCAAATGGCTAATCTAGATGCTACAGTAGCATGTACCATCATAGGGTATTTCTGCTGGCTCTTGGACCACTGTTCGAACGACCGATCTATTATAGGCTAGGGCAACTGTTTAAAAGACCCCATCCTTTGTAAATGCTAATAGAGTTGACTGTTTGAAAGACTGAGTTTTGTGTAAATGAGAATGAGTCAATTGTTTAAAAGACCCATTCTCTTACATTTGGTCCGGCTGGATGTGCATCTTCAGAGTGATGAACATTTGCTTGCATTTAATTAAGATGCATTGTATATCGCAATTATGTGAAAGTTTTTCCTTGATACTATACTTGATCTATATGTCATGTGTGAAATCTTGAGGGGATTTCTCACTGAGTTGGTTACTCATGCTTCAACTTTTCAACCGTATTGGCGATGCATGAGTAAAGAGTGGAGGTGAGCCTTATGAGAGTGACCTGCTTGTGAGGCGAGTAGTACATTGATGAGGAGCAGGCGGCTAGTGTGGCTGAATTCTACGAGCTCAACCAATAGGTTGCTAATGCTTTCTTTCCTTTTGGATAGTCTGTGTCTCTCTTAATTCAGTTTGGTTTGTACACCCTTTGCTGAGGGTATTATTTTGGATTATATATATTTTGGATATTAGTCATTCACTTCAGGCATGATTCCTTGGCTTAACTCTAATACCTGCCTTGATTGATCACAACTCTAATTTTGTACGACGTTGTTTGACTGTATAATATTGTGGGAAGTGTACTTATGTGTGATATTTAATAGTGTGACATTTGGGTCTCTAGGGCAAGAGTGCTATACTCGAGTGGCGTAAATTAGAGGGGTTACAATATTGGTATGCCATGTGAGATCTTTCAATTAGTTAAGAAGGGTGGTATGGGGTGTAAAAAGGTGAAAGTCTAATGGTAAACTGGCCATTCAGACTCAAGTGCAACACTTGAGGTGGGGGGTAGAATTTTCTCTTCTCCACCTCAATGAACCTTGAGTTTTGCAATAATCCATGGTGCAGGCCGCTTGTCCCATGGTTTGCACCTATTTTTTATCGGGAGCTCCGGTGAGACCTTAGTACCTCTCGAACGCGGATTGCGTCCTACCCCCCGCCCGGACGGTCATTTGTCCTGGTAGGGCTCTGTGGGGCCCAAAGTAATGTAAGTATTTTATCCACACCCTTAATCACTTTTATTAGACAATTTTAAGTTACAACCTAAAGAACAACGCAGGTCCATAGCTCCTGTGGACCACACCAAAGGAAACTGCAGTGACAATGACACCCGCCGTTGAAACCTTTATGACTGCCACCGTGATGTTTTTTTTACCATCCAACCTATTAATAAGGTCATGTAGACGTGGATGAAGTGAAAACACAAATATAAGCTTGATCCGAAACTTCTCAGCTCCAAGAACTTTTTAATGGTGGACGTTCAATCCCCACTTTGTGGTCCTAGTAAGATTTGTACGTGCTAATATTTTGCATCATATCTTAAAATGATTTGGGAAAAACTATTAATGGCGTGGATAAAACACTTACATCATTGTGGGCCCCACAGAGCCCTGCTCGGACGGATTACCATCCGGGCGGGGGTAGGACGCAATCCGCTTCCAGTACCTCTCTAGGTTTTTTACCTTTAGGCTGGCTTAGGTTTAAGGCTAAGTGGGCCTGGGTTTGATCTTGAGTATAAGCTTTAACACGGTTTGGATTTTGGGGTTTTGTGAGAGATTTGGCCACGCATATATCAAGTATTACAGTTATGAAAATAAGTATCATGGGATATCACTGCTACTTCCTATGGTGGTTTCCGTCGTTTTTGTGTTCATACCCTAAAATGACATGACAAATTAGATGAATTGTATAGATAAAACACATACATCACAATGGCTCGCAAATAACCCCAGCCAAGAATGAGTCCGTTTGGGCAGTATGGATAGACCGCGCGGATAGAATACATGCACCACAATCATGCAATCCGCATTGGTGTGAAACCCACTTCAAGGAGACGGTTGAATAGTGAGCAGTTACTGGACATTGCTATGTGGGCCCACCATCATATATACGTTTTATCCACGTAAGATGCAAATTTCAATGGACCGTATCACAATGATTGAACACCGGAAATTTAAGACTTCTTGGGTCCACCAAAGTTTTGGATGACACTGATACTTGTATTTTCCCTTCGTGTATAAATATCTAATAAGGTTGGATGGGGAAACGGATTGGCTACTCCCCCTGCTGCCACCGGTCAATGGCTGGTGGGTGGTGCTCTATGGGCCCATCATGATGTATGTGTTTCATCTATGCTGTCCATCTATTTTTCTAAATCATTTTATAGTATTAGACCAAAATAGAGGTACGACCCAATCTCAAGTCGACCACATTACAAGAAACAGTGTTGAATGAAAGTAGACTTTTAAAAACTTTTTAGGGGTAATAAAAGTTTCGGACCAAGCTGATATTTGTTTATAACCTTCATATTCTGTATGACCTAATCAATAGATTGGATGTTAAATAAACAATACAGTGGGTTTTAGGAAGATTTTAACGGGGGATATCCAATGCTATTGTTTTCCGTGGTGTAGTCCACCTGAGATTTATATTCCTTTCATTTTTGGGATCAAGCCCTATAAAAATGGATGAAATACATACATCATGGTGGGCCCACACAGCACCAACCACCAGCCACCGGGCTGATGGCAGGGGGAGTAGCCAATCCGTTTCCGTTAGATGGCAGAGATGAAAATACAGTGGGCCATATGAAGTTTTTAACGGTGGGCGTTCAATCACCAACGTTTTACTGTGTTGTAGTCCGCTCAAGATTTCGATCTGTTTTATTTTTGGGATCACGCCCTAAAAGCATCTCAAATAAACGGCGTAGGTAAGATAAACCCATGTATCATGGTGAGTCCCACATAGCGGTGTCCGCATTCCAGACAGGTATTCAGACCGGGCCAGACGAGAGGCTTCTGCGGCAATAGACATATGGTGTCTTATAGCGGGGAATGGAGGAGAGCCACGTTGCCATAAACCGATCCCATTTCCCTTCCGTTCTTAGATATCTCTAAGCTCCCCACCCCAATTTTTATTTATTTTCTTCTTCTCTCTCGCTAGCAAGTAGCCACAGGAACAGGAAATGAGGAGACGGAGAACGGCACAAGGGCGTGGAATCGAGGAGCTATGGCAGCGAGAGCTTGGGGAGCTCTCTCCCAGGTCTTTCGCCCTGCGTGTAGGGGCATCTGAGGTAATTTTTCAGATTCGACATGTCCATTTTCTTCAATGCCTGCACCTGCTGTTATCTCATAGCTCATCGAGGATCATACAAAGCCTCGTTTTTTTTTTTTTAAATTTTTGCTGGTCCTGATGTCTCTGTGGCAAAATGTCAAATAGGGAATTGGCGTACCTTGCTATAGGTTACTCTTCCTAACCGAGAGTCATGTTGGTCGAACTTTCATAAGATCCAACCCATCCGTCAGGTATGCTGGCTCATGTTCACCGCATGAGCCAGCTCCTCCTCCAAACTCATACGCACGAAGGCAAATCCCCGAAATACGGAAGATTTTTGATCTCTTGGTATTACCACCTCCATCACAGCTCTTGCCCTGCAGAATACTCTTTCAAAGTTTATTGGTATCCACCCCTCCGGGAAACCTGAAACGTACAGGGTGGGATATTCGTCAGATTCCCATTCCTTTCATATTTCTTTCCTGGCGCCAGATTTCGTCTTCCCACCGAAATCCAGTTTCCTTCCCTTTATCCTCCTCATGATTCGCTTCTTCCATGCTACCTCCAATTTTCCCAATCCTGTTCTCATCACCAGATTCTCTCCAGGCGATCCCCCTCGAGTCCCCTTCTCCAGACTGCCTTCCATCTTTCCATTGCCATTCAGATGAGGTCCTTGCCGATGGGAACATTCTGGACAGATGACTCACAAATTCCAGTCAGATTCCATTTAGACTTCCAATCATCTGGTTAGATAGGAACCTTGTCACAAGTTCGTTGTATGTCTTAATGAATTTTATCCTTGAATATCACCACTAAAATACACACAATCCCCTTGCACTCCAGGACCACTGCTCTTGCATCCGACTTCTATTCTTTGATCCACTGTGTTCTAGCCTATAAGCATGTCATAGTTAAAGATAGAAATTTATTTTTAAAAATAGCATCTCATTTAAACTGTAGCATCTTTAGTTCAACTAAGACGTGGCACGTCTTAGTTGAACTATCACGTCTTAGTTGAACTAAAGATGCTACAACGTAAATGAGATGCTATTTAATACAATTTTTGATGCAATGTTTGAGCCACATGGAATATATGAACATTGATAGGTAAGAGTACGTACTTAGTAGACAGGGAAGGATTGATTAGGGTGTTCCCCACAACCGACGTGCCACAACAACGCCCGGTTGCGGTGAGAAGTAGGCAAGGGTTCCCCACCGTGTTGGACGTGCATTTGTAAAGAAGCTTGTCCAAGAGAATAGGATTTGTCTTGCCACATGGAAGATAGTAACATTGATAGGTAAGAGTATAGAGTTAGTAGATATGATGAAATGAAGGAGATGCATGTAACATAGCCTGCATTCAGGAGACCAAGTGAAAAGGGGCCAAAAGTAGAGAAATCGATGGATATAAACTTTTGAATATTGGAAAGGATAATAAAAGAAATGGGATAGGGATAGTGGTAGACAAAGATTTAAATGATAAGGTTATAGACGTTAGGAGAGCAAGTGATAGGATTTTATTAATAAACCTTGTGTTAGAAGAGGAAATAATCAATGTTGTTAGTGCATATGCACCACATATGAGGTTAGAGGGTAGAATTAAAAGGCAATTATGGAAGGATATTGATGGACTAATGCAAGGAATTCTGAATGAAGAAAATATATTTGTAGGAGGATACTTAAATGGTAATGTAAGAAAAGGAAGTAGAGGATATGAGAGCATACACGAAGGATATGGTTTCAGGAGAAGAAATGAGATGGGGGATGCCATCCATGGTTGCTATGGCATGTAATCTAGCACTAGCAAACACGTACTTTACAAAGGGAAATGAACATTCAATAACTTTCAATATTGGATCATATATAAGCTAAATAGATTCCTTTCTATTTAGGAAAATAAAAGATTAATATGTAATTATAAGATTATACTAGGAAAGAGTCTGATTGCATGACATTGGTTGTTGTGGATATTTACGATAAGAGATGGAAGAAAGGGAGTGAAATTAATGTGTTAAAAAGCTAGGTGGAATTTAAAAGGAGAAAACAATGTTAATTAGAAATAAATTGATGGAAGGAGGAAAGTGGAATGTTGAGGAAGAAGTAAAGTTTCGTGGAATGAGATGGCTGAGTGTATTAGAAAGTGGCACAAGTTTTTTTTTTTTTTTTTTTCCAAAGAGTAAAGGCTGATTTTATTAAAAAGCTTGCTTGCAAAACATAACAGGAAAAGAATGGGACAACCAAATAGATTACAACCCGAGAGGAGAAAATTAGATCTTGATCAACAAGGAGGGAAGGCCCCCACTCAGAAACAGAGAATTTAACATAACCTTTCACTATTGAAGAGGATGATACCCATAGAATTCAAGATGGGTGGAAGAAATGGAGATGTGCCTCTGGAGTTTTATGTGATTATCGTGGATCGTGCAAACTTAAAAGGGAAGTTCAATAGGATAGCTATTGGACCGGTCTTGTGTTATGGGACAAGAATGTTGGGTAGTTAAATGACAACATGTTCATAGGATGAGTGTAGCTGAAACAAGGATGTTGAGATTGATCAATGCAAGATGAGAAAGGACAAAATTAGAAATAAATGCATTCGTGGGAACGTAATACTAACAAATAATAAGATGAGGGAAAGTAGACATAAATGATTTGGTCATGTGCAATGGAGACCAAGAACTACGCTGGTTAGGAGTGAGTTGGTATAATTTGAAGGCTCTCAAAGGGCAAGGGAAGGTCTAAAAGGACGTGGATGGAGGTAGTAAAAAAAGACTTAATAACCCGTGGTCCGACCCTTGTAGAGTGGAATGGCGGAACATGATTCATGTAGCCGACCCCAATTAATTGGGATAAAGCTTAGTCCGCTTGGATGATGACGATGATGATGCTCAAGCCAACTTGATATGGAGGATTTCTGCAGGCATTAGAGCTTTCATTTATCATTCATCATTTTTTCCTTCGTTAGGCCTTTGTTATCAATTGTAGTGTAAGTCATGGGTCGTTTGACAACTCAGATTTGATAGTATTTGGGTTTATTTCAAATCCAACAACCACCTTTGTGCATTTGGCAGCTAAGTATTTAGAGATAATGGAATAAGAGGTATTTGAATTACACAGTTTTGGCATGTTGAAATCTCAACTTTTTACCACGATTCGGGTGTAATCCGAGTGAAATGCCTTTTTTGGCTATCTCTTTAAAGGCAGGAGAGTCGCAAGTGTAACAAAGATGTCACTAGACTACTAATCCGCTATACATGTGGCACACTAATGTTACCCCAAAACAATCCAATGATCAATTACAACACTAAATCACATTAATAGAATGATTTGAACTGTCCAAAAGTTGGCGATGTAGGATACATGATTTAATGCTAGCATGCAACGTGGAGATTATGAAGAGTCCATAAAGTAATTCAATTAACAAAAGATGCTAATCCACAAAGTAATTAAGAGTAAACAATAGACAATAAAATTTGATTTAACCTAAATCATATGCCCGCATGCTAAAGAATTACATAAATAAATTAAAACTAGGCCTGATGGAAGGATATAACTTCCAATTTAGAATAGGCATGTTCCACACTCAAGGGACAGATTTGTAGGTTTTACGATTAGGGTTAGGAAGGGAAAAATCTGATATTTGGAAAATTATGGTTTATGGGAATTGAGAATTTTAGAATTAGGTTTTTAAAAATTGAGGAAAATATGAAATTGGGGATCTAGGGTTTATGGTAGGGTTATGGATGGGAAATCAAGGGGTTTTTATAGGGGAAGCAAGGAAAAATCAAAGGATTGAGTGGTTGTCCATTCGGTTAGCCTAGGGGCTTATACGTGTGGGTTATTGGCTAGGCTTTTTGGGTCCTCAATGGTTGATTTCGGTTGCGGTTGAAATTAGATGATAAGAAGTTGAAGAAAGATATGATTTAGATGGTCTTGGAAATGAAGGGAAGAAAAGAAATGTAGTTTTTGGAAAAATACCTCTTTCGGATAGAAAGGAAGTGAGAAGGAAGATGATAAATGGAGACCTCGTACATCCATTGAATGAGGAATGGAATCATATTACACCCAAGCTCAAAATCACATGGAGTATTATTCTAATCACATGAAGAAAAGAAAACACTACTTTTTTTTTTTCTTCAAAATAATGGTATTAGGGCTTCACACTCATATTTCTCTTTTATAGTCTCAGAAAAGACATTTTACAAAAAGACACTCTCAGATAAGATTCTCAAGATAAAGACATTTAATAAATTAAAAGTTGTCCCTAAATCCTTAATTTCAACACAAATATAAGGTATACAAAAATAATGAAGCATGTAAACAATCTAAACAACTAATCTATTTTGTGGCCTATGGGGATTGATGCAAGACATGGAAATTAAATATGATATGCAAGATTTTAGACTTTAGATCATACTAATTGAGAAACGTTCATAATTATTTTACATCCCACATAAAGTCAAGCATTTAACAAGGGGAATCTATGAAGGTCCAAGCCTACATATGTTAGGGCTGAAGTAATTAAAAATTATAGACCAAACAATGCTCAAAGGATAGTAAATTCATCCACACATGCACAGAAATAATTTCCCTAATTCAAGAGATTCAGAAATTTCAATTTGGGGAACCCTAAGGTTGAAGAAGGGCATAAAATTGGGGATTTGAGTAAATTAGGGTTAGGTTTAGGGATTTTTGGGTGAAAGAGGAGTGAAAGAGAGGAAATAGACGAACCAGAGAAGTACTGCACGTGTGGATAGCAGCAATGGCCTAGACGAACGTGCGTGTGATCCCGGCCACGTGTGTGCGAGGCCCACTATTCAGAAAAAGGCCACCTCGGCCCTGGTCGGCCAGAGATGGACTCCAAAGCCCCCAAATCTTAGCTCGATCCGATGTACGGTTTGTGTGTGGTGCTCCGTCGAAGTTTTAGCCCTCCTGCAGGGGCAGATTCTGAAAATTTGCTGTAGAGAGAAACGCCTGCAAATATTGATGGATTTGCAGATGGAATGTTGTAGGAGAAGATAAATATGAATGGAAGAAGATGAGGGCAAATCGGGATAGGTATGGCTTTGCACCATGGTAGTCAGCCCTTTGAGGAAGTGAGGGTTTCGCACCCAATTGAATCTTCACAACTCAGGAATTTAGAGGAGTAGAAAAATGCAGAAATTTTATTATTTTTCATTGAGAAGAAAAAGACTACCAGGGGTGCCTATTTATAATAAAACTCTATACCCCAAAACTCGCGCCATGTGCGCAACGTATTACTTGGAGACGAAGTAATAAAAAATAACAACTAATCAAAGCAGTATAAACCGTCCATGATATTCATAATAACAATAATAAGTAAAACTCAAAGTACTAGATTATTTAGAATAGTGGGACATGATCATGAGAACCCATGGTGGGATTCACATGCCGATCAGGTCCACTCCAAGGAATCAACATGTAGTCCTCTAACTAAGAGGCTTTCCCTGGACTTCATTATCAATCCAGATCGATGGTGGGACCCTCTTCCTCCTTGCATACGTTCATAGGGGGGAGTGCGTGTGCGCGTGATGTCCCCATTAACTCTCCTCGGCTGCGAAGATTTCGCCACTGGCGAAACAAAACTCTTGAACCGCTCCAAGATGTCAGGATCAAGTCTCTGAAACTCCTCTTCAGTGAGCCACGTACTGTCTGAAGCTGAGCGTGACTTCTACTTGACTAAGAACTTTTGAAACCCACTGTCCGCTGTCGATACTATCTGATAGTCCAAGATATCCTCTATCTCCTCTCTGGGTGTGGGAAGGGTAGGTACGGGAGGTAGATGCTAGGAAGATGGGTCGGGAGGGGGTCATGGATCAAGAGAAAGGTCTGAGGAATCAGGATGGTTAGGCGAAAGGCTGGACAATGCATCAGTGGCCCCCTGAAATGCAACTAAATCTTCCACATTGAATGTGGAACTAATTCCTGTGGAGGTTGGAAGATCTAGCACATGCGCATTGAGATTGTTTCGTTTTATAATTTTGAATGGTCTAGCGCTACGCTCGTATAATTTTCGAACGTTTCTCTGAGGGTACCGCTCTGACCTGATGTAGACCATCACAGAGTCCCTTACATTGAATTCCTTGAAATGTTTATGTTGGTATACAAAAAGTGTGTAATGTTCGTTACTAGTCATGATCTTCTACCCGATTTCTTGATGCCATGAATGAACGTGATGTGTAAAAGGCTGCAGACTCTGACGGCCTATGGGACAGTGACATAGGGACAAGATAAATAGGTTTCTTAGGTTTATAACCAGTAACGACTTCAAAAGGACTTAGACCTGTGAACCTATCGACAGAACTATTAAATGCAAACTCGGCTATAGGTAGTACGGTGTCCTACGTACTAGTGTGCTGTATATCCCTTGTAAGGGGAAACTCATCCAGTAGATCATCAGGAAAGATATCACGAAACTCATCCACTACCAGAACGTCCTCAGTGGGTATCTTTACACTAGCCTCTGGTGCACTCTCTCTAGCCATAAGGCCGTACATGCCATACCACTAAAAAAGGTGGTCCATGTCTGCCAACCAATCTTGAAAAGCTTCAGGGTCCAAGTGACCATCAAACGTGGGGGCATCTACTCTTAACTCCATCGAGAAGTTGCGCATCGGGGTCATAGTGGTCTTGATGTACCTCACGGGGTGGGTGCATAGGTGCGTGCCCATAACCGATTCCTTGACCACATCTATTTCTTAGTCTATCCTCTTCACCACCCGCCTGAAATTGGGCATCTTCCCTAATGGTGGGGGTTTGCCCTGATGGAGGTCTCTAGTTGGGTAACGCGCACATCAAGCTGTTTAAAGCGTTGGTTCATACGTTGTTCCAAGTAGAGCTGGGCAATCCTGACCCGATCCGGAGGATCCGACCCGATCTGACGGCCTGAATTGGTGCAGATCGAGTAGAGCAGTCCAGATCCGAAAGCTTTTTGGGTCGAGTTTGGATCCATACCTACCTGTACCGATCTGATCCAATCCGACCTGATCCGGAGTGGATAAACCACATGCATTTTCACGGTGGGCCCCAACAGAGTTTACACAAGTCAGAAGCCCAATCTACAAACCACGAGAGGCTATTTTCGTCAAATAAAGAAATTTTGAACTTTTAGGCGGTACGCCCATTTTGGTGGTCTCATCTGGTACATCATCGCACGAAGGCCTCTTGCTGCACTAATATATAAAAACGCGGCCATGATTAAGCTATTCAGACCGTTGATTTTGGTGGATAGGGTATCCTACACGTTTTCTAGATTGTGACTCTTGAAACGGTCACCTACGTATAGACGATTGAAAAAAATGTAGCAACGGCCCAAAACGTGTAGGTGGTGTAGGTAGGTACGTGTGATGGCTAAGATCGTACATTCACACCAGCTATATAGCTGCTGTAGGTAGGTACGTGTCGTGTGCGAAGACGAGTACTGGTGCTCCTCGAGTTCCGAGTCGTACGAACGGTTCAAAGGAGATCAAAGTTATATGGGCCCCACAGTGTTGTATTTATTATATCTACATCGTTCATATATTTTTAGAGATCATTATAGAGCATTATCCAAAAAATGAATAATATCTAAAGATCATCTGGACTACACCACAAATAGCAACAGAGAATGATTTTCACTGTTAAACAATTCGTGTGGTCCACTTGATAGTTAGATGTCTTATTTGATGTCTTATTTTTTGTCTCAAGCCTTAAGACGAGCTCGCCAATTGGATGGACGGTTTGGATATAATACATACCCCATGATTAGACCCACAGAACTTGCTAGTGTCAATACATCAAGTCGCACAGACATGCGTGAACAGCACGTCACTGCAGGAAAATGTGCAGTGCACGTCAACACTATAATACATCCGATGAAAGCGGGGGTATATTCTTTCAGAGCCATGTGGGGCCCACCTTGATGTATATGTTTTATCTAAGCCGTTTATCCATTTTGACATATCATTTTAGGCCTTGAGCACAAAAATGCGGTATATTGAAGGCTGAAGTGGACCACACCACATGAAACAGTTGGATTAAATTCATATGATCTGAATCGTACCCAACTCGATTCGACTCGGTTTTCCTGACCGAGTCGGACTTGGTTCGGGCCAGGCCAACCATGCATCGGATCGGTCCGAGTCAGGTGACCCGGACTCGGTCCTGGATCGGATCGAGTTCAGGTCAGGTGACCCGGACTCGGTCCTGGATCGGATCGAGTTTAGGTCAGGCCATTGAGATTTTGGATCGGATCGAGTTGGACCCAATCCGATCCAATCCGGACTGATGCCCAGCTCTAGTTCCAAGCGCCTACCAAAAGACTCAAAGTGCTGGGTCAGCTTGTTCATTGACTCTTGTAATTGCTCCATGTTAGTGTAGGGTGCAAACTAAAACTATGACCCGTACGTGTGGGCATACAACTACTAACTCAGTCTAAGGACCTTCTACTACGACTATATGTGCCTGGATAAGACTAAATGCTTCTATAGGACTCTATATGGAGAAAATGACACAATACTACTCAATTTCCAGCAACCCATTTGCCCAAAAAAATTTGTCAATAGAAAATCCAGCAAAAAGATATGCGGATTTTCTGATAGCATAAAAGTCAGCAGCCTATATCAGAAATTATGGACCTCTAAAAAGCTCTATATGATGATACTTGATGCATAATGGACACAAATAAACTAAACTCTAAACATGCAATGCATTCCCCTACGAGAACCCTAAGCTCTGATACCAAATTTGATGCTGGACATGGAAATTAAATATGATATGCAAGATTTTAGACTTTAGATCATACTAATTTAGAAACGTTCACAATAATTTCACATCCCACATAAAGTCAGCCTATACATGTTATGGCTGGATCAATTAAAAATTATAGACCAAACAATGCTCCAAGGATAATAAATTCATCCACACATGCACAGGAATAATTTCCCCAATCCAAGAGATTTAGATATTTCAATTTGGGGAACCCTAAGGTTGAATAAAGGGCATAAAATTGAGGATTTGAGTAATTTAGGGTTAGGTTTAGGGATGTTTGGGTGAAAGAAGAATGAAAGAGAGGAACTAGACGAATCAAAGAAGTATTGCATGTGTGGATAACAACAATGGCCCAGACGCACGTGCGTGTGATTTCGGCCGCACGTGTGCGAGGACCACTATTCAGAAAAAGGCCACCTTGGCCCTGGTTGGCCAAAGATGGACTCCAAAACCCCCAAATCTTAGTTCGATCTGATTTACGGTTTGTGCGTGGTGCTCCACTGAAGTTTCAGCCCTCCGGCAGGGCCAGATTTTGAAAATCCGTTGTAGAGAGAAAAACGCCTGCAAATATTGATGGATTTGCAGATGGAATGCTTGTAGGAGAAGATAAATATGAATGGAAGAAGGAGGGGGTGAATCGGGATAGGTGTGGCTTCGCATTACGGTAGTCAACCCTTCGAGGAAGGGAGGGTTTCGCACTCAATTGAATCTCCACAACCCAAGAATTTAGAGGAGTAGAAAAATGCAAAATTTTTATTATTCTTCAGTAAGAAAAAAAAGACTACAAGGGGTGCATATTTATAATAAAACCCAAGATTTTCTAAAATAATATAAAAGTTAAGTTTACTACAGTGACTCACATGGCATCATGGCGTTCCTTGACTTCACAGCAGGGTGACACCCAAACATCCCAACCGCGTCGCGGAATTTAACAATCTATTGATGGTATATAGCAATCAGAATAAGTATTTAAGATTGAGATGAAGATAATTAAGGAGAATATAAGTGTGGAACATATTTACCTCACTACCAAATGTGCCTTTTCCCGGACAGTCGGGGAATAAGTGGTCGTACACCTCATGCACAGCCCTCTTTAATGAATTATCTTCGAAGAGGTTCCGGCTGTAGTGGTATTTGGGATTCAGGAAATACGCTGAAAACCAACATATATACATCAGTACAAACCTCGTTTATTATTGCATATGGAAAAAAAAATCTATATAGGTACTTACCAGCCTAATGTAGCGGGTGAGAAAGCGTCTTTTCTCAATGGTCGTCTATTATTGCATGCACCCACTTATATGCATTGGGAGCTTTAACCATGATGTCCTCTTTCATCAGCCGTATAGACGGATACAACGACCCCATCGATGGATTTGTCTCATTGTCCACCATCCTCAACACCACATAAATGGGCTCTAGAATACCCACAACACCACGCATTTTATCCCAAAATGAATTTTCCAGCAGCAACTCCTCAATTCTATAGGTTACTTTCGTCAACCTTTTTTTCCATTCTACGTAATCAAGAGAGGCGAAAAGCTCTCGTAATCCCTGTTTGTGTTTGAGAAGGCTACTTAAAGCGATATAATTTGTGGCGAACCGTGTCGCTCCGGGGCGCACTATATCCCCACCACACCTCTCGCGCATTGCGACTAATAACCAGCCGTGGTTGTATACAAAGTTTATTATGAGCCGTGCATCAGTAATTACAGTCTTCACCGACGGCCTATCCCCGATCCCCTTCAGCATGAGATCGATGCAATGGGCTGCGCAGGGGGTCCAATACATATGATATTTGTTCTGAATATCCTTCCCCGCCTTAACAAATGCACTCCCATTATCCGTAACAAACTGCACAATATTTCTCCTCCCAACATCTTGCATGACATTGTGCATTAGTTTGTAAATGTAGTTATGATCCTTGATCTTACTACTCGCATCTATACTCTTTAGGAGCACCGCTCGTCCCCTGGAATAGACCATAAAATTTATAATCGACATCTTCGTCGGTCCGGTCCAACCGTCACACATGACGGTGCAGCCATACATCTCCCATGACTGCCGATACGAATCAACGTATGTCTTCATTTCTGCATGTTCATCATCCAAGTATTTCCCCATGATCTGTGCGGGTGTGGGCGGCTGCACACCCTCATCCCCACGCTGCACTTCACTTATCATATTTTTGAAGTGTGGGCTTGCTGCGGCATTTGCGGGGATTTGACCGTATATAAAAAATTTTGCTATAAATTTTTCAACTTTTTTCCTTACATCTCCTCCACTAAACATCTCCTTTATTTTCTTTTGTGTCCCTCCTGCCTCTTTGTACATCTTCGAATCTGAAGGTAGATCCGGCACCCGCATGCTACTGCTCCTGCCCATGCCCCATATTCCTCCCTGCCTACTACCCTCCCCTGATCCACCCCTAATACTCTCCCCTGCTCCACTCCCCCTTGCTCCACTTCCCCCACCTCGCTCATGGATAGACCTCTCAAATCTATGCCTACTTGTGTCCCACCTCCTATCCTGATCCCTCTCCCATTGATCCCGTATGGACTCTTGAATTGCACGTCTGTATTCGGGATCATCATCATTATCGAGATCCACTACATCATCCTTACCTGCATATGGTGGTCGCCCCAACTCCTCCCTAATCTCTCTCTCCCGTACATGTCGTTCATCTTTTGTCTTCACATTTTTTTTCAATATGGTCCTCATTTGTTCTCGCACATCCTGTGGGCACTTAGGGCAATCCACAACATTGCGATACCCTCCTGCTAAATGCTCCTTTAGGCGGGTTACCCCACCACTCGTCGATACATGGCCACATAAATCACAAATACTCCCAAATCGATTATCGGGAATGGGCTTACCGTACGTCCACCCTATATCAGGTTGTCTCCCTCCTCTTCCTCCCGACATATTTTATCTGTAAGCTTTCACATTAGCATGTTCTGTATGTTCAATGGGATATTTGTTATATCCAAACCGTCCATTCATTTGGCAATTTCGTTTTAAGGCTTGAGACGAAAAATAAGATAGATCTGACTATTAAGTGGACCACACTTGACAAAACATTCTCAACGGTAGACAAATTAAGTCCATTGTTTCCTTTCATGTGGGCCAATTAAACATTAGATCTTCCTAATTTTATTGGATAAAGCCTCATTTGTTCTCGCACCATGATGTACTTATTTCATCCATTCCGTTCATACATTTTTACAGATCATTTTATGGCTTGATGCAAAAAATGACAGGGATATAAATCTTAAGTGGGCCACACCACAGGAATAAATTAATGAATGGATATTCACAATTAAAATCCTCCTAAGGCCCAATGTACTGTTTATTTGACATCCAATCTGTTGATTTGGTCGTAAAGACCAAGATGAAGGGAAACAATAAACATCAGCTTGATCCAAAACTTTTATGGCCCCCAAAACGTTTTCAATGGTCAAAATTCATTTAACACTGTTTCTTGTAATGTGGTCCACTTGAGATTTATATATACTTCATTTTTCTTACCATATCATAAAATGATATATACAAATAGATGGACAGCATGGATGACACACATACATCATGGTGGGCCCCACAGAGCACCGACCACCAGCCAATGGGTGGTGTCAGGGGGAGTAGCCAATCTGTTCCCGTTCGGACCGGACGGATTTCCTGCGAAAGGCTTTTGCAAGTAGTTCATGCGCTGGGAACGCAGGTGGGGCCCACTGGAATGTTTGTGATAAATCCTCACCTTTCAAACGTTTTTTGAGTTCATTTTAGAACATAAGGCCAAAAATGAACCGTATACAATTATCAAGTGGGCCGAAAACGTGATAATTGAACGTTCATAGTTGAAATACTCGTGGGGCCACAGAAGTTTTGAATCACACTAATATTTATGTTTTCAGTTCATCCCAGTAGGAATGATGTTATTAACGGTATGGATGGCATATAAACATCACTGTCAGACCCAGGGAAGTTTCAACGGTAGGAATTTCCCTAACTACCTTTTCCTTTAGTATGGACCCCTTGAGTCTTGGATCCTGTTCGATTTTGGCCAAATATCCTAATATTAGCTCACAAAACGGATGGACGGAATGGATTCCTGACAAACATCACAGCGGGCCCCACCTAAGTTCACAGCGTCCTAACCGTTTGTACAACTCGGAGCTCGAGGAGCGTCAGTGCTCGTCTTCGCACGACACGTGCGTGCTTAGGGACGTGGATTGCGTACTACCCCCGCCAGCTAGAAATCGGATTGCGTACTGAGTTACTCAGTACGCTTTAATCGTACTGAGTAAACTCAGTTGGGACCACTGTGAATGTAGGTGGTTTATCCACACCGTCCATCAATTTTTCTGGATGATTTTAGGCGTTGATACCAAAATTGAAGTAAATCCAAAACTCAAATGAATCATGCCACAGGAAAGAGTGTGGAATAATGATTTCCACCGTTGAAACCTTCCTAGGGCCTACAGTAATTTTTATTTTTCATCAAAGCTGTTCATATGATCACATAGATATGGATGAAGAGAAAACATAAACATCAGTTGGATTCAAAACTTCTGTGGCCTCTAAGAATTTATCAATGGTAGAGGTTCAATAAAACTGTTTCATGTGGTGTGGTCCACTTGAGCTTTGGATATACTTAATTTTTGGTCTCAAGCCATATATTTATCATTTAATATGAATTAACGGAGTGGATAAAATAAATAAATAAGTGTGGACCCCACGGAGTTTACTCAGTACGCTAAGGGTACTGAGTTACTCAGTACACAATCCGCTTCTGCGGGCAGTTTCGTAGATGGCCCTACGGAAGTGACGTGGCCAAGTTCTGTGGGACCTGCCATGATATATTTGTTGTATCCGCACCGTTTATTCATTTGAAGATATCAATTTAGGGCACAAGCCAAAGAATGAGTCAAATCCAAGGCTCAAATGGACCCCACCATAGAACAAAGTGGAGAGAGTGACGCCCACCATTAAAATTTTTTAAGGCCCAAAAACAGTGGATCTGACTCATTCTTTGTCTCATGCCTTAAAATAATTCACCCAAATATATGGACGGTGTAGATACAACACATACATCATGGTGGGCCCCACAGTACTTGGTGCGTCACTTCAGTAGCCGTTTGGCTACGCTCCCCATCTCACAGGGAGACGGATTGGCTACTCCCCTTTACACCGGCCTTGGCTTGGATCCGTCGGTGCTTTGTGGGCCCCACCATAATGTATTTGTTTCATCCATTCCGTTCATCAATTTCTACGGATCATTTTAGGAATTTACATAATAAAACTAAGGGATATCAGTCTAAGGTGGACCACACCAAAGGAAAACAATTATGATTGGATATGCACCATTAAAATCCTCTAAGAATTAATGTACTGTTTATTTGACATCCAATCTGTTGATTGGGTCCTAAAGACCCAGATGAAGTGAAAAAATAAATATCAGGTTGTTCCAAAGCTTTTATGGCTCTCACAATGTTTTTAATGGTCAACGTTCATTCAAAACTGTTTCCTGTAATGTGGTCCACTTGATTCGTAAATATGGTTCAATTTAGGCTTCAATGCCTAAAATGATAAATAAAAACGGATGGACGGATTGGATAAACCGCATACATTCAAGGTGGACCCAAATGAGTTTAGTCAGTACAATAAAAGCGTACTGAGTAACTAGTATGCAATCCTATTTCCATCCGCCAAAGCAGATGGCGCACTGTGTACTAAGGTAAACTCTGTGGGGCCCACTGTCATTCATGCATTTTATCAAATCCGTCCATCCATTTTAACATATAATTTCAGCTCTTTTGAAAAAAATTAATCATATATCCAAGCTCAAGTGGACCACACCACCTGAAACAGTTTGAATTGAAGTCTACTGTTGAAAAGTTCTTGGGGACCCACAGAAGTTTCAGATCAAGATGATATTTGTTTTTTCCATTCATCCATGTCTTTGTGATATTATGGACAGTTTGGATGACAAATAAACATCGTTGGGGCCTTATAAATATTTCAACGGTGGAAATCAATGCTTACACTGTTTCCTTTGGTATGGTCTACCTGAGATTTTGATATACTTTATTTTTGGGCTCAACCCCTAAAATGATCTGGAAAAACTAATGGACGGCGTGGATGAACCATCTACCAAACAGTGGGCCCTACAGAGTTTACTCGGTACGATAAGAGCGTACCGTTAACTCAGTACGCAACCCGATTTCACCGCCCGCCCTCCTTTTCAGTTTCGCTCGAAATTTCAGGGTTCGTTCCCTCAAATCTCTCCATCCACGCAGGCCAATACTCTCCAGCCCCTCAAATCTCATTCCGGAAGGTCGTTCCGGCCTGATTCCTCGCCGGAATCTTCGAGAAAGAGGGAAGATGAAGAAAATGGGAAGAAAATCGCACTTACCTGTCGAATGGCCCACCTTGAATCACCGCTATAGCCAGGTACTCTCTGATTTCTATCTTTTTTTTGGTAATTCAAATTTTTTTTTGATTCTCCATTGCTCGGATCCGATTTTTAAGGTGTGTGTGGGTAGTTAGCTACAGTGGGACCCGTGAGTCCCCTGCAATCCGCCCGTGATTGTCCGTGCGTTGATGTCCGACAATAATGGAGAGGAAATGGCGCGATATCGGTCGATATCGTGCGATATCGACGATAATATCGGCCGATATCTGGATTTGAGATTTTTTGGTATCTTCCGGACATTATCGGGATTGTATCGTCTCGCCGTGGTGCGATACCGATAATATCGGCCGATATATCGGCCGATAGTATCGATATTTGAAACACTGCCTACATCCTACAGGCAACCCCACTTAAGCTCAGTGTGAAAATGCCCCTGCATTAATCACCCCCGGTGAGGACTCTTGAACACGAGACCTCCCGCTCTGATACCACTTTAATGCAGGACAATTAACTACTTGCTCTAAAAGCTCGAACTATTAGAGCATGGCAAATCAATCCCTTCATCTCATAGTCCAAGCCCCACATCCCATGGGTACCACCTCACATGAGCCACCCTCCTCACACGAGATGCCTACCCCGAGTGTGCCCTTGCATCCCACAGGCAACCCCACTCGAGCCCGGTGTGAAAATGCCCTTGCATTAATCACCCTCGGTGAGGAGTCTCGAACACGAGACTTCCCGCTCTAATACCAATTTGATGTAGGATAATTAACCACTTGCTTTAAAAGCTCGAATTGATAGAGCGCGCCACATCTCATGGGTTGGGACCTCGGCCGAACCCCCATCGTGGGCCCCAAATCACATGGGTACCGCCTCACACGAGCCACCCACCTCACACGGGTAGGGCCCGCCTCTCATGAGCCGCCCGCTTCGAGTGTGTCCTTGCATCTCACAGGTTACCCCACTCAAGTCCGTTGTGAAAATGCCTCTGCATTAATCACCCCTAAGTGAGGAGTCTCGAACATGAGACCTCCTGCTCTGATGCCACTTTGATGCATGACAATTAACTACTTGCTCGAATTGTTAAAGTATGGCGAATCAATCCCTATCTCATAACCTAGGCCCCACATCTCATGGGTTAGGACCTCGACTAAACCTCCCTCGTGGGCCTCAAATCACATGAGTACCGCCTCACACAAGCCGCCCACCTCACACGGGCCGCCCGACCCGAGTGTGCCCTTGCATCCCACAAGCAAGCCCACTAGAGCCCGGTGTGAAAATGCCCCTGCATTAGTTGGCCATCTAAATGGACGGTTAAAAAACGTTGGTGAGTTGCTCATTTGTGATCCTTACATTCGTGGCGCACTTGAGGCTTGCAATTTCCACATTTTTGGTGAAAGTATATATTTCAATAGGCTTATTACAATTATTATGCAAATATCACATGTCTAGTTGTATACTAGCTTTGGATATTAAAACTGATTTAGTTAATCAAATTCAAGTCCTGTGTATATACAAAGAATTCCAATGCATTCCAAATACAAACTCTCAAATGGAAGGTTTGGATTCCAGTGCATTCCTGCCAAACACAACTGAGGATTCAAAATCACCTTGATTCTAGTGTAATTGTGATTTGGATTCCAATGCATTCAAAATACAAGCTACCAAACAGGCTATGACGTGTTTTGTGGTGTTGCATGTGGTAATTCACATGCCATTGTCAGTGTACTCCCTCCCTCAATCATTGTGAGAATAGTTCACTCATTGTGTAGTGTTACATGTGTCTTTGAAAGGAGTTTGCATACGAATGGTGGTTTGGTGGCTTGATGATTGTTGAGTTTGGTTATGGCCTTCTATTTGAAGAGAAGATTCAACGGATGCCAAATGCTCAACCTATAGACAAGCAATAGTTGAAGATCTTATTCCACCATGTTGTGTTTGGGGGGGAGTGGTGGCTCATGCTAATCGTGATCATCTTCTTTGTATGTGTTCTGTGCTAGGCATGATCAATATACATGCTCTAGCTTGAAGGGGAGTGGAGGAAAGTATATATAATTGTGTGTTAATTTTATCCATGTATTTCTGTAGAACACTATATGTCTCTCATGTTAATATGTGTGTTTGCACTAGTCTTTTGGGCTAACACTTGGTGCTGAAAACTTTTTCTCCCTCACGCTCTCTCTTACTTCATTCTTTTCCCCTTCGATCTTTCTACTTTCCATTGCTAGGGCATCCTTGAGTAATGTAATCCAATTGCCAAGGGACAATATATGCTCTTCCAACTTGAACGTTCCATCTCTACCTCCACCATCACAATCCAAAGATGCTTGGCTGGTTTACCAACACAAAAGGGGAAGGCCCAATGATGGGGATATCATGCACACGCCCCCTCTACACGTATTCGAGGAGGAGGCGGGCCCCACTTTCGATTTGGATCGACGACGACATCTTTGGAGGGTCTCATAATTAGGGGGCTGTGTTATGGAGTTTTGGAGTGGGCTCGATCATCACATAGATTCTACCATTGGATCTCATGATCATGACCCACTATTTTAAATGATCTAGGATCTTGAGTTTTGATTACTTTTGTTATTAGAAACTTTATGAACGGCTTTGATTGCTTAGATTAGTAGTTATTTGCTTTAAATTTTGGTGCGCACATGGCGAAAGGGTAATTTTGTTTTTTTTGAGGTTTAGGGTTTTCTTATAAATATAGTTATCCCATGTAGGTATGATAATGATGTTTATGAATAAAAATTCTTGCATTTTCTTCTTCTCTCTCTCTTTGAGTTGAAGAATCGAATTGGGTGCGAAGCCCTCCTTTCCTCGAAGGGTTAACTACCGTGTTGCGAAGCCATATCCGCTCCAAACCATCTCCATCTTCTTACGCACAAATTCCATCACCCTTAACACCCTTCCCATCATCAGATTCACCTCTTTTTGCACCCAAGTTTTCTCCTACAGCAGTGCACAAGCAGATTTCAGATTCTGACCCATCTGAGGGGCTAAAACTTCGGCCGAGTACTATGCACAGATTGTGCATCGGATCGACACGAAACTTGGGTATGGAACTTGTCCATCTCTGGCCGATCCCAGCCTAGGAGGCGTTTCTAGATCTTGAGGGCTCCACGCAGGTGCCCCCTAGCTGTCCAGCGTGCGCAACCTTCCTAGGTTGTCTCTTCCCGTCTATTTCCTTTTCTTTTTACTTTAAAAACTCCTTAATCCAAATCCCTAACCCTAAAAAGTCCCGAATCCCAATTATCCCCAATTTGCAAACCCTAGATTTTCCCCCAAATTGAAATTTAGTGAATCTCTCGAGTTGTGAACAATCCTTTGCAATAATGAATGGTTCCTACACTCCTTTGGGCTTGTTTGGCATATAATTTTATTTGATCCAGCCCTAAAGTTGTGTAGGCTTGGACCCCCATAGATTCCCCTTTTTTGAATGTTTGATAGTATGTATGATGTGAAATTTTGTGATTATTTAAAATTGGTATAATCTCAAGCTTGATCTCTTGCATTCCATACTTAATTTCATGTCCTGCATCAAATTTGGTATCAGAGCACAAGGTTGTCATAGGGGAATACAATTCACAAGGTTGTCATAGGGAATTACAATGCATGATTAGGGGTTAGTTCATTTTTTTTTAAATGCACCACACCGATTCATTTAGGGCTGTTTAGAGGTCCATAATTCATGATATAGGCTACTAAAATTTCTGTTATCTGAAAGTTAACAATTCACTTTGCTGAATTTTCTGTTATCCACTTATTTCGACAGCCATATTGCTGGATTTTTGTAGAGTTGTGTAATTTCGTTCATATAGCGTCCTATAGGTTCATCTAATGTCATTTGGGTGCATATAGTGGAGTCTAGGCGAATATAGTTGCATCTTAGGACCCCTTGAGTTGTGTAGTGCATGCCCACATGTACTGGACGCGGCTTCGATCTACACCCCATCATGACATCGAGCAACTTACCGAGTCTCTCAGGAGAATAACCCAAAAGTTGGACGCCATGGATGCAAGCATCAAAGCATCTTCACAATAGGTTAATAATCGTTTGGACCAATTAGATGCACGCGTCCATCAAGTTGAAACCTCCACCCAACTAAACACCACCATTGGTGAAGATACTCAATCTCAGACAGGTGGTCAGGAGGATAGACAAGGGAATGAGAGTGGCCAAGGAAATGGTCGTGGGCGCACACCCGTGCATTCACGTCGCGAGGGACATCGTGATCATTATGACTCAGATGCGCAACTCCTCAAGGGAGTTAAGGTAGAAGCCCCTACGTTTAATGGTCACTTGGACCTTAAAGCTTTTTTAGATTGGTTGGCAGATATGGACCACTATTTTGAGTGGTACAACATGTCGGATGCTCGACGAGTTCGATTTACTAAGATGAAGCTTGTGGGCCAAGCAAAGAGGCTTTGGATTACCGTGGAACGAAAGAAAGAAAGGTTGAGGGAACCCCCAATAGTCCATTGGGAAGAAATGAAAGAAATTCTAAAAGAGAAGTATCTCCCTTTCTCTTATTACTTGAGGCCGGTTGAAGATTAGCAATCTCTTTGACAAGGTTCCATAATTGTGGTTGAATACATTGAGAAGTTCGAAGATTACTTGACCTGGTGTGAGGTTGAGGAGGATCCCGTACTCACTCTTGCTTGATTTAATACGGGTCTCCGTTCCGACATTAGGAGAGAGTTGCTTGCCAAAGACATAGAAACTCTTGAACAGATGTATCAAGTGGCGTTGGAGGTCGAGCAATACCTCAAGGCATCTGTGGAAAGGCGGTTCTGAGTCCTGTGATTTTGACGCTAAGGCCAATCCTTTTGGGGCTAAGCCTGGCACTGGATATCAATACAAGCCTTCCAGTAGTTCTCAGTCTAGGCTCAAGGATGATAAGGGTAAAGGAGTTGTTGGGTCTAGCTCGCGTAGAAGCGATGCGACTAGATGTTTTAGATGTCAGGGGTTTGGTCACTTTGCCTACCAGTGTGGCACGAAAGAGGGCACCAAGGTATTCTTTATTGATGGGCAAGTAAAAGTAGTGCCCCCAGTAAGTGACAGTGAGGAGGAAGAATACGAGCCAGCGGAGATCCCTAGTGATGAGGAAGAGGGAGTGCAAGAAACTGCGACACTTGCAGTTGCTCGTTGCGCCTTTGCACAAGCAAAGAATAACGACGATTGGCGCCGCAACCTGATCTTCTATACCTATGCAAAATGTGGTGATAAGAGTTGCAAGATGTCGCCGCAACACAATTTTCTGTACCTATGCAAAACGTGGTAATAAGAGTTGCAAGATGATCGTGGATAGTGGCAATTGTGCCAATGTGGCATCCACTGGCACTGTGAGCCATTTGGGCTTGAAGCTTGAAGCCCATCCTCAACCCTATAGAGTGTCTTGGGTTGATGAGACTTCCATTCCAGTCTCGCACCGTTGTCTTGTTCCTATTTAGTTTGGATCATATAAAAACACATTCTGGCGTGACGTTGTTCTCATGGATGTTGGCTATAACATTTTGGGTAGACCCTGACTCTATGACAGGGATGTCACCATATTTGGTCGTTTAAACGTGTACATTCTGGTTTGAGAGTAAGAAGGTCAAGCTAAATCCTCGCCCACCCAAGAACACGACTGAAAAGGAGTCCGCCATAAAGAGTGGTGTGAGCAGTTCGAAGGAAATGAAGGAATCAGAGTCCGGGTTTAAGCCTCTCCATATTCTAAATGCCAAAGACTTTGAGCGAGAGACTGAGTCGAACTCGATGGTGTACGCCCTTGTGACTAGGCAGAGTGCACCAGAGGCTAGTGTAGAGTTATCCACTGAGGCCATTCCGGTAGTGGATGAGTTTCGTGATGTCTTTCCTGAGGATCTACAGGATGAACTTCCCCCTATGAGGGATATACAACACGCCATTGATTTAGTCCCTGGGGTGACTCTATCAAACCTTCCTCATTACAGGATGAACCCAAAGGAGCATGCAGAGTTGAAGCGGCAAGTTGATGAGCTCCTAAAAAAGGGTTTCATTCGAGAGAGCATGAGCTCGTACGCTGTGCCTGCCCTTCTTGCACTTAAGAAGGATAACACATGGATGATGTGTGTTGATGGTAGAGCCATCAACAAAATCACAATCTAGTATCGGTTTCCTATATCGCGTCGCGATGACATATTGGACATGATGACCAACACTACTATCTTCTCGAAAATTGACCTTAAAAGTGGTTATCACCAAATCCGTATATGCCTTGGCGACGAGTGGAAGATGGCCTTCAAGAAGAAATGATGGGCTATATGAGTGGCTAGTCATGCCTTTTGGGCTGACTAATTCTCCGAGTACCTTATGTGTGTGATGACCTAAGTGTTGAGACCCTTTATGGGGAAGTTCCTAGTCGTCTACTTTGATGATATCCTGATTTATAGCATGACCAAGGAACAACACCTCAACCATTTTAGGCAGGTTTATAGGATCCTTAGAGCCGAAAAATTGTACGCCAACCTAAGAAAGTGTGCATTTATGTCTAGCAGTGTTATCTTCCTAGGTTTTATTATGTCGGCTGAGGGTGCGTCGGCGGATCCCGAGAAAGTCAAGGTCATTATCAATTGGCCTGAATCCCGTAATATTTACAAGGTGCGCAGCTTTCACGGCTTGACCACCTTCTATAGGTTGTTCATTCGAGGCTGCAGTTCCATTATGGCTCCCGTCACAGATTGCATAAAAAAGAAGAGTTTCAATGGACGAAGGTAGCCTCAAAGGCCTTTAATGAGATAAAGGCTAAGATGACCGAGGCTCTAGTCACGCGACTTCCAGATTTTTTGAAAGTTTTTGAGGTTGCATGCGACGCATCAGGAGTTGGTATAGGAGGAGTACTTAGTCAGGAAGGGCACTCTGTCTACTTTTTAAGTGAAGAAACCGAATGAGGCGAAGCAAAAATACTCTACCTATGACAAAGAATTCTATGCGGTAGTGCAGTCGTTGCGTCACTAGCGTCATTATCTATTGCCACAAGAATTCTTGTTCTCAGATCACGAGGCCTTGAGATATCTAAACTCTTAGAAGAAATTAAACCCTAGGCACGCCAAGTGAGTCCAGTTCCTTTAAGAGTGCACTTTTGTGCTTAAGCACAAGGCCGGTGTAGAGAATAAGCCTGCCGACGCATTGAGTCGTTGAGTCGCATTCCTCAATTTCATGTGTCGAAATCACGGGGCTCGAGTGTGTTAGAGAGGATTATTCTGAGTGCCCAGATTTTGGAGTTGTGTACGCATTGTTGTTAGAGATTCCGTCAGGAGTTATGAGCGAGTATTTAATATTGGATGAATATTTGTTTAGGAGTGACCGTTTGTGCATACCTCGCACCTCCCTTTGCGATTTTCTTGTTTGGAAGTTACACTCAGGAAGGGTCGCAGGTCATTTTGGTCGAGACAAGACCATTTCCCTAGTGGAGGATATATTTTATTGGCCAAGCCTCAAGCGAGACATGGTCAAAATTATAGAGTAGTGTTGTACTTGTCAACTGTCAAAGTAGAAAAAACAGAATACAGGGTTGTACACACCTTTGCCAGTTCCATTCGCCCCTTGGCAAGATATCAATATGGACTTCATGCTTGGGCTTCCCCCGATTCCATATTTATTGTTGTGGACCGTTTTTCTAAAATGGCCTACTTCATTCCTTGTTCGAAGACTTTTGATGCATCCCATATTGCTAAATTGTTCTTCAGTGAGGTTGTCAAACTTCATGGGTTATCCAAAACCATAGTGTCTAACTGTGATGTGCGGTTCATGAGTTATTTTTGGAAGACACTATGGTATATGATGAGTACTAGGCTCCAGTTTTCTTCTGCCTACCACCCTCAGACTGATGGTCAAACTAAGGTGGTCAACAGGAGCCTAGGAAATTTACTCGGGTGTTTAGTGGGGGAGCACACTAGGATGTGAAACACTGCACTACCCGTCGCCGAGTTTGCATTTAATAGTTCTATCAATAGATCCACAGGTTTAAGTCCTTTTGAAGTCGTTACTGGTTATAAACCTAGGAAGCCTATTGATCTTGTCCCTATGTCCCTATCCCATAGGCCACCAGAGTCCACAGAGTCCTTTGCACATCATATTCATTCATTGCATCAAGAAATCAAGCGAAAGATCAGTACCAGTAATGAACAATACAAATTTTCTGCAGACCAACATAAACGATTCAAGGAATTCAATATAAGGGACTCTGTGATGGTTCGCATAAGGCCATAGTGGTATCCTTAGGGAGCCGTTCGGAAATTATACTCGTGTAGCATTGGACCATTCAAAATTATAAAACGAAACGGTCCCAATGCGTATGTGGTAGATCTTCCATCTTTTATGGGAATTAGTTCCACATTCAATGTGGAGGATCTAGTTTCATTTCAGAGGACTACTGATGCATTGTCCAGCCTTTCACCTAACCATCCCAGTTCCCTAGATCTTTCCCTTAACCATTGGCCTCTTCCCGACCCATCTTTCCCTTGACCCATGGCATCTTCTCGACCCATCTTCCCTTGACCCATGGTCTCTTCCCGACCCATCTTCCTAACATCTACCTCCTATATCTACCCTTCCCACATCCAGAGATGAGGTAGAAGATATTTTAGACCATTAGATTGTATCAACGCTGGACAGCGGTTTTCAAAAGTTCCTTGTCAAGTGGAAGTCACGCCTAGCTTCAGACAGCACGTGGTTCACTGAGGAGAAGCTTCAAGGACTTGATCTAGACATTTTGGAGCGGTTCAGGAGTTTTGTTTTGCTAGTGGCGAAACCTTCGTAGCTGGGGAGAGTTGATGGGGACATCATGCACACGCCCCTTCTACGCACGTATTCGAGGAGGAGGCGGGTCCCACTTTCGATTTGGATCGACGAAGGCGTCTTTGGAGGGCCTCATAATTAGGGGGCTGCGTTTTGGAGTTTTGGAGTGGACCTGATCATCACATAGATTCTACCATTGGATCTCATGATCATAGCCCACTACTTTAGATGATATAGGATTTTGAGTTTTGATTACTGTTGTTATTAGAAACATCATGAACGACTTTGATTGCTTAGATTAGTAGTTATTTGCTTTAAACTTTAGTATTAGTGCGCACATGACGAAAGGGTAATTTTGTCTTTTTTGGGGTTTAGGGTTTTCTTATAAATATAGCTTTTCCATGTACGTATGGCAATGATTTTTATGAATAAAAATTCCTGCATTTTCTTCTTCTCTCTTTCTTTGGGTTGAAGAATCGAATTGGTTGAGAAGCCTTCCCTTCTTCGAAGGGCTAATTACCGTGGTGCGAAGCCACATCCGCTTCAAACCATCTCCATTTTCTTACGCACAAATTCCATCATCCTCAACACCCCTCCCATCATCAGATTCACCTCTTTTTTGCATCCAAGTTTTCTCCTACAGCATTGCACAAGCAGATTTCATATTCTGGCCCATCTGAGGGGCTGAAACTTCGGCCGAATATTGCACACAAATCATGCATCGGATCGACACGAAACTTGGCATGGAACCTGTCCATCTCTGGCCGATCCCAGCCTAGGAGGCATTTCTCAATTTTGTGGGCCCCACGCATGTGCGGATGATCCATCACGCACGTGCGTCCAGGCCCCCTGGCTGTCCAGCGTGTGCAACCTTCCCAGGTGGTCTCTTCCCTTCTATTTCCTTTTCTTTTGACTTTAAAAACTTCTTAATCCAAATCCATACCCTAAAAAGTCCCAAATCTTAATTATCCCCAATTTGCAAACCCTAGATTTCCCCACAAATTGAAATTTAGTGAATCTCTTGAGTTGGGAACAATCATTTTCAAGAATGGATGGTTCTTACACTCCTTTGGGCTTGTTTGACTTATAATTTTATTTGATCCAGCCCTAAAGTTGTGTAGGATGTGGAATTTTGTGATTATTTACAATTGTTATAATCTCATACTTGATCTCTTGCATTCCATATTTAATTTCATTTCCTGCATCACCCAAGTATGACAACGGAAGATTACCTAACTTGCACCCAAAAACAACCGCTAGATTGCTTGTTTACTCAACCTTATTATGAACAATTCACCTGTTCGAATGCTGATTTTTTGCTCAGAAACTGCCTGAAAGCACTGCAGAATCATCGTCATCATCATGTAAGCCGTATCCCAACTAATCCCTATTGTTAAGTATAAATTCAAATAACTAGATAGAATAAATTCATGCCCAATTTTTTTTAAAATTATTCTCCCCCGAGAACTTTCCCTTGTGATGTAGTAAAACATGATATCAGTGTTGATTACTAGAGACATGAAAAAAAAGATTCAGTGAAATCTTACTATAGGTAAAGGGCTTTATGGGTGCCACCTATTTTACATGTAAAATCTGCGACACCTTGTTGCATTATTCTGGAGAACTGCCCGCTCCTTTTTTCAGGGGGGAAAAAACACAAAAAAGAAAGAAAGAAAGAACAAGAGTACTGAGAGGTGGTGAAGCTTCTCCCACAGGTGCGAATGTGTGTCACATCCCTTGCCCGCTGTCATGAGAAAGGGCTTCCCTAAAGTTTCAAGGCCATTGGATTACCAGCAGGTCACAGTATTGCTTTCAATCCAAATTGTGGGTACACCTCTGGCAGGCATGGGCACCACCTGTTAGCGCCTATTGGAGAAAATTGCATTGGACGCATTTTCCAGTGGCACCCTAACATGTGTAAGAGTTTGTTGAAAAATTCAACTAAAAACAAATGATTTCTCATTGAATATAAAGTATAGTTTGAAAATGATCATAGTGTTTGAAATGACTAATGACTTACTGGCACCCTTCTTGAAAAATTCCTTTATATAAATTAATAGATAGGTTATCAAAAAAACTAAAATCCCACCTTTAAATTTTTTTTGATGAGGAGTAACTAAGGTTATCATGCCTATTTGGATGTTCTACTGAATCCCCAACTTCACAAGGGCGCTGGCAATGTTCCTGAATAGGTGACATGTGGGCAGGGCCAATCATGAATCTCAACAGATGATTCAATCAAGCCATTGGGGGCAAGGTATGGTTGAAAAATCATTCTGATTGGATGGTCCTAACCCTTGGATTGTGGGCCATTATGCCTCAACTATCCGTTTACCATGAGCCATAAATCGGATGGCTAGCGTCATCAAGCCAAAGTTCTTCTTCGGAATCATAAACAATTCATGGCAGGATCATTAATAAAATGTTTCACAATGATGATTGGAACTATTTTGTTTATCTGCTTGATCTCGACTTTCCATTTTTCATGCTATTTATCAGATGGTTAGTATAATCTGCGCTATGATTTTTGGATCATGGCTTGCCTGTATTGGTTTGATAGAATAGAATGTCCAAATTGATAATTAGCCATGGCATGCAACACTTTCAAAAACTTTGGGGACTTCACTAATGTGTACGTGGAGGTGGGGACTTCAGCATTTTCCTTTAACACACACACCACTCACACACCCGCACACACAAATAAATATAGATTTTAGAATTCTGAATGATTAAAGCCTGGAAAAGCAGCATTAATTGTTCTTTTTTGTTGCAATAAATAGAGGGGTACCTTTTTTTTTTTTTTTTTCCTGAATCGTATATTGGTTAACTCAGAAAGAAAAAATTTCCCTCAATTTGCATTAAGATGTTAAGTAAAATTTAACATATTTCAACAGGCGTTTTAGGGTAATTTAGCTTTAATATTTGTAGCTTAATTTGAAAATAGTTTCAACTGTAATTGAAACTTATTACAAACAAAGATGAAACTGTTACTGACCAGAAAAGAAAATCCTTCCAAGTCAAGATGAAATTTAAAGATGAAATCCCCACAAAGGAAGGATAGAATCAAGAATGAGGTCACCAGAAATATCCTGAGTAGTTGACTCAATAGGAGATAACTTGATGGACTGCTGATTGAGGTGGTTCGTCCATGATCTTTAAAAGCTGAAAACAGTGAGGGGAAAGTTCCATTAAGTTGAAGGGCCTGAAAAGAGGATGAAGGAACCTAAAAGATCTCAGATTGAGGTGGTGAAAAGGGATATCAAGACGTTTACTTACCTAGGAATGATCTGCAAAACATGATATGTGAAGGTAACTTCAAGTAGTTAGGTTAAGGTTATGGTTGTGGTGTTGGTAATGTAGGGTAGATTCTTTTATTTTATTTTATTTTCTTTCTTTGTTTTGTTTTTTGTTTTTTTTTTTTGAATGGCGTGGTGCAGTGGTGATGATGATGATGAATCATAGGCATTATAAAGTCCATACCTTTCCTCTTTTTAAGAAAATGCCAGGTGTAAAACCTGGGTAATACAGCATGAAGCGGATTCTGCTGGATTTGTATGGAGGAACTATAGGGTCTTGAGCCCCAGCAACATACATTTAGCTGATGCTCCCAATTCCTTAAGTTGGAGCCCATTGGTTCAACGATTCAGGCTGTTGATCTGATAGGCCTCACCTTGATGGAGTGTGGCCCATAAATCTCCCCATTTGGCGAATCCTAACCCATGGACCAGTTTACCTATAAGTAAACAATTTTTTTTTTTTTTTTTTGGAGAAAGGTGATGATTTTGTTAGATATGAGGCCAAAGCCTAAAAACTACAATATATATAAATGAAAGATGAAAGGGGTAGTCTATCCTACAACTTTGAAAGCATTCACCCATCCCGTTATATTTAATTTAGCCCTATTGAATGCATCCACTTCCTGACTTCTTCAATTTCGAAAATATCGATTGTTCCTCTCCTCCCACAAAGTCCAGATTCTAGCCAACAATGATATTTTCCATGTTGCCTCCCCTATCTTCCCCATGACTTGCCTGAAAAGTAGAAAAGAAAAAGAAAAAGAAAAAACTTTCAATGGTTCCTGACATGACCCATGACATTCCAAATAATTTGAAAAACCTATCACATACTTCTTTACCAAACGGGCAATGAGGAAAAAGACGATCAACTGTCTCCTCATTTTGCATGCACATCAAACAAACGTTTGGAATCACTATCCTTCTCTTGCGAAGATTATGAACCGTGAGTACCTTATTTCTTCTCACAAGCCATGCCAAAGCTGTCACGTTGGGAGGAGCCCTATAGTGCCACATAAAAAGTTGTACGAGTAATTTGCCCTTCCGATGAAGACCCAGAGATGAAGTTATAAAATGATTTAACTGAGCTATCCACATCATAGTATCCTGCTCTCCCGCCGATGGCATTATCTTTTGAAGCAATTCCAACAATTTGATAATTTCATCTTCTTCTACCATCAAATTCCTTCTGCATAAGGGGGTCCAAATCACCTTATTCCCTACCTAGGGGTAACAATGGGCAACCGTGATATTTGGATCCATTGATATTCTAGCTGAGCTAGGAAAAATTTTCTCTAGTGGTTCATCTCCCATCAAAACATGCATCCCTCATCCATGGTTGGCCCATCAGATCATTGCACAGGATTACCAAGAGTGTAAGCCCTGCAAAGATTTAACTGGGATCATCTGCAAAATTATACATTTACTGTGGCTCAGGAATCAGCTTCTTATACTTAGTCTGACCCCGATGTTTTAAAACCTGGACTGGACCTCGACCCATTTTTGTTGGTAGTTTGGTCCCGAAACAGGTCCAGCCAGTGGTCTGACCAGGTCAACCAGTATAAACTATAAAATGATAGGGCTTGCATGACTAAATTCATGTGCCACCAGTTGTTGGTGTTTTGGTTTTTATAAAGTATGTTTTGGTTTTGAACACCATACAACTTGTTTTAGATTCTACCTACAGACGTTTGAACCAGGCAGTCCAACCAGGCGAAGTATCTAACCTGGACATGGCACCATCTGGTTTGGTTTCAAACAGTTTCTTGCACAAAATAGATTGCTAGGTGAACCGACCCGTTCCTGTGATGACTTCCTGCCCAAACCTGTCAAACTTTCCAGTCTGATCTGGGTTTTAAAATGCTGGTCTGATCTAATGTTGTCCTCCTTTCAGAGGTACAAGCTATTTAGACTATTCGCTCACCCTGTAAATTAATGGAGATGACATTTGGTTTGCTTTTTCTTTGGGGGTGCTCAGGATCTTGTTCTGCGACTTGATATCCATAAAAAACTGGAAAAGCACAGAGGTTGTGTGAACACGGTGAGCTTCAATGCAGATGGCGGCATTCTTGTGTCCGGATCAGATGACAGAATGGTAATTCTATGGAATTGGGACGCGGGGCTTGTCAAATTGGCTTTTCACTCTGGGCACATGAACAATGTTTTCCAAGCGAAGATGATGCCTTATTCAGATGATCGGAGTCTCATTACCTGCGCAGCAGATGGCCAGGTACCTCAACCTCCTTTTAAACAGGAACCTATCTTGTTCTGCTTTAGTAATGGTCTGTTGTAGGCTTATAGCCATCTTTTTGTGGATAGGTAATCAGGATTGTTTTATTGGTGGCTTTAGGTGAGACATGCTCAGATACGAGATGGTGGACGTGTGGACATGGCAACTCTGGGCAGGCACCAAGGCCGTGTTCACAAGTTGGCTATTGAGCCTGGCAGTCCTCACATATTTTACAGCTGTGGCGAAGATGGGCTTGTTCAGCATGTGAGTTCCATTCCACTGCTACCGTTACACGGCTTTTCACCATTTCTCCAGGGCAGTGGGTCAATTTGGCTTAACTCCAAATTGTGGGCCCTTTTGTGAGGTCAACCATGGCCCAAAACTCACACAGATCGGACATCTAAACATCTGATATCTTTGGTTGAGACCTTCAGCCATTTTCTGTTTATTGTCCATTAATTGTCACCTTTTGGAGGGGTTAGGATCGCTGGAAGTCTGATTTTTCGGGATAATCAGGCCCATTATTTGGATGATCTGGATTGGCATACATGTTTGCCACATGCGTGGTGGATGACTCACCACTGAGAAATGGCAGAAAATGCACATAATAGTTTAGCCTGTGTTTCGGTCATCTGGTAGTCTTTCTTGATGCTGATTTTGATTGGTCTTTTTTACACTTCAACTGACAAAATCCCTTCTGCAGTTTGATTTGAGAACACAAACTGCTACAGAGCTCTTCACCTGCCACTCCTTTCAAGATAAGTCACATTACATGCCGGTTGTCCATCTAAATGCAATCGCAATAGATCCAAGGAACCCAAATCTCTTTGCAATTGCAGGAACGGATGCATATGCTCGGGTGTACGATATCCGCAAGTATAAGCTGGATGGATCAACTGATTATGGCAATCCCACTGACTGCTTCTGTCCTCGGCATCTGATTGGAGATGATCAAGTTGGAATTACCGGCCTGGCCTTCTCTGATCAGAGCGAGCTTCTAGTCTCTTACAATGACGAGTTAATCTACCTTTTCTCTAGGGATTTAGGACTGGGGCCTGATCCAGTTTCAGCATCTCGGTCATCCTCGGGAGCAACATCCGATCCAATTTCAGAATTGCCATCAAATCAGGATGCTGGTACTGGACCTGGGCCCCAGGTCTACACCGGGCACCGGAATTGTGATACAGTGAAGGGTGTGAGCTTCTTTGGCCCCAATTGCAAATACGTGTCCAGTGGGTCAGATTGTGGTAGGATCTTCATTTGGAGGAAGAAAGGGGGGGAGCTCTTGCGTGTGATGGAAGGTGACAGTGATGTTGTGAACTGCATCGAGCCTCATCCTCATGCCACTATGCTCGCAAGCAGTGGGATTGAGAGTGACATCAAGATATGGACCCCAAAAGCAACCGAACCGGTCTTGCTGCCAGTAAATATTGCAGAGGTATGTACTGTTCAACGAATGCTCTCTTCCGTCGCCGTTTAGATCCTCGTATTTGGTTAATCTAGGATTTTGGCTGGCACATGCAAATTTAAAGTTTTTTCTTTTCTGCCAGCCAATCTTGAATTCACCAATACAAGGATCCAAACCGGTCCTTAGTTTCAGTTGCTGGATGGCAGAGGAAATCTAATTTCTCTGCTGTTCGATTGGGAAAGGCTCTGATACCTGACCGATTTGCTTCCTTTGCACTCGATGATGACGACAACTATAATGGCAACATCAATGATTTTGGTATTGATGACGACAACATTGACCACGATGATGATGATTATTTTGGTTTTGATGACGATGATGATGGGGACGATGACGACAATTTTGTTGATGTTGGTTTTGATGATGACGGTGATTGTGGTGCTGGTGATGATGATACTGCTTTTGATGAATGATGGTGATGGCTACCATTGGCCATGGACTATACTCAGACAAAACACAGGACCCGAAAGCGTCCATCCCGCTTTTCTTCTGCCCAAGATGTGCTGATGCACGTCTTCCCATTACTGCATAGGCATAGGTCTAGTTTGGGCCGTCGAAGGAATGCTTGGGCAGAAGAGGCGTCATTGTTGGAATACATGATGGCCCTTAACAGCAGTGATGATGGAACGCCAGACAACACCATGGATACCTCCGACGGCAACCCTGGGGACTGTACGGTGAACTGATGTTACTTATCTTGCTTGTCATTGGAACCCATAAAAATTGTACATATATATATATATGTATGTATTAGTGAATAAATTTCCTTTTTCCTGAGGGTACCAGTGAATAAATTCTACCATCCTTTTACTGCACTGGGGTGTTGTCCCATAATAGTCTCATCAGCATGGAGTAAAGATCCAGGTGCTAACCGGTAGTAGGTGAGGCAGGCGGATTTTGTCTTCGGCCTTTATTTGCATTATCATAGGGGCCCAAGTACTTCAAAATTTAGCTCAGAAACAGGCAGGTGCATCAGGTGACTATCGAGGTGACTATCGAGTTTGAGAAAGAAGTGAGTTCTGTGATTTGAATAAATCCTGCAATGTCCCTTTAATTCCTGTTTTGGGAGGGTGGCGCCATTTTTAACAGGACGGTAAAAGGCAGGTAGGCCTGGGAATGGGTAGATATTCTAGTATGCTAGATAGGCCATGTGGATCACCATAAGACTCAATTTTTAGGTGGTGGGCCACACTATGGATTGAGGGCCGTCTCTTCCATAAAGATGATGCAACTCATCTGAAAAATGGATGTGATTGAAAACCATTGGCCATTCTACGATTTATTCTGTCTGCAGATTAAAAGGCTAGGTCTCTTTGTTGCAACTCTTGCTTTGCCCATCGTGTGTATTCTGAGTGGGACCTAGCTGCATTTGAGTTTATTTTAGTATAGTGTTCTCTTTTCTTCAAACCATTGTAAACCATTGGTTGCTCGACTATTAATCAGTTCATACATTGAATGGCCAGGATGGCTTGTGGCAAATTCATACTGTGCCCATGTCATATTCTTGCTGGGACCACCAGTTGGTGGTTTCGAATATCTATGTGCATGGCTCAATAGGGGCCTCTAATAGTACATGCGGGCTGTCAAATCCCAGCTTAATGGAAATCCATGGTTTATAACAGCACTGCCAGCTAACAGATCCAAATAAAAAGGTGAAATCCCCGGAAAAACCTTTAATAGTTTTTTTGTTTTTTTCCTTTTGAAACCTCGAAATAACAGCACTGCCAGCTAACAATGACAACCACCGTTGAAACCTTTCTAAGGGCCACCGTGATATTATAGAAAATTTTTTTGTATATATGTTAGGGGGAAGGGGAATATATGTGGAAATCTTCCTTTCCTTTGGTGTACAATGAAATTTATAGTAAGAGGAAAATCAATCCGTCCGCCTTAGAAATTGGGAGCGTTCAAAGCCCCCTTCATCCCCAGTAAAAAGGCCCATTTTACATTTGATCTTTTACAAATGGGGTCTGACCAGAAATGTTTCTCTCGTCAGAGGTCTTGTGATAGATTTGATATACAAATGCCCATCTCCATTGTGGAATCATTCACCGTCCATTTCATTATTCTTGTACTTGAGAAGGCTTCTTACCTTTTACAAATCTTATCCACACCTCTTCATTGAGGGATATAAGAGTCGGTCTAAACTTGAATGGTGATATTTATTTTATGATTATCTGGTAATTATCTCTTAAAAATCTATGTAATTGATGTACAAGTAGACTACAATTATTTTAATTTGTGTTTGCCAAAACTTTTTCGGCCCAACTTAGCTTCGAGAACAACATAATACCTAGCTCAAAATGTTTATCTTCTGGTGATATTTGGAAACCTATACTGCACATCTGTTCACATGAACTATCTCATTCGATCCTGGATAGTATTGATTAAAGAATCCTTCAGTATGCCATTTCTTGAGTGCTTAGGCCTGAATGTGCATTGGCCCAAAAGAGCTGCTTGGATAGTATTTTTTCTCGGACGCGGATTGCGTCCTACCCCTGCCCGGACAGTAATCCGTCCGGGCAGGGCTCTGTGGGGCCCACCATGATGTAAGTGTTTTATCTACACCGTTTGTCATTTTTTTCAGATCATTTTAATATATGAGACAAATAATGAGGCAGGTACAGGGCTTAAGTGGACCACAAAGTGGGGATTGAACTTCCACCATTAAAAACTTCTTGGGAGCTGGAGAAGTTTCGGATCAAGCTGATATTTGCTTTTTCACTTCATCCACGTCTACATGACCTTATGAATAGGTCGGGTGGTAAAAAAACATCACGGTGGCTCTTAGAAAGGTTTCAACGGTGGTTGTCATTATCACTGCAGTTTCTTTTGGTGTGGTCCACTGGATTTGTGGACCTGCTTCATTTCTAGGTTTGTAACTTAAAATGATCTGAGAAAAATGATGAACTGTGTGGATAAAACATTTACATCATAGTGGACACCACAGAGCCCTACCCGGACGGATTGCTCCGGACAGGGGTAGGACGCAATCCGCGTCCTTTTTTCCTCCATCTGATTAATTATTATTATTTTTTACACATGCACACACACCCCCACACACTCAAGCTGCAGTGAGATTTCACCACCTATGGACTCTTGAACCCTTGACCGGGTGTTGAAACTCCTGAGAGTCCACCTCTGATGTTTTGTTTTGTTTTGCTATTGTTTTCGTTTTTTTTTTATTTTTTATTTTAACACGCGCACACACACCCCACACACTCACGCTGGTGGAATTTCACCACCTATGGGTACTCGAACCCTTGACCGGGAGTTGAAACTCCCGAGAGTCCACCTCTGATGTTGCCTTGGGCTAGGACCACCCAAAAAACCAATGGACTGCTCCAACAGTCGCTAACCCATTTGCAGATTAAGTTCTACTCATTGTACTGAAGTGGACCATGCATGGTCATGTGCAGATGAACTTGCACTTGTACACCAGCCAAGGGTTTAGCACGAGGGATGATGTTGTCTGTGTTATTACATGAGTAGGGGTGGCAACGGCCATCATGCCCTAAGCTCTGGCTGGACCATAGCTCAAATGGTAGACTGAGTGAAAGATACCTCGTTTCAACACTTTGAGGTCTTGGTATCGATCCCTAATGGGGGTGGTTAACAGTGAAGTGTCAACTGACAGTGGGGTGTACTAACAAGCTAACAAAAAAAAAAAAGCTCTGGCTGGATCCAGTTCAGGGCTAGGGCCGACCCTGCTAGGAAAAGAGTGAAATGGTTTAGGCGTTGAACTTGTTTAATCTAAGAAAATTTTGGGTATGATCCCTTACATTCACGAAGACAAGTCCCACCATTGATTAACCTTAGATGGAAAAGTACTTTTAAATTTCTCACATCCAGCCTAGATTTCCAACCCAGGCCTGGCTTTGGGCCCAAGCCTTGGCCTTATAGGGCGTGGTCACTGCCACCACTGTACATGAATGTGTATCTAAAGATTGAGCAATTAGGTGAATCAGATCACCATCATCTCATTGGGATTGGTCTATTATGACAGATCACCATTGATCTAGTGTTATATCATTGATCAATGGTCAGATCATTTGTATCGATTGATGCATATACTACAAGATTAGTGGGGCTGCATAATATTATTGTCCTTCTGCTGCCTTGCATATTTCAAGAGAGGAACATGAATTCTTCAAGGCTACCATCATCAAGAGAAGAATTAAGAATATCATCATTAGGGCCTAGAGGTGGTAATTGTGCCTCATCCCCAGAGCTAATTGAAAAAGGGAATCATTAATCATTTTAAGTGGTTCAAGAAAGAATATAGAAATAAAATAAGGGTCCGTTTCCAATGCAGAAATAATCAAGTTCCTAGATATTTGAATTGTTCAAATTCAAACTAATTGTATCTTCTTTCGATCGATAGCTTAGCCAGAAAAAAAAAAAAGCAAAGAAGAAAAGAATCTTAATTATATCAAGAGCTCCATCTCTGAATGGGAGAATGTCTTCACTTCTTTTTTTTTGTCCCACCAAGGTAAGAGGACATGGAAGCACTGAACTAAAGTTTTTCTCCAGATGGATTCTAGGACCCCATACGTCACGCATTCAACATAATCCACCACTTCTTTCGCGCACGAGTTTTTCCGAAGGGACATCAACTACATTATTTGATTCATTAAGAGAAGACTTCAACCTTAGTTGACCAATACAAACCTATTACTTTATGCATTATTTCTAAAATCACGGTGATTTGTTTGTGCTTCATTCTAAATAGCATGATATCCCCTTATCAGGCTACCTTCATCTCTCCAAGCAAGATTCATGATAGCACTCTCATCACTAATGAGGTCATGCACTCCTTTCACACAAAAAAAAGGGTATGTTGGTCGGCTTTTGCATCCAACTTGATATATTGAAGGCCATTGAAAGGAAATTCGTCAAGTAAGCTACAGAAAAGATGTGATTTGATCAAAAGTGGATTGAAATTTTCATGTTTTATGTTACCACCACATCTTATTCAGTGCTGATAAATGGCAATGCTTCTGAGACCTTCTGCCTGATGTGAAGGTTAAGATCAAGGTGATTCACTATCTGTTTGCTTATGTGCCTTTGAAAGCCAATCAAGTTGGCGTAGCCTGTCACACCACACTGACTATTTTGATAATGCATCATTGTTAAAGCTAATTGCTCTCGTTTTCAATGGATTTGCAACTTGAGGATTATCTAATCCTTGCATATGTCATTTAATTAATAGCATTGATTCGGTCAATGACAGGAGAGAGGTGGCCTGACAATTCCTTGACATTAGAAAGGAGTTCACAACCAATGATGTTCTTGGGGATTACATCAACTAAGGGCCTGTTTGGCCAGTTGCATTAGTAAGGATTAGGTGGGATGAGATTCAAAAAACATAATTACTGCCCATTGCAGGGGTTGTTCCCTCTTACCATGGGATAAGCTTAATTCATTGCTTTGTTTGTAATACGGTGGTATATTGAAAAGATATACCCACCATCATTTGAAACTATTGAGAATAACACACATGCATTATATCTAAACCGTTCATTTATTTTGTAACCTTATTTTATGGCATGGGCTTAAAAATGAGGCAGATCCAAAACTTACGTGGCCCCAAAGAAGTTTTCAATGGTAAGTATTCAATCCCTCTTACTTTCTATGGTGGGGTCCATTTGAGATTTAGATCTACCTGATTTTTTGGTCCATGCTCTAAAATGATCTCAAAAAATGGGTGGACGGTGTGGATATAGTCCACACATCATGGTGGGACCTACACAACTTGCTAACATTGAGTGAAATTAGCATGGGACCCAATACGATTCCTTCTAACCTACTTCCAAGCGGTTCCACTCTTGCCAAACATGGAGTGGAATTGGCACGGGACCAGATGCCATTCCATCCCACCTAAGCCGGTCTAATCCAGCCAGCCAAACAGGCCCTAAGGTTGTCATGTCTATACGTGATGACTACTTGGCAATTTCTGGCTAAGTCATGACCAGAAGAAATGGGTGCTCACATCAGTATAAGAGTGTGCATGACATAGATAGTTGGCACTTTGGACATGGATCAGTATGAGAGCATCTACTGCTATCACACCTTTTGTCAATCCCTTAATCAAAGGTAGTTAGTAGAGAATGAAGTTCTCCCTTAGGATGATTTTGATACATGCCAAGAAATACTCAATGAGGGAGCGCCCAAGTGCAATTGAGTCATCCAAAGGGTTTTTGGCATCTCCTGACTAGGATCCACAAGGAACAATTTTCAATATGGAGAATAATTTTATCATACAAGGATAATGTTTGCAATTGGCCTAGTGAGTCATGCTGGCATGTCTTCATTATGTCCAAAGGATAGTTTTGAAATGAAAAACAATTCTTACAAAAAATTAAGAAAATTAAAAAAAAATACTAAAAAAGGGTTTTCAGTCTTGGGTCATGGCCAACTGCAAATCCAAGGGTAGATCTTCAAGTTCCATATGATGGAGGATACTTTGAGACCTGGGACCATATTGTGGAATGGTAATGATGGTGTCGAGGTTTGAGCTCATGTGCGTGAAGACTTCCTCAGTGCTTGCACTATCATGGTATCACTTATAATTAAGTTGAACCTTAAAAGCCCAAAAGGTTCATACACCTATGCGTTGTTGTGCTATCCCTCTCCTCAAAATTTTAAGATTTGGGGTTTAGAGAGAAGGAAACCCCATCATCCTCTATGTGGTTGAGTGTAATAGTAAAGTGGGAGTGTGATCTTGAGACCAATCTAGGAGTCTCATAGTTCATCTCTTCAAAGAGATTTCCTTCAAAAGGTATGCCATGAACCCACCTGCATTGTGTCATGTTCTGCATTATCATCTCTCTCTCATATATATATATATATATATATATATATATATATATATATATATATATATATATATATATATATATATATTTGAGCACTTAACTATTTATGTCTTCTAACTTGGCAGCACTCTCCTCCTACATATATATCTAGGCAAAAACCTTTTCAATGATGCTTCTTGATGCAACAAGGACCAAGAGTGATCACATTGGTCTTGTGATGTAGAGCGGGTTGCAAACACTTTCATGGCAAAGATGGACCAATGAAAGGCCGATCGGAGGCGGAAATGATCCGGACCATCGGAACCTTAAATCAGTAGTATCTCCTAAATTGGGATGAGTTTTTCAACATATTATATATGATTTTGGGGTAGGAAAACCTACTTAAGCCACCACATTGGATTTGCTAGATTCCATTAGATCGACGGTCAAAAGACCATTTAGTTTCATTTTTACTACAAATAGTAAGTTTTAGTTTGAGTATGACTTTTGATCATTCGAGTTGTAGAAGTTGTGCCCAACGTGAATAGGGCTTAGAAAAATTAGGAGAATAATGTAGTTGGGCCAAATTGGACACTTACTATTTTTGGCCGCAAACCATGAAGTCAGGAATAGAGGTCTATAAATAGGAAGTTTGTCTATAAATAGCAAGTTTACTATTTATGGTATGTGATGTTTTTCGGGCGTTTGAGATGGAGTGTAAGTCTAAAACTCCGTCCTAGGTTTGAGATCATTGTTTAAGGACTTATAAATTCATTTTATCATCAATCAAATTATTCTAAATTTATTAGAAATTATTTCTACTTTTAGTAGCCCTCTCGGATCGGAGGAAGCTTTGTGAGGAGTCCAGAGAGCTCCATGGATTCAGAGTAGTTATCCCCTGAGGAAGATGGTGATCGACCTCCTCACGTCCCTCCCCGTGCCATCTTGCAAAGTGTTTCACAACTGTTTACTGATGACACACTGATTTTACTTCAAGCCATTAAAGAAAGGCATAAGAGATGATAAATATCCTTAACATCTCTAAAGATCAAAGCCAAGAAATCATTAGGAACAAGTCCAGTTTGATGTTTGTGAACAACACCCATTGTAGGTGCAAACTGCCGTTGCTAGTATCCTACGTATCCAATATAAAAAGGCCTCCTTTTCGATACTTAGCGGCTACAATCTTGGGGCTCATACCCAAACCGAGGCAATTTAGGATCTGCTGGTTAAAACTTAAAATACATAATTGGAACCAGGGATGCAAAAGCAAAACCGTTGTTGTAGGCTGGCCAGCTCAGTCTCATAAACACTATTGCAGCAGGCATGTTGCAACACTCATGGCAACACCGATTCTATTGTCCAAGATGGTGAATGAGATTAAGCACCTTCAAAGGAACTTCCTATGATCCACCCATGAATTCCAGAGCCTCCAACTGCCTAATGGAAAATGGACTAGGTGAAAAGCTGGGTTTGATATAGGGCTGAAAGTTGGGTGGGTTCAACCCGACCGACCCGTGACCGACCTGACATTAGGTTAGGCTTGGGCAGGATGTATTGGGTTTGGTCTCAAGCTTGGTCTATATAAACACCAACCTGATAAAAATTGGGCCAGGCTTGGGTTGAGGTCTCCGGTTGCCCAACCCAACCTGAACCCGATGGATATATAAGTTATAAATTATAATTGAGTGTGGACAGTCTGTTTTGAAGTCATAGGAAATTCTAATGCCGTTGGGTCTCATTGGTCCACGCCATTTCTGATGACTCAAGCTAATAAGATATGCCGGATTCCTCTCTCCCAAATATATATTTTAGCTTGTTTGTTTAGAAAAAATGAAGTTCTTTACGATAAATAATTAGTATATATTTAATAAAATCATAGATATAAAAAATAAGCCGTGTATTGAAATATAATAGACTAATGTAATAACAAAAATATTAGTATGTATCCACCCGACCAATCCAACAGAACCGCTTGAGTTGGGTTAGGGTTGAGGTATAGGAACCTTGGGTTGGGCTAGGGTTAGCACCAACCCAACCTAACCCAACCCACCCGACTTTCAGCCCTAGTTTAAGATATCACTGCCAAAAATGAACCATGGGCCCATACAATGAGGAACAAGTACCTCGAAGGTACTAACTGTTGGCAATGTATGGATTTTTCTCTTCAATCGTACATACGAAAGCAATATCAAACCAATTGAATGCCATTAGGGAAGACAGTATGTATGTGGGTGGTGGAAAATGGGAGCCTCATTGACATCTAAAAGGATATTTGTATCCTTTGTGTACGATCCTCAATCTCAATGTATATCACACGTATTCCACAAAGCCATTGCCTAATAGATTGAGCAAGCTGATTTTCATTCAGGGAGATGGAACGGGGACCTATAATTGTTTGGTTTTTTCAAAATGCAACTGAAAATGTAAATGTTAGAAAACCAAATTTAGATTTTAGAACACTGAGGATCCCCATGCATGTGTTCTCAGGTTTCTAGAAAGAAAAAAAAATCCAATGACTAGGATTTACTTGGCCAATGTTGCTGATGAACCGTTATTTTGTTGATGTTTTTCCTTCAATCAGAAAGTCTCCCCTTATTCTATCCAGGTGAAGGAGAGAATGAGAGCCACATGTTAGCTCTTAGAGTAAGGGCATGGAAGACGGAAGAGCTATCTATGTAGTGGACCCCACATGTGTGACACATGTGACACGGAGGAATGAGAGGTGTGAATCTCTCTCTCTCTCTCTCTGCAAGTGATGCCCAAAGGGTGGGATGTCTAAGTCTCTTTGTAATCTATGAGGACTTCTCTCTCTCTGGAATATGATTTATGTATATAAAGGAAAATTAAGAGTTCAGGAAAACACCAGTTATGGTACTGCAATACCCCACAGTCTTTCATATCCTCCACTCTATTGAAATTTTATTATCTCACCTTACCCATGTATCCATGTACGATCCAATCCCTCCACCATCACTGCCATCCATCGTAGACCCAATGTCTATGCAGATCAAGTAGCGGATCAAATCTATCAAGTGGCGGATCAAATCTAAACCATCATATCATCATTAAGTACAAACAAAACTATTTTAATAGTTAAAATAAAAATTTAACAGTTGAAAATATTTGTAAAATCTTTTAAAAGTTTGAACTAAGAGCTTATATGTATGGTACACTTACACTTCTACATAGATTAGGGCAAAGGCACACTGACTTGTTGTCGTCCACGAAGGTGGAGACCTTCAGTACCCATGAGCGCTAGTCGGTTCACTGTACGCACCCATTCAGTTCACGATTTGTTTGCTACCGCGTGCATTCTCGACGGCGAAAAATGGATTTGTTTGAAATTGCTTGGTTTCCTTGAATATTTTGACGATTTTGGAGTCGCCACTAGTCAAAATAAGGATTAAGAATCCATGGTTGACTAGAATCCGTGAAATCACTTAGAGAGTGAGAAGTTCGAATAATTTTCAACTCAAGTGACTCTTGAGTTGATCAACGCCGTAGATTCTAGGTAAGTGGCTCAATTATGGAAAAGGAAGGGGTTAGGCACCCTTTTATGCTCATGCAACGCACACTCTTTACTTTTCTGGGCTGTACGAATATTTAGGGGAATTTAGGAGACTTCCAATAAATTACCTCATTAAATAATATTATGTTAGCCTATATGACTTAATTAAAAAAATAATTAAAGGACCTAAATTAGCAAGATAAAAGTACAATTAAAAATAAAAAAAGAAAATGAAACAAGATAGAAAGTGCAACTAAGTAAAAAGAAATGAATGCAAGAAAAGTGTAAGTGGGTGCAGGTGTTTAGGGGATGTGCATAATAGAATAAGGCTTAATCCAAGATGTGAGAGGGAAAGGGGAGAATTAGACACCTTTTTTTTTTTAAAAATAAAAATAAAATAAAAATAAATTACAAAATGGATAGTTGGATGTCCCGAGTTCTGACTCTATTCCTTGACTTTGGTTTTATTTTGACTTTTGTCTTATCAATTGAAAGAAACAGAGACAAAATAGAGGTATAGAGCGGCACCTGACAGGACAAAAGAGTTTTAGTTGAAAAAGTTTAAAAAGAAAGAAAGAAAGAAAGCCTGCATCGAAATTTCTCCAGAGATTTCCCTTTGACTCTTGCTGCTGCTGCCTTGAAATAATTTTACTATTTTTTTTACTCTTTACTTGCTTAGTCTCTCCTTTTTTTTTTTTCAAAACAAATGCGGGGATCCCTTTAAAAAGCCGTCGTGGGTAAGCCTAGTGGCTGATCTTATCTTAACTTTGACAGGGAGGGATTGACGAGGAATCAACAAACCATCGACATATCAGCTTAACATTACCAGGTGTTGGGATTGGAGCGTTCTAACGCAACAGAACTAGGAATTGGCCACATCATGGCCGACTATAATTGGAATCGGCCATAGGATGGCCACCTCAAGTGAATCATTTATACAGCTAAAGACGCACCATGTGTACACTCATCGAGTATGGTGTTGAGATGTGGAGCCACATCTAGGGCCGTCTTCGACCGGTCGTAGGGGCCCGCTCGACCGATCGTGGACCGGATCGACTCAAAGTCCAGTGAGCATCGTTTTTGGGTCCTAGGTGCTCGACCGGTCATGACCTATTCACGACCGGTCGTAGGGTTCTCTCAACCAGTCGTGCAGACTGCTTGACCGGTCGTAGTTATGCAGATTCGTTTCCGAATCCGATGCGGACTGCGGATTTTGGTGTCGCCTTTCGCAAGGGTGCGGAAGAAAAGTTACCTAAACTATAAATAGGAGTTCCTAGAGCTTTTCTAGGTCTGATGAAAGTTATTCTAAGGTGTGGGCTAAGGGTTTTCTATGTTCTTCCAAGGGAGAGGTTAGTATCTTGCCTTGTAATCTTCATTTTTCTTCATAGTGAAAGTTCGCATCCGTGATTTTTTACCGTAGTTTGGGATTTTTCCACGTATATCTTATCTTGTGGTTTGCTTTGATTGCTTTGATTAGTTTCTAGTCTATATTTCTTCTTGTTTATCATTTGTGGGTGAGGCCTGAAATTGGATCTAGGCTCACTACGTTGTTGGCGTGCTGTGTAACAACTGGTATCAGATCTATTGGTTTAGTTATATTGGGAGCGATGACAGAAGAAGAGAAAATTAGATTTGAGAAGTTTGATGGTTCAAACTTTGCCTTTTGAAAGATGCAGATGGAGGATTATCTGTATCAGAAGGATCTCCATATTCCTTTAGGAGGAAAAGAGAAGAAACAAGAAAAGATGACAGATGATGAATGGTTTTTACTCTATAGGAAGGCTTTAGGAACGATCTGACTCTCTTTTTTTAAGAGCGTCGCCTTCAATATATCCAAAGTGAAAACGACAAAAGAATTAATGGAAGCCCTAACCACCATTTATGAAAAACTCTCAGCGTCCAACAAGGTTCATCTTATAAAACAACCGTTCAACATGAAGATGTCAGATAGTGAGAGCGTGGCTGAACATCTAAACGAGTTCAATATAGTCACAAGTTAGTTGGAATCCGTTGGCATCATTTTTGAGGATGAGGTTAGGGCGCTATTGATCTTATCTAGTCTGCCAGATAGTTGAGATGGTTTGGTGATTGCTGTGAGCAATTCTTCAGGGTTGACAAAGTTGAAATTTAATGATGTGGTCGGTTTAATTCTCAGCGAAGAATCTATAAGAAAGGCATCAAGAGTTTCAGGGGATTCAGGGAATGCTCTAAACGTTGAAGGAAGAGGAAGATTGCTGAACAAAGGAGGCAATAAACACGGGCATTCTAAGTCAAGAAAAAAGTCTAAGGGACCGAAAGACAAATACAGGTGTTAGCATTGCGGCAAGAAGGGGCACATGAAACGTATTTGCAGGGCGCTTAAGAAACAAGATGTAAGCTCTCAAGGTGGGAAGGATTCAGTGAATCTGTCTGAGGAGAGCGACATCGATGCATTGATCTTGTCTCTTGATGTGAGGAATGACTCTTGGGTTATAAACTCGGGTGCTTCGTTTCATGCTACTTCATGTAAGGAAGTTCTGTGTAATTATGTGTCAGGTGAATTTGAGAGAGTTTACTTGGGTGATGATGGGCTGTACAGTATCATTGAAAAGGGAGAGTTCAGGTCAATCAGAAAGACGGAACAGTTTTAAAATTGAAGGATGTCAGACATGTACCGAGTTTGAGAAGGAATCTGATCTTAGTGGGGTAGTTGGCCGATACTAGTTATGTGTCGACATTCACCAGTGATTCCTGGAAGACCACAAAAGGTGCCTTGATGATATCTCAAGATAAAAAGGAAGGTACTTTGTACATGACTTCAGGATCGTATAGTTCACACTCGCAGTCGCATCAACTGGAGTGAATGAGCAGTTATGACATCAAAGGTTGGGACATATAAGTGAGAAGGGGATGAAAGTGCTATTGTTAAAGGGGAAGCTACCAGGGATGAAGTCTATTGACTTGAAATTCTGTGAGGACTGCGTGTATGAGAAGCAGAAGAGGGTGAGCTTCAAGAAGATAGGACGCGCTCCAAAGATGCATCTGTTGGAGCTTGTACACATTGATGTGTGGAGACCGACACAAGTATTATCTCTTAGTAGCTCACGTTATTTTGTTTCTTTTATTGATGATGCTAGTAGAAAATTATGGGTTTATTTTTCAAAGCACAAATCTGATGTATTTGATGCATTTAAGAAGTGAAAAGTCATGATAGAAAATGAAACAGGTAAAACAGTAAAGTGTCTTAGATCTGATAATGGGTGAAAGTATTGTGATAAGAGGTTTGAGGAGTATTATGCAGCAAGTGGAATCAAACATCAGAAAATAATTTTAAGGACACCGTAGCAGAATGGTGTGGCTGAGTGCATTAACATGATCATTCTTGAGCGCGTCAGGAGAATGAGGTTACATGTAGGGTTGCTTAAGACCTTTTGGGCAGATGCTGTGAATACTACTGTATATCTTATCAATAGAAGTCCCTCAGCACCATTGGATAGTGGGCTACCAGAAGAAATGTGGACTGAGAAAGAAGTGAACCTTACACATCTCAGAGTGTTTGGTTACACTTCATATATTCACATCGATGCAGAGCACAAAAACAAGCTGGATGCGAAATCCAGGAGGTGCACTTTTATAAGGTATAGGCAGCATGATTTTGGCTACAGGTTTTGGGATGCAGAAAATAGAAAAATCATCAGAAGTAAGAACGTAGTCTTCAATGAAAAAGTGATGCATAAGGACAGTATACAAGAAAATAAGGCCAAGGAAAAAGAATTCGTAGAGTTGGAAGAGTTACCAGACACGGGTGTTACAGCGCCACAGGATGATCATGCACATGAGCGTTATGAGGCAGAGTCATAGACACCGGTTGTGAGGAGGTCTACTCGGGAGAGGAGACCCATGGTTCGATACTCACCCTCCTTACATTACTACTGCTGACAGATAATGGTGAGCCAGAGTGTTTTGAAGAGGCGTTATTGTCAGATACACGGGTTGAGTGGAAGTAGGCCATGGATGAGGAGATGGACTCTCTGGAGTTTAATTGTATATGGGAGCTAGTCACTCTACTTAAGCGTAAGAAAACTCTTCATAACAAGTAGGTTTACAGACTGAAGGAGGAGCATGATAGTTCAAAACGGTACAAGGCTAGATTGGTTATGAAAGAGTTTCAACAAAAGGCAGGTATCGATTTCACTGAAATATTTTTACCTGTGGTGAAAATGTTTACGATTCGCATAGTCTTGAGTATAGTGGCTATAAAGGACTTATATCTAGAGCAGTTAGATGTTAAGATAGCCTTTTTTCATGGGGACCTTGAAGAAGAGATATATATGTATCAGCCAATAGGATACGTGACACTAGGAAATGAGAACAAAGTGTGCAGACTGAAGAAGAGTCTATATGGCCTGAAGTAGGCCCCGAGGCAGTAATACAAGAAGTTCGACAGTTTCATGTCGGGAAACGGTTTTGAAGATGTTATGCAAACTATTGCTGTTATTTGAAGAAATTTGATACGTTGTACATCATCCTTCTTCTGTACGTTGATGATATGCTTGTGGCCGGTTCAAGCATGAAGGACATCTCAAATATCAAAAATAACTGTCTAGAGAATTTTTCATGAAGGATTTAGGAGCTACAAAATAAATCTTAGGAATGAGGATAAAGCGTGACAGACAAAATAAGAAACTAGTTTTGTCACAGGCAGAGTACATAGCCAAGGTACTTGATTGATTCAACATGGGATGTGCTAAACCGGTTAGCACTCCATTAGCCAACCACTTCAAGCTATCTAAGGAGCAAGGGGTAAAGGCACAGGAGGAACGGGACTACATGGCTAAAGATGCATACGCGTCAGATATTGAAAGTTTCATGTATGCTGTGGTGAGTACGAGGCCAGATATTTCTCAAGCAGTGTGAGTTGTTAGTAGGTTCATGAACAACCATGGGAAGGAACATTGGGAAGATGTGAAGTGAATTCTTAGATACCTGGTAGGTAGTAAGGATGTAGGGTTGTATTATGGTAGATCGAAAATCAAGCTACAAGGTTACGTGGATTCAGATTTGGCAGAAGATATCGACAGCAGAAGAAGCACTACAGGTTATGTCTTTACTCTGGGCAGTACTACAATCAGTTGTGTCTCTCAGTTACAGAAGATAGTATCTATCAGTACGACAGAATCAGAATATGTTGCCACTATAGAAGCATATAAGGAGATGGTGTGGATGCAAGATTTTATGGAAGAGTTGGGTAAGAAACAAGTAGATTACACGCTGTACAGTGACAGTCAGAGTGCAATACACTTGGCTAAGAATTCAGTTTTTCATTCAAGGACCAAACATATTGTCATCAGATATCACTTCATACGCTTGTTACTGGAAGATGGATCGATTACTTTGGAGAAGATTCATACAAGTGAGAATCCTATGAATATGCTGACCAACGCAGTCACACGGGAGAAGCTGAAGCTCTGTTCAGCTTTGATTGATCTTTAGGCTTAAAGACGGGGAGGTGGTGCACTTCGAATGAAGAAGATAAAGGTTTATGGTGATATGTCTCCAAGTGGGAGATTGTCGAGATGTGCAGCCACATCTGGGGTCATGTTCAACCGGTCATGGGATATGCTCGACCGATCATGGATCGGCTCGACTCAAAGTCCAGTGAGCATCATTTTTGGATCTTGAGGTGCTCGACCGGTCGTGACCCATTCACGACCAGTCGTGGGGTTCTCTCGACCGGTCGTGCAGACTGCTCGACCGATTGTAGTTATGCAGATTTGTTTCCAAATCCAATGCGGACTGTGGATTTTGGTGTCGCCTTTCGCAAGGGTGCAGAAGGAAAGTGACCTAAACTATAAAAAAGGGTTCCCAGGACTTTTCTAGGTATGATGAAAGTTATTCTAAGGTGTGGGCTAAGGGTTTTCTATGTTTTTTCAAGGGAGAGGTTAGTATTTTATCTTGTAATCTTCATTTTTCTTCATAGTGGAAGTTTGCATCCGTGGTTTTTTACCCTAGTTTGGAGTTTTTCCACATATATTTTGTCTTATGGTTTGCTTTGATTGCTTCGATATATTTTTAGTCTATATTTCTTCTTGTTTATCGTTTGTAGGTGAGGCCTAAGATTGGATCTAGGCTCACTGCGTTGTTGGCGTGCTGCGCAACACATGGGGTGACCGATTCTTGCATGGCCTAGTTTTATGAAACCTAGTGCTGTGGAAAGCGGTATTTGGAATTGTTTCTTGCTCCGTTGGTAGTAGATGGGTCATGCACAGCTTTGGGTCTACCTTCTTGTGTGTTCTGCCGGTGATCTATCTGCTCTGATGAGTGTACCCGGGGTGCATCATTAGCTGTATAAATGATTCACTTGAGTCTCGATAGAAGTCAATGATCAAGGTTTCACTCTAATTATAGTGGGGTGTCTACATAAAGTAATAGCACAAGTTTGTTCTACAACCTACTAAGTGGTGATGGTACAACATTTTCCTAATATCTACATTTCACAACTCTTTCTTGGTTAGTGACCATTGTTTCACTCTCAAGTTTCCAAGAACAATTAGAGAAATCCCTCTCCTTTAACTATGAAATGTATGTTTATGATACTTTCAAATATTAATGATGGCATGGTTATGTCTATCGAGGACCCATGGTTATTATAATCTATAGTCAAGATCATCAATATCACTAGATAACATCCATGTTGTTAATAGATGGAATTCACGTTGGTTTTTTAGGACATAAGTCTAACATTCGTGACATCTAGATTTAAGAATGGGTGGAGGAAATAGTCTCTATTGATATCCTGCTAAGTAGTTTCTTGGATTGTCTCTATTTGACTAGACCTAGAGGGCGAGTTTATTTCTGGGTCTGCAGTTAGTATACTGATAGATGTTAACCAGATCATGATCACTTTTTGGAGGAAGTTGATCTGAGAGCTTTCATGTGGGTAAAAGATCCTAGTCTTCATTTGGAAGGTCTTTTTCTTTTAAACATCTAAGCTAATTAATAGGCTGTCTTCATTTGGAAGCCTATCCATAGGAAATTGCCAACTCTCGATGAGAAAATCTTACATCTCAGGCCCTTGTTCTACTTGTCAACTATGCAATTCTTGAGGAGGAGAGCATCAACCAATATCTATTCCATCACTGCTTCATGGTCATGAAGTTTTGAAAGAGAATATTAATATTGTTGGAGTAATAACAACTTAATCACAAATAACACACATTTCACAAATAACACACATAAAACAATGAGGGTTATTTTCTTAAAACATAGGATAATAGAATATGTTGAATTTTTTTGTACATATACACTACATAGAAGACTCTTTTATAAACATGATGTACACACCTAAACTAACACTTGAGAGATTCTTGTTAAAAGAATTAATTAGCAATTAACATGTGGCTTGACCACAATCAATTCAGTTACAACAAACAGTGAGAAAACAATGGAACTTCAAATGTTCTTATGACCGTTGGACAGCTACGTTCAATCATGTTTGAATTATTCTCAACACGCCTCGTTGATTCAAACAACCTCAACTCCGAGCATTTCTCGTAACTTGACAAATTTCTGCCAAGAAAGCGCTTTAGTGAAAATGTCTGCAATTTGATCATCAGAATTGTAGTATTCCAACTTAATTTTTCCTTTCGCCATGAGTTCTCTTATGAAGTGATGACGTACTTCTATATGTTTAGTCTTTAAATGAAATGCTGAATTTTTTGTCATTACAATGGTATATTTGTTGTCACTGTAGATTACTGTGGCTTCTTCTTATTTTGCCTTCAAATCGGATAAGATCCTTCTAAGCCATACTGTTTGGCAAATGACACTTGTGGTAGCAATGTATTCGGCTTCCGAACACTATAGTATGATAGTTTCTTGCTTCTTAGTCGCCCACGATATCATTCTGGATCCAAGACTAAGTGAAAATCCCGAAGTGCTTTTTCTATCATCTGCACAACCGGCCCAATTACTATCAGAATAAGTCACAAGTTTAAAATCACTCACTTTGCGATACCTAATTCTAAAGTTCAATGTGCCATGAATATATCGTAAGACTCTTTTTGCTGCTCCCATATGTTGTTTTCTTGGATTTTGCATGAATCCGGATAGAAAGCTCACTGTAAACATTATATCTGGCCTTGTTTGAGTGAGACAAATTAGTCTACCAATCGAGTTTTTGTAGTCTTTTCCATTAGTTTTATCTATTCCATCTTTTAACATAAGTTTATCATTTATATTCATGAGAGTTTTTGCAGGATTACAATTAGTCATATAATTTTTTTTTTAATATATCATAAGCATACTTTTCTTAACATACAAAAATACCTTTGAAATCTTGAATAATTTGCATGCCTAAAAAATAATGTAAAAGGCCCAAGTCGATCATTTCAAATTTAGGCATAATATTTTCTCTAAAGTGCTTCATCAAACTTATAGAATTGCTTGTATATATATCATATCATCAACATACAAGCAAACTATAAGGATTTTCATACCTTGAGTTTTCACGTAAAGAGTATGTTCACTTTCACTCCTCTTAAAATTAGTGTCAAGGAAGTATCTTTCGATTTTACTGTACCATGCTCTTGGAGCTTGTTTAAGTCTATATAAAGCTTTCTCCAATTTGTAAACTTTATTTTTCATCCCATTGAGTTTAAATTCTTCAGGCCGTTCTACATATACATTTTTCTATAACTCACCATTTAAGAAAGCTGATTTGACATCAAATTGATAAACATGCCAACTTTCTTGACTTACTAAAGATAAAATAGTTCTAATGGTTTCTAATCGAGCAACAGGAGAAAAAGTTTCAAAAAAATCAGCACCTAGAATTTAAGCACAACCTTTTGTTTCTAAACGAGTTTTATACCTTTTCAAAGATCCATCAGGATTGAATTTGTATTTATAAATCCATTTCAATCCAATGGCTTCTTTTCCTGGGAGCAAATCAACTAATCTCCATATTTTATTTTTTCAATAGCATCAATTTCTTCCTTCATTGCATTATACCACTATTCCTTTGTTACTGCATCTTCAAAACATGTGGGTTCTAAAGAAAAGAAGGCAAAATTACACGATTGATAAATATCAGTAAGACTTCTTACCCTTCTTGGAGGCGATTCACTTGATTCAATATGTGGCGAAGGTGGTGGTTGAAACTCATTTGGTGGAATGCTTGGTGGCATACAAGATGTGGTTTCTTCATGATCAACAACCAGATGAGTATTTTCGGCACTACTTTCACAATTCCAGGCACCATTTTCATTAAAGATAACATCTCAACTGATGTTCAAAGTCTTATTTTTTGGATTATAGAGCCTTGGCCTTTTGTTTCATCGCTATAACCAATAAAAATATTTTTTTTGCTCTTATCATCTAATTTTTACCTTTTTTGTGAAGGAATATGAGCATAGGGTATAGATCTAAATACTTTAAGATGACTCATATTTGGTTTTCTCCTAAACCAAGCTTCATATGGGGTTTTTCCAGTGACAGCCTTAGTAGGAAATCGGTTTAATAAATAAACCAAAGTTGCTACGGCTTTAGCCCAAAAGGTCTTTGGTAGGTCCTTTTCTTTAAGCATACACCTTGCGGTTTCAACGATTATTCGAATTTTTCATTCTGTGACCCCATTTTGTTATGGGGTAAAGCTTGCCGTGAGTACTCTGCTTATACCTGCACTTTTACACATCATAAAGAATTTTTTAGATGTAAATTCACCACCCCGGTCAGTATGTAGTTTTTTAATAGAATAGCCACTTTGTTTTTCAAGAGAAGCTCAAAATTGTAGGAAAAATGAAAGAGCTTCTGACTTTTTTTCAAGAAAATACACCCATTACATTCTAGTAAAGCCATCAACAAATAATAGAAAATATTTACATCCACCAAAAGAGGATGTACTCATAAGACCACAGATATCAGCATGTACAAGCATCAAAGGTTCAGTTGTCCTTCAAGATTTACCCACTTGAAAGGGAGTTTTATGATGTTTTCCTTATACACATGCTTCATACAACTTTCCATCATTTGTCACCATGGGTAAACCAATAACCATTATATTTTTATGCAGTAAATTTAGCCCACCAAAGTTTAGATGCCCATATCGTTTATGCCATAGCCTAGAGGTATCACTAGATTCAACATTAAAAGCATTGATGGTGAGATCAGAAAGTTTAAGAGGGAACATTTTAGTATCAGTCATTTCAACTGAAACTATTAATTTCTTGTTTTTCTTATTAAATATCATGCATTTTTTTTTAGCAAAAATATTATAAAGTCCTCTTTTCATCAATTGTCCCAAACTGATTAAATTTTGAACAATGCCAGGAACATACATAACATCATGAATAAGCTTCTTAACAGATTTGGTGTCTATGGATTTAGTTTCCTTACCTCGCACTTGAACTTGATTATCATCTCCCATCCGTACTTGAGACCTAATAGTCTCATCCATCTTAACAAATAAAGATTTATCACCTGTCATATGGTTACTGCAACAACTATCTAAATACTAAACATTTTTAGTACATGCTATAAAACATGAAAGAAACAGGCTTTTTTTTATCAATTTTTTCAACATCACTTTTCTTCATGGAAATTTTCCCTATCTTTTGGCTTATACCAACAATCTTTTCCAGCATGCCCAATTTTTATTTTTTATTTTTATAAATTGAGCAATGAGGCACATTGGAATCCTTATTTTTATACCAACAGTCTCTTTCAATATGTCATTTCTTTTTGCACTTATAACATTGAATAGGTGATTCACGGTTACCTCGATTGGAGTTTCTAGAGTTGTTATAGTGGCCTTTTCCTTTCCCTTTAAAGGATTGGTTTGACCGAGCTTCACCACCATGACCCTCTTTAAATGGGTGAGTTGCAGTACCTTCACTCCAGCTTTACTTCAAATTGAGTTTTGTCTGCAATGCCCGCTCAACAGAATTTTCTGTGTCTTTTTGTAACCTCTCTTTATAAGCTTGAAGAGATCCCATTAATTGAGTTAAAGGTAAAGTGCTTAGAACTTTAGATTCCTCTATTGCAGGACCAATGGAATCAAATTTTGAATTAAGACTCCAAAGCACATTTTCAACAATTTTTTGTTCAGATAGGTCTTCACTACGAGACCTAGCTTGATTTACTATTGAGGTGACTCGAGTGAAAAATTCTTGAACCGATTCTGAATTTTTCATCAATAAGGTTTCAAATTCACGACGGAGAAATTGTAATCTTACAGTGATTACTTTACTTAACCCTTGGAATTCATTTCGAAGCAAGTCCCATGCTTCTTTTTATGTTTTAGCTCCCATTATTCTTGGGAATATTGTCATCCAAAGCTTGCTGGATATATGACAGGGCCTTTACATCTTTTTTTTTTTTAAATTTTATTGTCTTTCATCTCCGCCTTTTGAGCTGCAGTCACCCTTCCTTCTTGATCATTATACTCTGTAAAACCTGTCTCTACTAATTCCCATAAATTGTGAGACATAAATATTGTTCTCATTTTAATAGCCCAAAATGGATAATTTTCTCCTTTGAAAATGAGAACAAAATTTTGATTAACACTTACTGTACTACTTGTGGTTGCCATTACCTTTTACCTTGCTCCAGATTGCTGCAGAACCAAGCTATGATACCAAATTCGTAGGAGTAACAACAACTCAATCACAAATAACACACATTTCACAAATTACACACATAAAACAATAAAGACTGTTTTCTTAAAATGTAGGATAATAGAGTATGTTGATTTTTCCGTATGTCTACACTACACAGAAGACTCTTTTATAGACATGATGTAGACACCAAAGCTAACACTTGAGAGATTCTTGCTAAAATAATTAATCAACAACTGACATGTGGCTTGACCACATTCAATTTAGTTACAACAAGTAGTGAGAAAAGAATGGAACTTCAAACGTTCTTATGACTGTTGGACAACAACGTTTAATCAGGTTTGAATTATTCTCAACAGATGTGAACCATGTCCACTCCTCTTCAACCACCAAGGCTTCTTAAAATGGGCAGATAAATTAAGGCTAACCATTTCTTGAAATGGGCAGAGAAATGAAGGCTAACTACCATCGTGATTTCTTCTGAAAAGGCTCTTCATTATCAAAATACACTAAAGCTGCGTATTTCTCATTTAACGAGGTACAAGGGAATGTTGATCAAAGGTTTTGTGAGCCTAGCTATATCATCGCGATTATGTAACATCCACACGGTGGACCTCTTGTGTTTTTTTTTTAACACACCCCACAGAGTCACATTACAGTGGGATTTCACTACAATGGGTACTCTAACGCATGACCTCATGTTGAAACTCTTGTAAGTCTACCACTGAGGCTTGAGTAAGGATTCTGCATTGAATCCCTTCTCTTTTCTCTTCGAATGTAGTCCACAATTTGTGTAAGCGCACCCTTTCCCCTCAATCCCTCTCTGTTTTCTCTCTCCTCTGTTGAGGACCTTGCACAAAACCTTAGGATCTAGCCTCCCAAAACAAATCAGAATTATGGGATAATAAAGCAATGAAATAAATCAAAGCACAAACCACACAACACGAGATTTTTACGTGGAAAACCCTCAAAGAGGTAAAAACCAAGGGACCTCATCTAGATCAACAATCCACTATGAAGTAGAACGTTATAACCTTCTTTACTCATGTAGGAGTGGATAAACAATAAGAGAATAAAAGAAAAATGGAGAGATCTAATTGATTACGAGGATGTAGAAGCGCTGAGATATCAAGTGCACAATAGATCACCTCTACGTGTAGAACCTCCCTTCCACAAGCTTCCTTTCTCTCTTTCTTTCTCTCTCTCACACCTTTGATAGCCCTAAACCCTTTAATAAACCCTTATAAAGCTTTAAGAAACCCTTTTGCATTACCTAGAAAGCCCTAGGTACCTCTTATTTATAGTTTAGAAAACTCCCTTTTGTATCCTGTTGTAAAAGGCCTCAGAATTCGAATCCTGCACAAAATCGGACTAAAATCTGCATAACCTCGACTAGTCGAGTAGTGTCCTTGACTGGTTGAGTGGCCCACTCGACCGGTCAAGCAACTCCCTGAATTGGTCGAGCACCACGGGAAAAAATAATCCAAATTCGCTAGACTTTGAGTTGAGTCAGGGCTCGATTGGTCGTGCACTAGCCATCGACCGGTCGAGTGAGGCTCACAACCGGTCTAGCCTTAGAAAAAAACTCCATCAAATCTCTCCCTTTTTGACCCAGGAGGGATTCATCTTCTTCAAGCCAGCCTGGTTTATGCAAACCTCAAACTTACCCTTGAGCAAAGCCTTGATCATCATATCTGACCCATTATCATCCGTGTGGACCTTCTCAAGCTGTAACACCTTATGTTCCAAAGTATCCCTGATCCAGTGATACTGAATCTCTATGTGCTTCGACTTGGAATGCTGACATGGATTCTCACTTAAATGTATAACACTCTAACTATTGTAATAGACCACGTGCTGCTCCTACTTCTAGTTAAGTTCTTGTAGGAATCTCTTCATCCAAAGCATCTCTATACATCTGTGATTGTAATGTACTCGGTCTCTGTCGTCGACAATACTATAACCTTCTGTAGCTTGATCTGCCAAGAGACCGCTCTCCCTTCAAACGTGAACATGAACCCCGATTTAGACTTCTTGGAGTCTATGTCACCTACCATATCTGCATCTGTGTAGCCCTCTAACACAGGTTTACCGTCACCATAGCATAGGCTCAACCTAGATGAGCCTCTTAGATACCACAGTATCCATTTCACCGCTGAACAATGCTTTTTGTCAGGATTAACACGATACCAGCTGACAACACCAACTGCATATGTTATATCTAGGTATGTACATATCATAACATACATCAAACTTCCTACTGCTGATGCGTATGGTATCTTCTGCATCTCATCCATCTCTTTCTTCATTTTGGGACACTGCCTGTCGTTCAATCTAAAGTGTCCATTTAGTGGAGTACTGATTGGCTTCGCTGCATTCATATTGAACCGGTCTAGGACTTTCTTAATATAGCCCTCTTGTGATAGCTAAAGCTTCCTCATGCTTCTGTCACGGGTTATCTCCATTCCTAGGTACTGTTTAACCGGGCCCAAGTCTTTTATCGCAAACGACTTACCCAACTCCTATTTCAGCCTGTCGATCTTCTTGATGTCTTTTCCCATGATGAGCATGTCATCAACGTATAATGACAGAACTAAGAAATCACCATCTGAGAACTTGTGCGTGAACACACAATGGTTCGACTCCATTCTGTCATACCCATGCTTCAACATAAACGATTCAAACTTCTTGTACCATTATAGTGGAGCTTGTTTCAGCCCATATAATCTCTTCCTCATCTTACACACCATATGCTCTTTGCCCTTGACTTCAGACTCCTCTGGTTGGTGCATAATGATCTCTTCTTCCATATCACCATGGAGGAAGACAGTTTTAACATCTAACTACTCTATCTCCAGATCCATAGTAGCCGCCAACCTAAGCAACACCCGTATGGATGTCATCTTTACCACTGGTGAGAATATCTCCTCAAAGTCCATACCTTTCCTCTGAACAAACCCTTTCACCACAAGTCTGGCCTCAAAACCTCGTCCGTTAATTCTTCTGTTCAACCTTCTTTCTGAACACCCACTTGTTGCTTAAAGCTTTCTTGCCCTTAAGCAATTTTACCATATCATAGGTGTGGTTCTTATCCAAGGATTCTATTTCCTCTTGCATAGCTTTCAACCACTCCTCCTTATGCTCGTCGGCTAGGGTCTTAGAATAATCTTCTGGCTCTCCCCTATCAGTGAGCATAACGTACTCATGCGGTGAGTACCTCTTCGACGACTGTCTGTCCCTAGATGACCTCCTCACCTGTTGCTCAACAGGTGGATCAGATAGGGGCTGTTCCCTTGGTCTATCTTTTGTACGAACTCCATCGTCCTCTGCACCTTGCTGTACTCCCCAGTCATCAGGCACCATGGGAGGAATAACCGAATCCATGTCCTCTAGCTCACCTGAACTGGGATAGTTCTTCTCTGGTTTACCAATGTCTTCTATACACTGATCTTCAAAGAAAAACACATCTCTGCTCCTGACGAGCTTCTCCTCGGTCGAATCTCACAATCTGTAACTGAACTTTTCATCACCGTACCCTAAGAACACACACTGCTTGATCTTCATATTGAGCTTGGACCTCTCGTCCTTTAGTACGTGAACGGATGCTCTGCATCCAAACACCCTGAGATGACTGTACAATGGATCCTGTCCAGTCCACACCTTCTCAGACACTTCTCTATTCAATGGGACTGATGGAGACCTATTTATCAAATACATTGCCGTGTGTATTGCTTCCCCTCAGAACATCTTGGGCAACTTCACATGGGATAACTGCATTTGATTCTCTCAACAATGGTACGCTTCATTCGCTCAACTACACTATTATGATGGGGGTCTTGGGAACTATCTGTTCATTCCGTCAGTGCGGATGTATTCACCACCATTGTGACTTACAATACTTGTGGAAGTCACCGATGTATTCACCACCATTGTCAGTGTGGATCTACTTTAATGATCTACCTGTCTCTCTCTCGACAATAGTATGAAACAATTTAAACATACCAAAGACCTCGTCCTTGGATTTCAAAGCATAAACCCAAACCCTCTTAGATACATCATTTATAAAAGTAACAAAATACAATGCCCCATCCAAAGTTTTTTTCCTCATAGGACTACAAATATCAGAATAAACCAAATTTCATGCATGCACTTTATTAACATGAGAAACAAATTTAATAAATGAAACTCTATGCTGTTTCTCTAATAAACAATCAAGACAGGTTTTGAGAGGTATACTTGTCATGTCTGGAAGAAGCCGCTTTCTCGCTAGTAGCTGAAGCTCTTTTTCACTCATGTGGCTTAGACCCCTGTGCCACATGTCAATAGTTGAATCTTTCGCTACATTCAACCCACCCTTGCACACACTAACACTTGTCTTATAAAGGGTACAACACTTCTTTCCTCTAGCTGCGATCAACAAACCCTTAATGAGCTTCCAGCGTTCACCAGCAAATTGGCTTTCATAGCCATCATCATCTAACCTTCCCATCGACATCAAGTTGAGGCGAAGGTCTGGGATATGCCTCACATCTCTGAGGACCAACGTGCAGCCCACATTGGTCTTCACACAAATTTCACCGACTCCTATGATCTTTGATACGTCAGAATTTTCTATCTTCACGGTCTCAAAGACACTGACTTGTAGCTTGTGAAGAAGTCCCTGCATGGAGTCACATGAAACGAAGCTCCTGAGTCTGTCACCCAATCGGTGTCCTGACTCGTAGCCGTGAGACATACATCGTGATCAGCTGAAAGAATAACTACAAAGTTGCTATCTGAAACGACCGCAGTGGAATTTGATTCATCTTTCTTCTCCTTTCCTTTTCCTTTATTGTCGTTCTTCTTACCACGACATTCATGCTTGTAGTGACCCTTTTTGCCATAATTCTAACATTCAACATCCTTCCTGGTACTCGTCTTACCTCTTTATTTATCTCGGGCCTTCCCACCCTATCTGTTCTTTCCTCTCCCCGGTTCTTGTGTCACAAGGGTCTCTTGCTCAGTAGACCCCTAAGACTTCCTCCTTGTCTCCTTATTGAAGAGACAACTAGTTACCTGGTCTATGAATATTTTTCTGTCTGTCGTGGAGTTACTTAGAGGCACCACTATTGTCTCCCAACTGTCAGGCAATGAACTAAGCAATAGTAAAGCCTACAATTCATCATCAAGGACTATCTTCATAGCAGAGAGCTGGTTCATTATATTACTGACCTTATTCATTTGCTTGGCCACAGAACCACCATCTTTGAACTTGAGATTCATAAGTCGCCTTATCAGAAAAATCTTATTACCGTCTGTCTTCCTCTTACATAGCGCTTGTAATTTCAGCCATAGGCTAGCGGCCGAGGTCTCCGTAGATACATGATGGAACACAGAATCATCCAGCCATTGTCTAATAAATCCCACTGCCTTTCGGTCCATCTTCTTCCAATTATCATTAGACATATCCTTGAATTTTGCTAATATGCCTAAAATTGAAAAATATAAATCCTTGCAATAAAGCAAGTCCTCTATCTTAGCCTTCCATATGGTCCAGTTAGAACTATTGAGGTTGATTATCTTTAATTAGCCACCTTCCATAATTCAAAACTGATCCTACTCGTTCAATGAACTTAGCTCTGATACCACTTTGTTAGGGGCCTTGTATAAAACCTTAGGATCTAGCCTCCCAAAATAAACTAGAATTATGTGATAATAAATAATGAAATAAATAAAAGCACAAACCACACGACATAAGAGATTTTTACGTGGAAAACCCTCAAAGAGGTAAAAACCACGGGACCTCGTCCAGATCAATAATCCACTATGAAGTAGAACGTTACAACCTTCTTCACTCACGCAAGAGTGGATAAACAATAAGAGAATAAAAGAAAAATGGAGAGATCTAATCAATTACAAGGATGTAGAAGCGCTGAGATATCAAATACACAATAGATCACTTCTACATGCAAAACCTCTCTTCTATAAGCTTCCCCTCTCTCTTTCTGTCTCTCTCTCTCCCACACCTTTGATAGCCCTAAACCCTTTAACAAACCCTTGTAAAGCTTTAGGAAACCCTCTTGCATTACCTAGAAAGCCCTACGTACCTCCTATTTATAGTTTAGGAAACTCTCTTCCGCATTCTGTTGCGAAAGACCTCAGAAATCCGAATCTCACACAAAATCAGACTAGAATCTGCATAACTTCGACTAGTTGAGCAGTGTCCTCGACTGGTCGAGCGGCCCACTTAACCGGTTGAGTACCTCCCTCGACTGGTCAAGCATCACGGGAAAAAATAACTCAAAGTCGTTGGACTTTAAGTCGAGTCAGGGCTCAAATGGTCATGTACCAGCCCTCGACCAATCGAGTGAGGCTCATGACCGGTCGAGCCTGTACATGCGGTACTCTCGTAGTTTTAGTAAAAAGAAAGAAAATCTTGTGTGACATGTTCGGCTATCATCAATAAATGGATATAGAAAAGGTTTTTCATTAATGTATAATGGCTCGGGATGTTTGGATGGCAAGGAAAAGAGAGGATCATAGAATGCAATCTTTGCACTTTTTTACAGTTTGAGTACTTGCACCCGAAACTAAGTGACCCATCCTTGGCAAATATGAAATTTAGCCTTGCTACTCGAACGAGGAACCAAAAACTAAGATTCATGTTCTCACCGTGCATGAAGAAATAACCGTACTAATTATTACCTTTTATTTTCTTTTCCATTAGAATAGGTGCATCCAAGCATGGCCTTGAGTCATCCACGCGGTCCATCTATTTTGATAGGTCATTTAAGTGCGTGAGCCCAAAAAAGAGACACATCGAAGGCTCAAGTGGACCACACCACGTGAAGCAGTGGAGATTTAGAGTCTACAGTTGAAAACTTCTCAGGGGCTACGGAAGTTTTGGATCAAGCTTGTATTTATCTATACATGTGAACTTATGAACAGGTTGGATAGCAAATAAACATCAAGGTGGACCTAGGAAGTTTTCAACTGCAAGATTTCAATCCCCACTGTTTCATGTGGTGTAGTCCACTTGTGCCTTAGATCTGCCTCTTTGAGTTCAGAAGCTAAAATGATATTTCAAAATAGATGGATGGCATGGATAAATAACGTACATTACGGTGGGCGCCACAGAGCCCCTGACATGACCGTCCGTCTCCAGCCAGGACTTGGTGCTGGTGAGGTTAGTGTACCCAATCCACGCCCTCTCGCACTCTATACATCTATGGCAGACAACGAAGCACATCACTACAAAGGCTACGTATATGCCTTTGATACCTTGTATTTCATCCACTATCAATGCCCAATCTCAAATCAACCCCCACAAATTCCACGTTGGACAGAATCATCAATTCCAGCCAATCAAATGAAAGTCCAGTAGATAACCCATGTCTCACCTTCTTGAATGTCAACCACTCATTATCCTATCTCCATTCCACCAATAACAATCCACCTAAACTTGAAATTCCCACTCACCTTTTTCTTCCTCTCATCTCTCATTTCCTTCTAATCCTCAAGCCTACAAGAAACAATAGCAAAATGGCCACCATGACCACCTCAGCTGCAATCACCATCACTTCATTCACCAACCTCAAGGTAGGCCAATCCACCAAAGCAGTAGCCTCCACAAAGCTGGCCACCTCCCCAGCCCCGACGGTGGCAATCAAAGCCTCACTCAAAGAAGTGGGAATTGCAGTTGTAGCCACTGCCGCAAGTGCTGTGCTCGCCAGCAACGCCCTCGCTATCGAGGTGTTGCTGGGTGGGAGCGACGGGACGCTGGCCTTCGTGCCCAATGAATTTTCCGTCTCAGCTGGGGAGAAGATTGTCTTCAAGAACAACGCGGGGTTCCCTCACAACGTGGTGTTCAATGAAGATGAGGTGCCCTCAGGTGTCGATGTTTCGAAGATATCGATGAGCGAGGAGGATCTCCTCAACGGGCCCGGTGAGGTGTACTCTGTAACGTTGGATGCAAAAGGTACTTACACCTTCTACTGTTCACCTCACCAGGGTGCAGGCATGACTGGGAAAGTGACAGTTAATTAGTTAAGTTTGTGGTTGGAAGGATGTTTCATTTTTCTAGTTTATATGTAGATTTGAGTTGTGGGTGTGTTGTAATTTGAGCTTAAATACATGTATTGATATCTTCTTTCCATTTAATCATGCCCAACCATTAAGATAGTGGACCAATGAATATCTTATCCCTTCAGTTGGTGGGCAATGCCATGGTGATCACCTGGTATGAAAATAGGCAGATCAACTCATTGGGTTGGTGACGACAGTACGCCGAGTCACGCAATGGCTGTCCATTGATTTTTTACATTGTCCTGCTTGATGAGTGGATTACCCTGTTTTCCAACCTAGGAGATCATCATGGTGTGGCCCATTAATGCAGGGGGATTTTCATACCGGGCTCAAGAGGGGTTGCCTGTGGGATGCAAGGGCACACTCAAGGTTGGCAACTCATGTGAGGCGGGCCCCATCTGTGTGAGGTGGGTGGCTTGCGTGAAGCGGTACTCATGTGATATGGGGCCTACGAGGAGGTTCAACCGAGGTCCTAACTTATGAGATGTGGAGCCAAGGCTATGAGATAAATGGATTGATTCACCATGCTCTATTAGTTTAAGCTTTTAGAGCAAGTGGTTAATTGTCCCGCATTAAAGTGGTATCAGAGCGTGAGGTAGTGGGGTTGCCTGTAGGGGTGTACATCGAGTTGAATTGAGTCGAGTTGGCCTCAGCTCGACTTGGCTCGGCCACTAGCTGACCTCAGCTTGAACTTGGCTCGGCTCGGTCCTCGGGTCTGACTGACCAACTCGACTTGGTTCGGTCAGCAACTCGGGCCAGTTTGAGCCAAGATTGAGCCGAGTTCACCTGTGTAGTATTTTTACAAACATATGGATTATACCTTCAAATTCTCACTGAATGTAAAACACCAGCAGCAGTTTTATAGGTATTTCATTAAACACCTAGTAAACAACATCAAAATCAAGAAAAAAAGGAATTTGTTTGATGAAACATACCTTCCTTGCCACCAGCTGACACTTCGTCAAATCATTTCATCAAACACTTAGTGAGCAACATAAGAGAATACCCGAGTCGATTCGAGTTGAGCCGGGTTCGAGCTATATATTGAACCAAGTTGAGTCAAGCTGGGGCCAGCTCGAACTTGACTCGAACTCATTTTCGAGCTCTAAAAACCAGCTCGACTTAGATCGAACTCAACTTTGAATCAAGCTGATTTGAGCTTTTTCAAGCCGAGTTGAGTGAATTGACCAAGCTAGCTCGGTTCGGTACACCCCTAGTTGCCTGTGGGATGCAAGGGCACACTCAGGGTGGGCAGCTTAATGAGGCGGGTGACTCGTGTGAGGCGGTACCCATGTGATGTGGGGCCCACAAGGGGAGTTCGGCCGAGGTCCTAACCTATAAGATATGGGGCCTATGAGAGGGGTTCAACCAAGGTCCCAACCCATGAGATGTGAGGCCCAATCTATAAGATTAAGGGATTGATTCACCATGTTTTATCAGTTCGAGCTTTTAAAGTAACTAGTTAATTGTCATGCATCACCCATTTTCATACTAGTCCTATGACAAGTTGGCTGGAGAAGAAATGGCTGTTTGTGATCATCTCCTTGGAATTTAGACTGCAACAACTAGTTCCATGAGGTTGTAATGATCAAATTCTTATTGTAATTTTTGCTACTTGTATCATTGGATTAATCTCTAAATTGCAATTATTCTAATTTCAAGTTGGATTTGAAAGGGATTTAATTACAATTTGAATGTTACTTTCATATCAGGTGATTTCCTAATGACTAATCACAATGATACTGTTACAACCTACAATTGCACATGCATTTTTCATTTTTTTTTCCGTAGCATTTCTCAAAAAGGTATGGCATTCGTGGTTAGAAATGCAGATACAATGGAGCTGCAATCTTGATGTTTTGATGAAGCACGCAGAACGTCATGGAGATGGGCCCCACTTTGATTCATGTGGGTTTCTTAAGGGGTCGTTTGGCACCTTGGATTGGAGGGGATTGGAGAGGATTAGAGGGGATTTGAAACCCCCTTGGTTGTTTGGCAGCATAAAATAACTGGGGATTGCCAATCCAGGGGGTTCCCAATCCCCTCTTTGAGGGAGTTTGTAATCCATAGTGAGAACTTGGATTACACCTAAAATGATTTCAATAGTTGCAGGTATAAATGTATGTCACTGTACACTATCATTTTACTGGGCACATGGCCCACTAACGATGATCAGCACCATCCAAACAGTGTTCATGTAGATCAGCACCGTCCAAATATTGTTCAACATCATCCAAACATTGTCCATGTTAATCAACGATTAAAAATCATTTGTTAGTCACTCAAACATGATCTTGTGCTTGCGGTCCATCTGAGACTTGGAATTTCATCATTTTTAGCCAAAGCATATATTTTAGCGGGCTCATCACAACCATAATGTCAAAAATTATATATCTCACTAATTGAGGATATTAAAGTTAATTTAGTAATTAAATTCAAACCCCTGTAAATATACCATGTATAGGTATTTTTGAATTAAAGTTGATTTACACTTCAAGGTGCCAAACACACCGAGAGGATTACCAATCCAGGGGGTTTCCAATCATGGGGGTTGCGAATCTAGTGTGTTCCAAATCCATGTTCCCAAACAGGCCCTAAGGGTTCATTTGACTGTGGATTTTATTAAATCTTGTGGAATCCAAAAAAGGTTCCTCTTAAAATCCCTGAAATTCAAATCCCTAAAAATTCCCACAAAAAAGGTTCTTTTGAAGAATTTTAATTCCTCTGAAATTCAAATCCCTAAAGTATTTCCTTGAAACGACCCAAAAATATGAAATCCCCACAAATCCTACTAAATCTACATTACCAAGTGAGTCAATGACCTTATCCCAACTAATTGCGCTCTGCTATATGACTCCTGTTATGCTTTTTTTTCTATATCAAGGACCATATCCATAGTTAATGCATTAAAATGAGAAGCATAGATGGAAATTAAAACACAGGAAGACAGACTAGGTGGTCCACTTCATAGCGGCTTCCAAAAGACCATTGGATCATGTCTCCACTGCATGATATCGTTATTGCAAGTCATTCAAACCTCATATAACCAAACCCCAACCCTGGTGACTCCTAATTCTGGCTCGAAACTGGACAGCAGGTATGAGTTGCCGGGTCTTCTAAGTGCAGGTCGTTGTATGATGTCTACTTGCACTGATATGCATAATAAAATTCATCTTTAAATGGTATTAAATAACCCAAATACTGGTAGAGAAGAAGATCTTTATTATGTGTACGATATTGTTTATATTCATTATGTAGAGTGGGTCTCAGACACTTTCATGACGAAGATGTACCAGAGAAGGCCTGATCAGAGGTGGAAATGATCCGGACCGTCGGAACTTTAAATCAATCATATCTTGCGAACCAGCATGAGTTTTTTGACATATTATATTTGATTTTGGGGGTAGGAGAACCTACTTAAGCCAACCGATCCACTAAGCCAGGTTGCCCACGTCAGATTTGTGATGTTCCATCAGATCGACAGTCAAAGGCTCCTTTACTTTCGTTTTTACTATAAATAGTAAGTTCTAGTTCGAGTATAACTTTGGATCCTTTGAGTTGTAAAAGTTGTTCCCAACATGAAAAGGGCTTAGAAAAATTAGGAGAATAAAATGGTGGGGCTAAATTGGACACTTACTAGCTGAAAACTATGAAGTCTAATAGGAATGGAGGCCATCTATAAATAATAAGTTTACTATTTATAGTGATTCATACTTTAGGGTGTTTAAGTTGTAGTTTAAGTCTAAAACTCCATCTTAGGTTTGATCTGATTATATAAAGGGGTGTAATTTCTTTTTTTATTTTTTTTTTATTTTTTTATATCATCAATCAAATTATTTCGAATTAATTTATTAGGAATTATTTCTGCTTTTATCCCTCATGGATTTGAGGAAGTTCTATGAGGAGCCCATAGAGCTCCGTGGATTTGGAGTAGTTATTCCCTGAGGAAGCCGGTGATCGACTTCACCATGTTCCTACCTGTGCTAATTCATTATAATGGATCACTTTTTAGCATGTGATAGAAGGAAAATGAAAGGAGCAGATTGGGGCCAGTAGGAAAAGATTTAGGCAACATTTGTGTTGGATCAATGGTCATGAGGCCCTCTTGATCCTAGCCATTCATGGTAGAGATCCAAGGTAATCTGCACATCGACTTGTTAATCAAGCTTCTAATTAGTTTTCCTGTTGTATTATGATTAATATTAGCACTAATATTATCAAAGCAGTTTAGAGAATAATAGTAGTTTTTAGCTGCTAAAAATAGAGATTAAGGAGATTAGTGTTACCCAAATGAGAGGGCCATCTTGATCGGGCCATTACGATGACGGATCACAGTCTATAAAAAAAGGATTAGCAACCCTATTGCAATACACGAGAATGAGAAAATACAGCAAAATCGAACCTGTGGTCAGGAAGGGCACTCCCCCATTGCGATCACCAGTCTTGCAGTAATCCTCTCTCCATTTGAGTGACATTCAACAGTTTAAATCTTTGGATATTTTAGTTTGGACACACAATTTTACTAAATGCTATGAGCTTCAAATAATCTTTAGCAACTTTGCAACTAAAAGTTAATTGCAAACTGCGCTTTGCCTATTTGGCAATCAAATCACCAAATTGCAATATGTTCTCTATGTGTTTGGCAGGTACAATTCAAAATGCAAATTTTCTTGAAATTGAAGTAGCATTAGATGCACATTATACATGTGATCAGAAGATTCATCTTAACCATTTGATTAATTGCCAATAAAATGGACTGTAGAAGCACCTTGATCAGACTATTCTAACCATCCAATCTATGACCTGGAAAATGGATTGTCCAAATTAATTACGTTATGAAAGGTTTGATCATTCATCTGGATCATCCATTGTGAATGACTTTGTTAGGGTGATTCTACCGCACAACCAATGGACATAAAATTTGACAGTACAAAATTATTTTATTAATGGAAAATGTTTGATCATTCATCTATTTTATTCATCATGTAGGCGCCATGTTTGATTGACAACAACTTTAATGAACCATTTTAATAAGGTGATGTTAACCATTCAATCATTTTCCAAGAAAATCGATTGTCATATTGATTAAAAGTAAAACATAATCATTGATTTGGATTGTCTATAATGTATACCCGTCATAAGTCTTAAGAACCACTTCCATTTGAATGATTCTAACCATTTGATCAATGGCTAAGAACGTGGATCATCTGATTCCTTATTAAACAAAAACCTAAAAAATCATAATGATGGCACCTTTACCTTGTATTTCATAGGAAATTGAAAGATCAAACTGGCCCTTATAATCCAATCAATGGCTAGGAAAATGAATAGCCTAGTGGACTATACTAAAAAGGTTAATTAATTGATATAAATTATGTAAGTGCTATATTGTATAAAGCATACCGTTGTTTGTCAAATTTTGTTTAGACAAAACAACTTGTGTTCTAGTCCGTCTAATGTGGATTAAGATGGAAAGTTTAAGGTTAAGTTCAAGTCATGAAGTTGGAAAGTTCAAGCTAAAATGAGTTCAAGTTTTACTACACTTCAAGTAGAAGATCAAACTCCACCTTCAATACACTTCAAGTAGAAGATTTACTATGCTCTATTGAAGATTCAAAAAGAAGAACAAAGCTTTAAACTTCAATGTCTAGTCTTCTCAGGTATAACAGACCCTAGAAAGACCTTAGACTTAGGTGTTTTTAAAAGACAAACTTATATGGGTTTTTACTTTAGTTAGGCTTAAGTTTGACTAGTCTAGGCCTTGGTTTGACTAGTCTAAGCTGTGGCTCGACCGGTCTAAGATAATTTTTGACCAGTCCAAGTTTGAAATCCAAAAAATGGATATTTCTAGTGCTTTTAAGAGAGATCTTCGACTAGTTGAGGGTTGCTTGACTCAAAGTCCAGCAACTAAAATTTGGCACCCTCGACCAGTTGAAGCTCATGTTCGACTAGTCAAACAGGGCCCTCGACCAGTCGAGCAGGGTCTTCGACCAGTTGAAGCACGATTTTATTTGATTGCACCCAAAATTTGAAAATTGGTTAGATCTTAGACGAGTCGAAGCAACAACTTTTCAGCCTATAAATAGAGGCATTCTCTCAATCTGAAATTACTCATCCAAGTTAGAAAAAGCCTTCACCAAGAAAGAGAGAAGTTCCCACTATCTTCAAGCTATTGGATAATATTTTAATATTTTGTTTATAAAGCCTTTTATTTTAATTCCTTGATTTCTTTTCATAAATCTTTTTTTTTTTTAAAAGAGAGTAATCACTCTTCTTTGAGATCTGAGGAATTCAAACAAGTAGCCTTTGGTTTGAATTAATTTAAAATCAATTTAGAACATAGAACCATTGTTTGTGTTACTGGACATTGAACATTCTACCTCAAGTAAAACGATTCTATAGGCTACATCAAGAACGTCTTCAAGGAGAAGATAAGTACATTTCTATTCTTTGTATTTTGATTTCTTTGAGATAGCCAAAAAATCTCATATATTAATTTTGATTGAGATAGTTAGAAAATTTCAGTGTGGGGTTTTTGTTTGTTATAAGCTCTTTAAAATCACAACTATATCAGGTTTTAAGGTGACCCTATGAAAACCTTATTTATAGTGAAAGCCAATATCACGTGGTTTATGATTATTGGAAGTGGAGTAGGTGTGGCTGTTTGAGAACAGTTGGTGTATACAACGAACCACTATAATTCTTGGTGTTTGTGGTGAATGTTTATTATTGCATATGTGGTGACTATTGTAATTTATTTATGTAAATGTGGTGAATGCTTGTAATAGATACTCTATTGGATCCTGTTTTGGTTTGAGATTTTGATCCTTACGACTGTTCGTGAAATAAGTTTTTCCTGCCTAAACTTTATTTTGGGTATAGGTTGTCCTACGAACTAAGTTTGAATCAATTTTTCAATACTAGTGAGAGTTTATTTCTTGATTTATTTATTATTTCAGCAAGTTTATTTTTATTTGGCATAGTCCTACTTACCCCCCCTCTAGGACTGTTAGGCTCGTCCTTTTCAAATTGTCTATTATGTGTACCTTGCATTTGATTGACCATATCTTAAGAAGCACTTTGGTCTAGTGATCATAATTTTTTATGAATGTGTTTGCTTCAAATTCTGTCGCATGTGTTATGTATGTGTGTATGTGTGTGGTAGGTGTCCTAGAGCCAATAATGGCTCAATAAAAACCGAACGCCTTATGACCTTAGGAAGTAAAATAATTGGCTTAAGATTAGATCTATGAAGATCAGCCTGACTACTCAGTCACCAATTGCATAAAATTAAGGATTTGCAAAGGAGAGTGTTCGTTATTTTAATGAGTTCTTTTTACCTTTAAAACAAGGCCTTTACTTATGAGTAAGTGCATGCATGATTCACTTCACACCATTTAATAATAAAAGAATATGATTAAAAAGATTAAATAGAGTTGAAGTCGATCAATTAAATAAGAAAGTTTTAATTACACTTGGCTATGAAAGAAAAGAGAAAGGGAAAAAGATAACTAACAACAATATGTTCATATTTAGATGGTCTTTGGGGATAATTGTCTGTTTGTGGCAAGAAGGTTGTCGGGCATGAGAGTTGGATTGCTTACTCAGTTCGCTTTGTAGCTGGATGGTCGTTAGGAACAACAATCTATTCGTCATGGGCTGAACTTCATTATGTAAGACACTCGTGGTTTGCTAGATGGTGGATGTCTATTTGTCCCTTGGTAGACTTCGTGGCTGGACAACCATTGTGGCAATTGTATGTTTGTCATGCAGGACCGAGTTTCAAGGCGAGACAGCCGATAGAGGGTAAATTTTTTTATGGTATGTTTATCTTATAGTGGGGTTTCATGGTGAGATGGCCGTTGGGAAAGAACTGACTATTCATCACTCTGCACAACTGAACTTTGTGAATAAGTCGAACAAGTTGATCGTTAGTTAGATGATTGACCTTTCGACACTTAGCCACATTACTTCATGACGAGAAGGTCAGTGAGGCAAATACCTCTTCATCGCTTCGGGTCCTCACTTGATGTTGAGTGGATCGAAAAAGGCCCGGTCGATGATAGAACTGATCTAGACCGTCAGACCTCAGATCGGGCGTATTTTGCAATTCAAAATGAGTTATCGGGCATAAAATATATGATTTCAGGCTAGAACAAGCTATTTTAGCCACCCAATCCAGCTACACTAGGTTGCACAAGCCGAATTTGCAAAATACCCATGGATCGATGGTCATTTCCTAATTTAATTTTATTTTTACTATAAATAGTAAATTTTAGTTTGATTATAACTCTTCATCCGTTGGGCTTTAGGAGTTGCACCCAATGCAAAAAGAGCTTAAAATAATTAGGAGAATGGCTTGGTAAAGCCAAATAGGATACTTACCATTTTTGGCCGAAAACCTTGTGCACTAGTAGACATCACGACCGTCTATACATAGTATGTTTACTATTTATAGTAAGTTGCGAATTCTAGGAGTTTTAGTTATAGTTTGCTACTGATTTCTCTCCCATTTCTTAGTATCCCTATTTAAAGGGTTGTGAACTCGTTTATTTCATTCATCAATCAAAATTTAAATTTATTGGATTTTATTTCTATTTTCTTGCTTTCTTTCCTTGTAGATTCGAGAAGTCTCTGTGAGGAGTCAAAAGAAGCTCTGTGGATTCGGAGTAGTTATCCTTGAAGAAAACGTTGATCGACCTCATCATGTTCATCCCTGTGTCAATTGGTATCAGAGCAAGGATTCCCATCGGGCCAATGACAAACAACGAAGGTATGAGTCAAAATCCAATGGAGGATGATCCACGGATTCGTTATCTTACGGAAAGAATGGAAGCTTTCCATCGGAAGAGTTAGTTGACCATGTAAGAGTTGCAGGCAACCCTCGACCATTTTGCAGATGCGCTACTTCCGCCCTAATCCTTAGGCAATGCTCCATCGCCCGTGATTGTTGTATGACACAACCTTAATTTTCGTAGAGTACTACTGGTGGCAAACTGTAGGGCTACACCAAATGATTCAAGTTCTAATGACAAGGACCTTAATGAAGGCTTTTCTTAACGATCAATCCATAGAGGCGATCATCTAGATCATGCTGAAAGAGACTATCGAGGTAAGGTTGAACGTCCTAGTTTTAATGGTTTATTACGCATAGAAGATTTTATTGATTAACCGATCGAAGTAAAGAGATATTTTGATTACATGGATGTGACAGATCATAAAAAGGTAAAATTAGTAGCATTTAAATTAAAATATGGTGCTTCTACATGGTGGGAACAATTGTAACTCTCACGTGCCAGCCAGAACAAGGCGCCCATCTTATCATGAGCACAGATGAGGCGTCTTCTTTGATCATGATTCTTCCCCAGTGATTATGAGAAGATATTATTCCAACAATACTAGAATTGTCGACAAGGAAATTGAACCATCACAGATTACATGGAAGAATTCTAGTGGTTGGCAACATGAAACGATCTATCAAAATCTTAGTCACAGAAGGTGGTAAAATTTATAGGAGGGTTACAATTGACAATTCAGTTTCGAGTTCAGATGCACCCAGTCGGGACCGTGGATGAGGTGGTTCAGTTGGAAGGTAGGGCAGAAATGCAGCTTACAAGAGTTTCGAATCGACCTTATCCTTCAACTTGACCCCTCATAATGGGTCCCGTGCAGGATCCAGTGTTGGCATGAGGAAAAGAACCAGTAGAAAAACGTCCTCAACCTCCCGCGATCGTAAACCATGATACGGGAAGTCTCTCATCTAGGCCTCAATATGTAGCACCCACAATAGCGGGCTCGAGTAGTTTTCCAAACCCTTACGTTCGGCCAAGGTCGAACAATTGTTACTGCTGTGGTCAACTGAGTCACTTATCAAACACTCATCCTCAATGTCCTGCAACATACTTTGCTATAAATGAAGGGGGCATTGAAGGTGAGGTCACAAAAAAAAGACCTTGAATTTGTTGAACATGAACAAGCCACTGAGGAAGGAGTATATGGTGATGAGTTGATAATCTAGGATCGTGGAAAATCTCTAGTTATGAGGTGATTACCGTATATCCCATGGAAGGAATTACATCCATAGCAACACAATATATTCCGTACGCGGTGCATGTCAACAGAAAGGTCTGTGATGTGATCATAGATAGTGGTGTTGAGGGTCAAATATTGTATATTGAACCCCATTTATATCTTGGTTTTATGAACATGATACTGCTTAATGTCTTATTTTACTCATGTTTGTTTGCAAGGTGATTTAAGAGCTTGGATTGGAAAAGATGCTAAAGGCATGAATTTGATGCTCAAAGATCACTAAGGTAAAATGGATCTTAGGAGACAAAGATTGAAGATTTCAAGGTCCTAAGATTCAAGAAATCCAAGTGGAGAAGGAATAAAACCGAAAGACCCAGTCCAGAACACACATTGACTGTGTCATCGAACACCGTTCGATGACATCAAAGACACATTCGATGACATCGAACACAGGTCGATGACATTAAATTTACGAAGAAAAATCGATTTGGTCACTGGAAAAATTGAAGACGTTTTTCGATGACTTGAGAACTTGTTCGATGACTCGAAGCCTTGCTCGATGACATCGAAGGCCCCTTCGATGACATTGAATTTTCTGTGAAATTTCGACAAAACTTGCTGGATTGTTTTGGACTCATTATCGATTCCTCGAACAATGTTCGATGACATCGAAGGCCTCTTTGATAACATCGAAGGAAGGTTCGATGACATGGAAGGTTAAAGAGTCCAGATGAAGTTACGAAGTACGAAAAAAGCACGTATAAAAGATACCTTTGATTACATCGAAGGTAGTTTGATGTCATCGAATGAATCACATAAAGTTATGCAGAGTGTGTAAATTTGATGCAGTTTTCAAATTTTTTCAAAGAGGTGTGAAAAGAGGCATTGCACAACTATAAATAGGAGTCCCCAGGGCATCCCTAGGAGCTATCTAATCAATCAGGAGTTTGGAGGAGCTAAGCACAAGGACGAAGAGCCGTCGCCAAGCATTTTTCTTCTTTCTTCGTTAGTTTTTCATGCTTTCTTTTAGGGTTTTAGATCCAATCATGTTTATGGTTGGCTAAACCTCTTAGCTAGGGCTAAGAGCTGAAGCTTGTAGTGTGATGAGATGATTTCTATTGCTTTGATTCATGTTTATGTTGAATTCTCTTTGATTCTAGTTTGATATTTAAGAAATACTTTCAGTTTTAAATGGTTAATTATTGTGACTTAAATTACAGTAGATCTGCAATAGCTTTGAGTATGTTCTTTTCATGTATTGAGATTATGAAGTTAATAAGTTTTGTTATTCACCATCGTTCCTTGGGCATGGTTGGGTGATGGAATCCCTTCTAATATTCACAATTCTCTTATGTTGGTTGTGAATTGGTATATCCTGTTGTGAGCCATCCTCTCTTGGGTATGGTTTTGTGATAGAATCACTTCCAGTTCTCGCAACTCTCATCCATTGAGAATTAGGTCAAAGGAAGTTTAGATTTGGTTTTATTGAGATATCTTTCAACTGGATAGGATATGACTCTGATTCTAGTTGTGTCCTTGAATTAAGCATAGATCTCCCTGATTGCTATAAGTGGATCCTTAGAAATCCTAGTTCCTGCCTTTAAATTTATAAGTTTTAGTTAAACCTTCATAATTACTCCCATTATTTCTAGATTTAAGTTTACATCTTCTAATTTTACTTCTAGTTACTTTAAGAATACACACGAGATTAGTCCCTGTGGATTCGACCTTGGTGTCACCGATACTATTACTACATTGCGACCCTACACTTGGGGTTATGAACAAGTGGTAGTAGTGAGAACGTCGTCTCAAGAATAATGGTGGACAAGTTATAAATACTAATGATAAAACGTCCTTCCCCATGTTCAATTGGCTAGATAAAAAGGGTAAACGCGACCAAGGTAACTGAACAATGCACTGTCTCATTTTCAATTGGCAAAAATTATAAGGATTAAATACTTTATGAGGTGGTCGACATGGAAGCATGCCGTATGTTACTTGATCGACCTTGACAGTTGGATCATGATGCGACCCATTGAAGATGAGATAATGTCCACATATTCATCAAGGATAGTCAAAAAATAATCCTTACCCCTAGGCACCAGAGAACCACCCTGAAGCCTTTAAAGTAGAGGGGAGTTCCCTTTTGATCAATCAGGATTTTATAGAGGAATCCAAGAAAACCAGTGAGGTATATGCCATAGTGGTGAAGCGTGAGGAATTAGAACTCTTAAACATTTCTCCAAGTTTAAGACTATTGCTAAATGAATTCAAAGAATTATGGCCTGAAGATTTACCTAATGGATTGTCCCCCATGAGGGACATCCAACATCACATAGACCTCGTCCCTAGGGCTAGCCTTCCCAACCGATGTCATTATCAGATGAGTCTGAAGGAGTATAAGATACTTCAAGGGTAAGTAGAGGAATTGATCCGTAAGGGTTCCTTGAGAGAGAGCATGAGCCCATGTGCCATACCAGCATTATTAACGTAAAAAAAATATGAAAGCTAATGCATGTGTGTTCACAGCCAGGCAATCAACAAAATTACCTTCAAATATCGGTTCCCAATATCGTGGTTGGATGACATGCTCAATATGCTAGAAGGGGCCAAGGTGTTCTCTAAACTAGACCTAAGGAGCGGGTACCATTAAATTCGTATTCGACCTGGTGATGAGTGAAAAATGACATTCAAGACTAAGGAAGGGTTGTATGAGTCACTGGTCATGCCCTTCGGCCTATCCAACACACCAAGTACTTTATGCGTTTGATAAATCAAGTTCTAAACCGTTCACTGGCCGATTTGTGGTAGTATATTTTGATGACATACTGATATATAGTCAGAATCAGACGGAGCATAAGAAACATCTCAAGCAGGTGTCGTGTAAGACCCATATCTTAGTCCGTACCATTCCATAGACTTTCGCAGTCTTATGGGTCGAATTCTGACAACCTTCGACCCTTAACCGATATTGACGTGTGACCCTGATTCATATGCCGTCATCCTGTATCGACTCAACCCAAGACCAATACCATAGCGACCGCGCCATTGCTGCGATTCCGATGCCGCGACTTGCGTGCCGAGGCGATACTCTGGTCAAGAGATGTGAGCCAACGTTCGGTGTGAGGAAAACGCCGCGCGTTGCGAAACCTAAGAGAATCTCTACGAGATGTCACGTCAATCCCATCAATCAATCCATCACATGTCAAGTATATGTCAAGTACATATCACCTTTCATCCATTCCTAAGCAACCACAAAAGTTAAGAATCTCTTACAAAGCCCATACCTCTCTTACACCAAAAGCCATCAAAGTCAAAAAGTTCTTACACCTCCCATGCCTTTCTTATACAAAAGCCACAAAAGTCAAGATTTTCTTACACAACCATGACTCACCACATCCATCCATCACTCTCTCTCTCTTTACAACTCTTTCTCTTTCTCATTTCTCATCTCATTCTCTCAAGCAAAAAAATCCATACGTATGAGAGCTCTCCAAGCATTCCCAAAACTCCAAAGTGGCTCACTTTCTACCCCATGATCTCCCCATCCTAACCATCCATTCCCCATCTCCTCCATTGAAATCCAAGCTAAGGTGCTAAGGAACCCCTAAGAGCAAGAAGATCGGACGGTGGGTGCTCCTCTAGATGTAAAAATCTGATTTTTATAGCCTAGATATTTTTTTTCTTTCATGAGGGAAGTGTAGGACCCACCAATCAATGGTGGAGATCCCACACAATCCCATGGTTGTGGCCTAATGGCCTACCTTATGCATGCATGATCCATGCATGAGACCTTTCTCTATGGGCCCCATTATGGTAGTTTTATTTCATATCATATTATGTTTGGATCATCTAGACCTTATAACCATAGTGGGGATGACATCCTCACAATGCATTTTAATTATAGGCCATGCATGTGCAAGATCCATGTTGTAAATGTAAATCTAGGTATGATGTGCGGGTGTGATTGATCTTGGGAGGGCTCAATAGTGGCGGAGCCCCTTTCCCTATGGCCAGATTTTTCTTCTATCTCTCTTTTCTCTCATTTTATTTCCTGATGTGTGTGGCCCATTAATGTATTTTCCTTTTTATTTAACTTATTTAATAAATTTTATCTAAGTACATGTTATTGTCTAGATTTTTCTGGACAGTTTCTGGTTGTTTTTGGACCAGATTTTGGGACTGTTTGGGGGACTATTCATACTTATTAAATATACTTTTTTGAAAGGTGGGGATCTCATCTTGATGTCCCCCAAATTTCAGACCCAACTGACCTTCATTGGGGTCCCAAAGGTGTGGTCCAAGTGAGGTGGCCAGTCTAGATTTTATGTACTGTTCCAACAACATTTCACCATGGACAGTTGGATTTTTAAAATTTATTAAAATACCTATGTGTGTTTAAAAATTATAAAAATTTTCAGGGGGGTAGCCTACTTATGGTAGGACACACCTACAAAATTTTGGGGCCAATGGACGCCTGTACACACCATGGTGATGGCGGGACCGGCCCATTATAATATGGTGTCCAGATCAGTCCGATTTTCAAGACAGATTGATTTATGTAAATGAATTAAAATATTTAAAGATGTCCAAAAAATTTAAAATTTTTTAGGAGTGTGGTCCACTTATTTTAAAATCCACCTACCAAATTTTAGGGCCAATGGACCCCTGTACACACAGTGGTGAGGGCCGGACTGGCCCACCACGTTGGGACGTCCAGGTCTGTCCGATTTTTTTTCTGGACAGTCTGTTTTGTTTAAATTAATTAAAATACTTAGATGGTGGGCCACTTTTTTGGGTTTCCTCTCATTGTATGTATGATGAGGGACCTTGGCCCTCAATTTTTAGAGTTTTAGAGGCCTTGGACCCACTCCAATGGAGTTCCCAAATTTAGGACAGCAACATGTTATAATTATGCTGGCCTTAGGCTGAAATTTTGAGTGGGGCCCACCATATTATAAAGATCTTAGAGGAAATGATTTATACCTTTTGTTCCTTAAATGTTGGGCTTAATGAATGCACTTTTGAGGCCCACCACAGTTGAATTTAATTGTGTCCATGAATGTAGCCAGTTGTTGAACTATTTAAGGCCCATAGAGTGGACCCATTTGATGTGTTCCAAGGCCCATGAGATTAGGCCCATTTGATGTAATTTAAGGCCCATAGAGTGGACCCATTTGATGTGTTCCAAGGTCCATGGGATTGGACTCATTTGATATATTTTAAAGCCCATGAGATTAGGCCCATTTGATGCGATCTAAGGCCCACGGGTTCTGACCCATTGCAATGCACATAAGGCTCATTGGTGTGGTCCATTTATGTGGCTCACTTGATGAATAAAAGGCCCATACGACATGGCCCATTTGATGTATTTAAGGCCCAATGGGAAGTACCTAAGGTCCATTGCAATGTGTGATCCCAACACGGATTATGTAATGATGTTCATGATGACCGCGCCTTGGGAGTAATGTTGGTTTGACATCTACGTTACGAGTTTAATGTTGGTTAAATGTCCGCATTACGACTTTCCCTGGGGCCCATTGTTAGGCCCGTACTTATTGTGTATAGGCCGTCCAGGCCCATCTGCATGGTAAGGATAGTTCATTTCATTATAACATGTTTAGTATAGTTCCATGACTCATAATCATACGCACCATATGTATGTTTGATATGAGAGGTGACTGATCATAGCATATGCCTTCGGGCAGGTTGTTTATGGGCTCCCGATTAGGCGGTGTTGCCCTACATGAGCACACGCTACTTGCAAGGATGTGCTGCATGATTGGATAGTGTGATTCATGCCTCTCGCATCGTGTGATATGATTACTGTATGTCCTAGCGATATCGGGGTCGTAGCCTCCACAGGCGTATCGTGGTGGGCAGGTTTGAATACCAAAAATTTTGTTCTACATGGGGTGCTATAGATATCCCTGGGTAAAAGTTCCTAAACTCTTATGGTACCAAGAGGTTGCTTCAACGTCTAGACCGAGTGGGTAGATGAGCGTTGAGTTCTGAATACCAGATGGTTACGTTCTTCACTGTGTCGTGGTCGGTTGGAAGGGGGTGCGGCCTTACCCGCCCGAGTGTAGGGGCCAATGTTAGGCTGAGTCTGACTAGTTCAAGGAATGGGTCCGCTATCGACAAGTCGAGCCCGATATTGGCAGACGGATAGTGAGGTCTCTTCCACTTACCTTATCGCGCGTGATGTGGCGGCGATCTAGTTTAGAGTGTACTAGACCCCGGTGATATTCCAGAGTTGAGCTGTATTGACATGTGGACTTAGATGAGGATTGTATTCTTGACTTGTATCTTGCATCGCATAGCCTTGGTACGACTCATGATATCATGGATCCATCTACATATTCCGCATTACTTTGATATTGCATGATCATATTACTACCTTATGCACACACTTTCACCACCCTCTAAGCTTTCTATAAGCTTATGCACGACCGTTGCGTGCAGGTGACGTTGGGGCGCAGCAGCGCTGAGGCTGGAGCACTTGCAGATCATTTTTAGAGTTTTTGTTCCTTACCATTGTATTTCCCTTTATGCTCATTGTACTTGTAAAGCTTTTGATCATAGTGAAAATGTAATGGAGTTCTTGGTTGTTGTTTGTGGGTTATGCTTTTGGTTATGCTTATTACGAATCAAACTGACGTTGAAAATCCTCCTTGTAGCATCCCAGGATTGGAACCTGGCGAATGGGCGCTAGGAGCCGAGAATGGGGTTCTACGGAGGCTTTCGTACCAGATTCGGCGATCGAGAATTTTGTGAGCCCGATTTTTGAGTTTGGGGTGTGACAGAAGTTGGTATCAGAGCATGACTTGGGAATACCGAGAACAACATTACATATTTGCTATGAGTGTGAAATGGCTAAGTCCCGAAGTTTGGATAGCTTAGTGATCTCCCATTACAGACCCTTAACATGCGTACCTTTGAGAGTTTTGAAGTTGATAGGCGCATTCGCTCTTTCCTATAGGACATGGCGCGTGGGAGAGTGACCCGTTTGACTCCCGTACCACCACCTGAGGATCCCGCTCCACCACTTACGACTCCTGCATTACCACCTACGATGCCCGTTCCACCACCTGAGATTCCTACTGCCTATCCTGAGTATCCTGCGCCTCCACCAGAGACCAGTGCGGAGCCGACCGTATCCGGAGTGCCTCTCAGTTGCAGCAGATATTACAGGCTATGACAGCTGCACTCCATGGGCAGAGCAGGCACCCCATTGTTTCACCAGCACAGGCAGAACAGGATCGTGCGAGTGCCCTCCTTCGAGAGTTTCGATGGCTCGATCCCCCGCGTTTCCAGGGTGAGCCAGACCCGATGACAGCTGAGAGATGACGCGCCGATGTAGAGAAGGTATTCGAGACGATGGGATGTACGATAGAGCAGCGAGTTCGACTAGCCGTATTTCTTCTCCACGGTGAGGCTGAGCATTGGTGGACGTCAGTCTCTCGAGTAGCAGGCGCTGATTTTGTGTGGACTTGGGAGGATTTCATGGATCGGTTTGACTGATAGTACTTCCCTGATCACATCCGACGACAGCGAGCGTTGGAGTTTGAGGCCCTGGTGCAGGGCGATATGACGGTGGCCCAGTACGCGGCTCGTTTTGTTGCACTGTCTAGATTTGTACCCTATCTAGTTGATGACGAGGAGCGGAGAGCCCGTCGATTTGAGGATGACTTGCGTTACGGTCTTCGTGGCCGTGTTATTGGGCATAAGCTCCCAACTTTTGAGGATGTGGTATGGAAGGCACAGATTTTTGAGACAGAGTGGGCCGGTTCTCAGTCTTATCGCGGTCAGAGGAGAGACCGGAAGAGGCAGGCTTCTTTCAGTAATTTCCAACAGCGTCAACCACAGCAGCAGAGGCGCATAGGTCGCCCAGCCTTTCGAGCACCAGCAGTACCTCCAGCACCACCTCAGAGGCAGTTCACCAGCACTTGTTTTAGGTGCGGTGCGATAGGACACCGTTCATGGGAGTGTCCCAGCCCCCAGAAGCAGCAGAGAGGTCCACAACAGCAGAGGGCTCCACAACAGCCTCCACCACAGCCGCAACGGAGACCCCCATAGCAGTAGCGATAGCAGCCCCCACCACAGAGGCCACCTCAGCAGAAACATCAGCACCAGCCTCCAAGGCCGCAGTAGCAGAGGCAGCAGTTTTGACCACCTCAGCGACCCCAGCAGCAGCAGCAGCACGCTCAGAGGGGACAGACACCTCCCCAGCCGGCTCAGGCTAGATTCTATGTGCCTCAGCAGGATCTGCAGTCATCTGGAGGAGTCGTTGAGGGTATACTTTCAGTCTCTACATGCATCGCACGTGTGTTGTTTGATTTCGGTGCGTCGCATTCTTTTGTGGCCGAAAGCTTCTGCAGATCGACTGGCTTACCATTGGAGTCTTCTTATGAGAGCCTATCAGTATCGACTCCCTTGGGGAGGACCGCAGTGTTGGGCCAATTTTGCTCGTCTTGCCCCATTCTGGTTGGAGATACCTTTCTACTTGCCGATCTATTTGCATTACCGATGTCTGAGTTCGACGTCATCCTGGGCATGAATTGGCTCACCGAGTACTATGCCATATTGGACTGTGCAGCGAGGACAGTCACGTTCTGTATACCCGGCGTGCCACAGTTTCAGTTTATTGCAGAGGCCAGAGGAGAGCGGTTGTCTTGTTTGATGTCTTGAGCCATAGAGGAGCCTGTTGCCGCTTGCATCGACCATTTGCCCGTGGTTTGTGATTTTCCCGATGTGTTTCAGGAGATTCCGGAATTACCGCCTCGTCAACTCACCGAGTTTCAGATTGATCTTGTGCCCAGTACCGCGCCTATTTCAAAGGCCTCGTATCGTATGACATCGTTGGAGTTGTGGGAACTGCAGAAGCAGTTGGACGAGTTGCTTGAGTTGGGTTTTATCCGTCCGAGCAGTTCACTGTGGGGAACGCCGGTACTCTTCTTGAAGAAGAAGGATGGTTCGTTGAGGCTCTGCGTTGACTATCGCGATCTCAATAAAGTCACGATCAAGAACAAATACCCGCTCCCTAGGATTGATGATTTGTTCGATCAGCTGCAGGGTGCACAGTTCTTTTCGAAGATCGACCTGCGTTCCGGTTATCATCAGATTCGGGTTTAAGATGAGGACATTCCGAAGACAGCATTCAGGACGCGTTACGGTCATTTCGAGTTTCAGGTCATGTCTTTCGGACTGACCAATGCACCTGCGGTCTTCGTGCAGCTGATGAACAAGTCTTTTGCCCATATCTCAATCAGTTTGTTGTGGTCTTCATCGACAACATTCTGATTTATTCGAGGACCCGTGAGGAGCACGAGCAGCACTTGGAGATTACTTTGCAGACCCTTCGCGCACACCAGCTGTATGCGAAGCTGGAGAAGTGAGAGTTCTGGCAGGAGGTGAAGTTCCTCGGTCACGTGGTGACGAGGAAGGGCGTCGCAGTGGACCCCTCGAAGGTCTAGGCAGTACGTCAGTGGGGTCAGCGCACGACTGCGACAGAGATCCGTAGTTTTCTTGGTTTTGCGGGCTATTACCGGTGTTTCATTGAGGGCTTCTCTCGTATTGCAGCCCCGCTGACCAGGTTGACTTAAAAGGGCGCAGAGTTTATTTGGAGTGACGCCTGTGAGCGAGCATTTACGGAGTTGAAGGACAGTCTGACGTCCACTCCTGTCCTCACTCTTCCCTCTGGGAGTGACGGATTTATTGTATTCACTGATGCCTCGCATATTGGTTTGGGTGCTGTCCTGATGCAGCACGGGAGACTAATGGCTTTTGCGTCTCGTCAGCTCAAGGTCCATGAGCTGAACTATCCTACTCATGATCTGGAGCTGGCTGCAGTTGTCTTCGCACTGAAGGTGTGGAGGCACTATCTTTAAGCGGTCAAGTTCGAGCTCTCTCTGATCACAAGAGCTTGAAGTACCTCTTCTCGCAGTTTGAGTTGAATATGAGACAGGCGCTGGATGGAGCTCCTGAAAGACTATGATTTTAATCTCCAGTACCACCCGGGCAAGGCAAATGTGGTGGCAGATGCCCTCAGCCACCAGCCACGAGGCCTAGTGGCTCATATGATGATTCAAGAGTGGCGGATGCTTGAGGATATCGCAGCGTATGATTTTGAGTTCGTCCTGCAGTCTTCCATCGTACAGTTATCGAGCTTGTAGATTCAACCCTCTCTTGTCGCTAGGGTGATCGAGGCTCAGCAGAGTGATGAATCGTTACAGAGTTATATGGTTGAGGCTACATTTGAGAGTCAGGAAGATTGGTACAGACGGTGGACTTCGCTTCCGAGGCCGATTATGTGTCTCGAATATTTCAGAGTTGCGCAGAGATCTTATGACCGAGGCACATCGATCGCGATTTTCTATACACCCTGGCTTGATGAAGATGTACCGTGACATGAGGAGACAGTATTTTTTAGCGGGGATGAAGCGCCAGATCACCAGTTTTGTGGTTGAGTGTGACACATGCCAGCGTGTCAAGGCGATCATCAGAGACCCCCGGGTCTATTGCAGCCGTTGAGCGTCCCGATGTGGAAGTGGGATCACGTGTCGATTGATTTCATTATGGGTTTACCGAGGACTCAGCGCGGTCATGACGCCATTTGAGTTGTTGTGGATCGCCTGACGAAGTCGGCACATTTTCTTGCGATGCGTGCGACTTGGCCTTTGGATCGGCTTGCGAGATTATTCATTGAGGAGATCGTGAGACTGCATGGCGTTCCGGTCTTAATGGTTTCTGACTGAGATTCGAGGTTCACGTCTCAGTTTTGGAGGAGCTTCCAGAGAGCGATGGGAACTGATTTGCAGCTCAGCACCACGTACCATCTGCAGACTGATGGCCAGATCGAGAGGGTCAACCAGATCCTTGAGGATATGCTTTGGGCTTGCACGATTGATTTCGGGGGTAGCTGAGTTCGCGTACAATAATAGCTATCAGGCGACCATCGGCATGGCTCCTTTAGAGGTACTATATGGCAGACCATGTAGATCACCGAGTTGCTGGACCGAGGTTAGAGAGCGTCGTCTCCTAGGTCCCGAGCTTGTGCAGGAGACGTCAGGGGCTATTGATATCATCAGGCAGAGGATGCGCACAGCTCAGAGCCGACAAAAGAGTTTTGCTGATCATCGGCGTCGTCCCTTGGAGTTTGAGGTAGGGGACCATGTGTATCTCAAGGTCTCCCCCATGAAGGGCGTAGTTCAGTTCGGAGCGAAGGACAAGCTTGCCCCGAGATTCATAGGACCTTTTGAGATCACTGGGCGCGTTGACACCGTGGCCTATCGGCTTGCCTTGCCATCTTAGTTGTCTGGCATCCACAACGTTTTTCACGTCTCCATGTTGAGGAAGTGTGGGTCAGACATAGTTCCCGTTATTGATTGGCAGCCGCTGGAGGTTCGTGAGGATGTTTCTTACATTGAGCAGCCAATCCGTATCCTTGATCGGAAGGATCAGGTCCTCAGAACTAAGGTCATTTCGTTGATGAAGGTTTAGTGGGGTCACCATTCTGTAGAGGAGGCTTTTTGGGAGCGTGAGGTCGAGATTCGAGAGCGTTATCCTCATCTCTTTGATGATTGATCATGTATTGTATTTTGTATGCTATCTCTGATTTTATATAGTGATGTTATGTCTCTTCTTCTTCATGAGTTATGCTTAGTTACGATGATTGTGCAAATTTTGAGGACAAAATTTTTATAAGGAGGAGAGAGCTGTAAGACTCGTATCTTAGTCCGTACCATTCCATAGACTTTCACGGTCTTACCAGTCAAATTTCGGCAACCTTTGACCCTTAACCGATATTGACGCGCGACCCTGATTCATATGCCGTCAACCTGTATCAACTCAACCCAAGACCAATACCATAGCGACCGCGCCATCGCTGCGGTTCCGATACCGTGACTTGCGCGCCGAGGCGATACCCTGATCAAGAGATGTGAGCCAACGTTCGGTGCGAGGAAAACGCCGTGCGTTGCGAAACCCAAGAGAATCTCTATGAGATGTCACCTCAATCCCTTCAATCAATCCATCACATGTCAAGTACACATCACCTTTCACCCATTTCCAAGCAACCACAAAAGTCAAGAATCTCTTACAAAGCCCATACCTCTCTTACACCAAAAGCCATAAAAGTTAAAAAGTTCTTACACTTCCCATGCCTTTCTTACACAAAAGGCCACAAAAGTCAAGATTTTCTTACACAACCATCACTCACCACATCCATCCATCACTCTCTCTCTCTCTTTACAACTCTCTCTCTTTCTCATTTCTCATCTCATTCTCTTAAGCTAAAAAATCCATACGGATGAGAGCTCTCCAAGCATTCCCAAGACTCCAAGGTGGCCCACTTTCTACCCCATGATCTCCCCATCTTAACCATCCATTCCCCATCTCCTCCATTGAAATCCAAGCTAAGGTGCTAAGGAATCCCTAGGAGCAAGAAGATCGGACGGTGGGTGCTCCTCTAGATGTAAAAATCTAATTTTTATAGCCTATATATATTTTTTCTTTCATGAAGGAAGTGTAGGACCCACCAATCAATAGTGGAGATCCTACACAATCCCATTGTTGTGGCCTAATGGCCTACTTTATGCATGCATGATCCATGCATGGGGCCTTTCTCTATGGGCCCCATCATGTTAGTTTTATTTCATATCATATTATGTTTGGGTCATTTAAACCTTATAACCATGGTGGGGATGACATCCTCACCATGCATTTTAATTATAGGCCATGCATGTGCAAGATCCATGTTGTAAATGTAAATCTAGGTATGATGTGCGGGTGTAATTGATCTTAGGAGGGATCAATAGTGGCGGAGCCCCTTTCCCTATGGCCGGATTGTCCTTCTATCTCTCTTTTTCCTCATTTTATTTCCTGATGTGTGTGGCCCATTAATGTATTTTCCTTTTTATTTAACTTATTTAATAAATTTTATCTAAGTACATGTTGCTGTCCAGATTTTTCTAGACAGTTTCTGGTTATTTTTGGACCAAATTTTGGGACTGTTTGGGGAACTATTCATACTTATTAAATATACTTTTCTGAAAGGTGGGGATCTCATCTTTATGTCCCCCAAATTTCAGACCCAACTGACCTTCATTGGGGTCCCAAAGGTGTGGTCCAAGTGAGGTGGACAGTCTGGATTTTCTATACTGTTCCAGTAACATTTCACCATGGACAGTTGAATTTTTGAAATTTATTAAAATACCTATGGGTGTTTAAAAATTATAAAATTTTTTAGGAGAGTGGTCTACTTATGGTAGGACACACCTACAAAATTTTGGGGCCAATGGACGCCTGTACACACCATGGTGATGGTGGGACCGTCCCATTATAATATGGTGTCTAGATCAGTCTGATTTTCAGGACAGATTGATTTATGTAAATGAATTAAAATATTTAAATATGTCCAAAAAATTTAAAATTGTTTAAAAGTGTGGTACACTTATGTTAGAACCCACCTACTAAATTTCAAGGCTAATGGACCCCTGTACACACCGTGGTGAGGGCCGGACTGGCCCACCACGTTGGGACGTCCAGGTCTGTCCGATTTATTTTCTGGACAGTCTGTTTTGTTTAAATTAATTAAAATACTTAGAGATATCTAAAAATTATAAAATTTTGTGGGAGTGTGGCCTACCGATGGAAGTATCACTTTGTGAAATTTCAGCCTCAAGTGACCCCGTTTGGGTATCCAAAAGAATAGGCCAATATGGTTGGACTTCCAGAATTTTTCTGCTGTGCAGTCCAGCAATATGCCTTAATAAAAAAACTATAATTCAAAAATATTTCTTCTGATGGTGGGCCACCTTTTTGGGTTTTCTCTTATTATATGCATGATGAGGGACCTTGGCCCTCAATTTTCAGAGTTTTAGAGGCCTTGGACCCACTCCAATGGAGTGCCCAAATTTAGGATAGCAACATGTTATAATTATGCTGGCCTTGGGCTGAAATTTTGAGGAGTGGGGCCCACCATATTATTAAGATCTTATAGGAAATGATTTATACCTTTAGTTCTTTAAATGTTGGGCTTAATGAATGCACTTTTGAGGCCCACCATAGTTGAATTTAATTGGGTCCATGAATGTAGCCAGTTGTTGAACTATTTAAGGCCCATAGAGTGGACCCATTTGATGTGTTCCAAGGCCCATGGGATTAGGCCCATTTGATGTAATTTAAGGCCCATAGAGTGGACCCATTTGATGTGTTCCAAGGTCCATGGGATTGGACTCATTTGATGTATTTTAAAGCCCATGAGATTAGGCCCATTTGATGCGATCTAAGGCCCATGGGTTCTGACCCATTGCAATGCACATAAGGCTCATTGGTGTGGTCCATTTATGTGGCTCACTTGATGAATAAAAGGCCCATACGACATGGCCCATTTGATGTATTTAAGGCCCAATGGGAAGTACCTAAGGTCTATTGCAATGTGTGATCCCAACACGGATTATGTAATGATGTTCATGACGACCGCGCCTTGGGAGTAATGTTGGTTTGACGTCCACATTACGAGTTTAATGTTGGTTAAATGTCCGCATTACGACTCTCCCTGGGGCCCATTGTTAGGCCCGTACTTATTATGTATAGGCCGTCCAGGTCCATCTGCATGGTAAGGGTAGTTCATTTCATTATAACATTTTTTGTATAGTTCCATGACTCATAATCATACGCACCATATGTATGCTTGATATGAGAGGTGACTGATCATAGCATATGCCTTCGGGCAGGTTGTTTATGGGCTCCCGATTAGGCGGTGTTACCCTACATGAGCACACGTTATGTGCAAGGATGTGCTGCATGATTGGATAGTGTGATTCATGCATCTCGCATCGTGTGATATGATTACTGTATGCCCTAGCGATATTGGGGTCATAGCCTCTACAAGCATATCGTGGTAGGCAGGTTTGGATACTGAAAATCTTATTCTACATGGGGTGCTATAGATATCCCTGGGTGAAAGTTTCTAAACCCTTATGGTACCAAGAGGTTGCTCCAACGTCTAGACCGAGTGGGTAGATGAGCGTTGAGTGCCAAATACCAGATGGTTACACTCTCCACTGTGTCATGGTCGGTTGGAAGGGGGTAGGGCCTTACCCGCCAGAGTGTAGGGGGCAATGTTAGGCTGGGTCTAACCAGCTCGAGGAATGGGTCCGCTATCGACAAGTTGAGCCTAATATTGGCAGACAGATAGTGAGGTCTCTTCCACTTACCTTATCGCCCGCGATACGGCGGCGATCTGGTTTAGAGTGTACTAGACCCCGGTGATATCCTAGAGTTGAGCTGTATTGACATGTGGACTTAGATGAGGATTGTATGCTTGACTTGCATCTTGCATCGCATAGCCTTGGTACGACTCATGATATCATGGATCCATCTGCATATTTCGCATTACTCTGATATTACCTGATCATATTACTACCTTGTGCACACACTTTCACTAACCTCTAAGCTTTTTATAAGCTTATGCACGACCGTTGCGTGCAGGTGACGTTGGGGCGCAACTGCGCTGAGGCTGGAACACTTGTAGATCATTTTTAGAGTTTTTGTTCCTTACCATTGTATTTTCCTTTATGCTCATTGTACTTGTAAAGTTTTTGATCATAGTGAAAATGTAATAGAGTTCTTGGTTGTTGTTTGTGGGTTATGCCTTTGGTTATGCTTATTACGAATCAAATTGACGTTGAAAATCCTCCTCGTAGCATCCCAGGATCGGAACCTGGAGAATGGGCACTAGGAGCCGAGAATGGGGTTCTACAGAGGCTGTCGGCGCCGGATTAGACAATCGGGAATTTTGTGAGCCCAGTTTCTGAGTTTGGGGCGTGACATGTCGTGGGTTCTACAAATTAACAAGTTATACCTCAACTTGAAGAAGTATAGTTTTTTAACGGCTTCACTGAGCTTCTCACTGTAAAAGGCTACCAACATACCTTCTTGTGATAATACTCCTCAAATTCTGACATATGAAGCATCACACTTAACTTCAAACAGCTTGTCGAAATTAGGAAGCACTAAGACCGATGTTGTGGACAAACGATGCTTGATCTCATGAAAGCTCTTGTCAACTTCATCGGTCCACTGAAACGGTCTTTTTTTCATGAAATCTGTAATAGGTGCTATTATTGTGCTAAAATTTCACACAAATCGATGATAGAAGGTTGTCAACCCGTGAAAACTCCGCACCTCATGAATGTTGGTCGAGATTGGCCATTCCCCAATGGTTCGCACCTTTTTATTGTCCATACGGATGTCTTTTAAAAAATGAGACAAGACACAAGGTCTTGTGGAAGAAAGGTATTACTAGCCATAATTGGTACGTGATGTGAAAAAATTCATACAGCATTGTCATGTTTGTCAGACCTCCAAGGGGCAATCTCGGAATACGGGCCTCTACACCCTATTACCTGTGCCTGACGGTCCATGGGAGGATTTATTTATGGACTTTGTGCTTGGTCTCCCATGAATATAACGCGGTATGGATTTGTTGTTCGTAGTGGTAGGTTGTTTCTCCAAGATGTTACACTTTATTCCATGCAAAAAGACCCTTGATGCAACGCACATGGCAAATCTATTCTTCTGGGAGGTTGTATGGCTACACGGGGTCCCCAAGATTATTACTTTTGATCGTGACACGAAGTTCATTAGCCGCTTTTTACGAATTTTATGAACTCTCTTCGATACACGATTTTAATTCAGCAGTGCCTATTTGTCAGGAGAAAAACCGAAGTAGTGAGTTTTATCCTTATCTCAAGTAGAGTTTGCATTCAACAACATGGTAAACCGCTTGATAAGAAAATCACTGTTCTAGATTATTTATGAACGAGTGACTCGCCACACACTTGACTTTGTCACTCTGCCCAAGCTCTCAGGCATGAGCATTGCAACAGAACATATGACAGACAGGATCATGGGCATTTATGCGGAGGTGCTGACCAAGTTATATGCCTCAAACGAGAAGTACAAAGAATATACTGTAATGCCTTAGTTTTCAGAACTCGAGTATATGACTCGCATTCTAAAAACCCAGGAGTTAACTAATAATAATGGTAATTAATAGGTAAATCAAGGTGTAAATGGCGGAAATGAAACATATCATAGATATGATCCAAAATGTGACAATATCTTGGCCCACTCAGCTGGGGGCCAATTACAAAACTTCAAGTTTAATACATCAATTCTAAATAAACTATCAAAGGAAAGCTACTGTTTAAGGCCATAATATGCCGCCGCCGCCTCTCGATACGGCTTCTCGTCGTAAGGATCCTCCTCGACCGCTGCCTCATCTTGATCCATCGTGAGTCCATCTTCCCCTGTATCCTCTGTACGGTTGAACATTGATGAATGAGTGGCCAACTTAGTGCGATCTCCCCTTAAGAATATACACCACTGCCATAAACAAGAAATAACATAAAACATACAACCAAATCAATACATGACAGGTGCAGTCTTATTATGTGCATGGGTGTGTGAATGTAATCATTGCCCTGGGGATGCTCATCCGTGCGGACATTGAGCTCGTTACCCATGCAATCATTGTCCTAGGAAAAACATCTAAACGGACATTAGGCTCGTAACCCATGCAATCATTATCCCAGGAGACTTAGATGGGTGACTTCAATGCTGGCTAGAAGTCCCATCTTGCATATCAAGTTCAAGTTTTCTACTTACTCAACTTTGGTTTTTTTTTTCCATAGACGTAGTTTTAAGGGGTAACACCCATGTACCAGAAGTACGGGGTGTTACAGTCTACCCCCCTAAAAGAAAATTTCATCCTCAAAATTACCTATGGTGTGTTGTTGAACAAGTGTGGGTATTTCTCCTTAACCTCGACTTCTCGTTCCCATGTCGCTTCTTCTTCTCCATGATGTGATCAAAGAATCATGACTAATGGTATAGTCTTTGTCCATATGACCTGCTCCTTGTGGCCCAAGATAAGGATAGGTTCTTCGGTGTAAGCGGCATCATCTGTAAACTCAATCTGTTCCTAGCTAATGATATGTGACTCGTCTGGTGTGTATTTCTTCAACATGGATACGCGAAAGATGTTGTGGATACCGGCCAGTGCAGTAGGTAGTGCAAGGCGGTATGCTACGGCTCCCATGCAATCTAAAATCTCGAAAGGCCCAATGAAACGAGGTGCTAGCTTCCCTTTCTGTGTGAATCTCATCAACCTTTTTATAGGCGACACCTTCAGGAATGCATGGTCGTCAGCTACAAACTCCAGGTTGCATCATCGATTGTCCGCATAGCTCTTCTGTCTGCTCTGGGCAGTATGCAAACGATTCCTAACTACATCAATGACTTCGGTGGTGGCCTGAACAAGCTCGGGCCCTAACAAGATCCTTTTCCCGATTTCTGCTCAGCATTGAGGAGCTCGGTAAGGGCAACTATAGAGAGCTTCATATGGTGCCATACCTATGTTGGACTGAAAACTGTTATTGTACGTAAATTCTGCCAGTGCTAGGTGATCATCCCAATTGCTCTGAAAGTCCAGGATGCATGCTCTCAGCATATCTTACAGAATCTGATTCACCCTCTTAGTCTTCCCGTCTGTTTGAGGAAGAAATGTTGTACTGAATTTGAGTTCCGTGCCTATCTCTTCCTGCAACCTCTTTCAAAAGGCAGAAGTGATCCTGGAGTCTTTATTTGATATAATTTCTCATGGAACTCTGTAGGATCGTACGACTTCCCGGATGTATAACCTTTCCAAACTATTGGTGGAATCTGTTGTGCAAATCGGGAGGAATCTGGCAGCCTTTGTCAACCTATCGACAATGACGCAGATCGAATCATGCTTCCTCTACGTCCTAGGGAGATTGGATATGAAATCCATGGAGATGCTGTCCCACTTCCACTCAACTAGTGACAAAGGCTGAAGGAGGCCAATGAGTTTATGATGCTCGGCCTTGATCTTCTGACACACCATACACTTTGTCACAAAATCTATTATATTCCTCTTCATATTTTCCCACCAATACTGCTCTTTACGTCATTGTACATTTTAATACTACCTGGGTGGATAGCTAATTTGGAGTGGTGAGTTTTCACCATCACTTCCTTCCTCAAATCGGCGTTGTCTGGAATGCATACTCGTCACTAATATCAAAGGCTACTGTCGCTACCAACCCTCAAACTAGGCATTTCCTCAACCTTACACCTCTCATTCATCTTAACAAGCCATGCATCCTAGTCCTGGGCAACGATTACTTGTCGCACTAGGGTGGGTTCTGTAGTTAAAAGAGCTACGTACGCATCTGGCTCATCAAGGGTAAGCTGAATGTCGAAATCCTGAACGAATTCCATCATCTCCCATTCCTTGATGATCAAGGTGGCTATCGGCTCATGTTTCTTCTTCCGACTTAGAGCATCGGTCACAGAATTCGCCTTGCTAAGGTGGTATGAGATACCAAAGTAGAAGTCTTTAAGTGTCTCCATCCATCGATGCTGGTGCATGTTCAAGTCCTTCTGCATGAATATGTATTTCAGACTCTTGTGATTGCAGAATAATTGAAAATTCTCTCCGTATAGATAATGCCTCCATATCTTTAAGGTAAAGACTACCGCTACCAATTCCAAGTCATAAGTCGGGTAGTTCTCTTCGTGTTTCTTCAGCTGGCTAGAGGCATAAGCGATCACCTTGCCGTTCTGCTTCAGAACGTAGCCAAGGCCCAACTTCAAAGCGTCATTATACACCATGAACTTTTCCCCTTCTTGTGGGAGAGTGAGCACCGGTGCAGAAGTTAATCTCATCTTCAGCTCTTGGATCGCTGCTTCTGCTTCTCGTCCCATGTGAATCAGGTGCTCTTCTTTGTCACTTGAGTGAGTGGTCGCGCGATTCTGGAGAATTCCTTGATAAAGCGCCTGTAGAACCTGGTCATGCATAGGAAACTCTGAACCTCGGTCACAGTAGTGGGCGCTCCCACTTAGATACTGCTTCCACTTTAGCTGGATCCACTTCTATTCCTTTCACTTTCACCACGTGCCGCAGAAATTTCACTTTCTTTTCCCAGAACTCACACTTGCTTAGCTTGGCATATAACCGATTCTCTTTCAGAGTATTCAGGACTGTGAACAAGTGCTGCTCGTGCTCTTCTTAGCTTTTCGAGTAAATCAAGATATCATCGATAAATATGATCACGAACCGATCTAAGTAAGGCATGAAAACCGGATTCATCATGTCCATGAAAACTGCTGGAGTATTTGTGAGACCGAAAGACATCACCAGGAACTCGTAGTGATCATAACGAGTCTTGAAGGCCGTCTTAGGGATATCCTCATCCCTGATCCTCAACTGGTGATAGCTCGAGTGTAGATCTATCTTGAAGAAATACTTGGCATCCTTCAGCTGATCAAATAGATCGTCCATACATAATAAGGGATATCTGTTCTTAATCATCACGTCATTTAGCCTCCTGTAGTCTATACAGAGGCACATCGAGCCGTCCTTCTTTACAAAGAGAACCGGTGCTCCCCAAAGAGAAACGCTGGGATGAATAAAACCTTGAGCCAACAGTTTATCGATCTGACTCCTTAACTCTTCCATCTCACAAGGAGGCATGCGAAATAGAGGGAGTGACATAGGAGCGGTACCCGGCTTGAGTTCGATATAAAAATCTACCGCATGCCTAAGATGCAGTCCTAGTATCGCTTGGAATACTTCAAAAAAGTCTTGGACTACTGGTATTCATCCGATAGTGGCTTCCACTATCTCAACTTCCTCTAGAGCCTGCATGCTCTCGAACTCTTGGCATCTACTCCTCCCCTTCAAAGTGAAAGAGGCCTACCCTGGGATGGATATACTTACCGTTTTGTCGCGACAATCCATGACTGCATGCACCAACGTGAGCCAGTCCATCCTAAGGATGACGTTAAACTGTCTGACGGGCATGACAATTAAGTCCAAAGTAAACTTGTGATTTGCGAGTGTGATTGGACATGCTCGGCATACCTTATCTGTTTCCACAAATTTGCCTATAGGGGACACTACGACTAAGGAGAATGCATCCTAGTGGTATTCAATGCTAGTCTAAATGTAATAGTAGAATCAACAAAAGACAAATTTACACCAGAATCAAATAAAGTGAGTACAAGGGTACCTTTAATGTGGACGGTACCATGGATAGTCTGAAGGGGGTCCTGATCAGCCTCTGTGACAACAACTGTATACACTCGTGTCGGGGGAGCTCTTTGCTAATTGGGGGCCGCTGTTTGGGCTGTTGAGGTCTGAGCGCTGCTCTAGCTGCTGCTTGGTTCTGCTGGGGTTAGTTCGCCCGGGGTTGAATACCTTGATCTAGCATCCTTTGGAAACAGTTTCGGGCATTGTGATTTACCCTACCACAGTAACCACAACTCTCGCCAGAAGGCAAGGGCGGAGCTCGTGCGGGTAGCGGGAATCTTCCAACTGGAATGGTCGGGATAGGAGGTGCCTGTCTTAGCCTGACCGGGGTATCTTGTGAAGGAATACGGGAGCAGATGGTGCGCTTAAAGTCTCTCTCCACTCGCATCGCCTTGTCCACCAATTCCAGAAAATCTTTAAAATCCCAGGTGCACAGTCAAGATTATATCCCGGGCTTTAGCCCCCTCTTTAAACTTCTCCAGCTTATACTCCTTGTCTTCGAGGGCCTTGGACACATATTGGGATAACTCGTCAAACTTCGCCTCGTACTGGGTGACTGTAAGGTTCCCTTATTCCAGCTTTAGGAACTGCACAATCTTCTCGCTTCGGCATGACCGCGGGAAATACTTCTCCAGGAACTTTATCTTGAAGCTAGCCCATGTCCAGGCGTACCCAGCTGGCACACCTCTTTGCATGTTGTTCCACCAATTTTCTGCCTCACCTTTGAGTAGGTATGTGGCCAACGTGACCATTTGAGAATCTGTACACTCTATAGGCCGCATCATTTTGGCGATCCTAGCCAACCAATGCTCGACCTGAACTGGGTCAGGCGCCCCTCTAAAAGTCGATGGACAGACCCGCATAAATCGGTCGAACACGTCAGAACTCCTGATATCCCTATCTCAGGATGCTACCTTGCAGTCCCGAAGAGCCTCCACTACTAGTGCGTGTACGTCCTGTTACTGCCAGACGAAGGTGTCTTGTTGTTGCTTCATAGTGGCGGCCATTTGAACAAATGTAGCAAAGGCTACTGCCTCCATTGGCGAATCTATGTGTGCATCCGCTGAGGGTCCAACCGAAGTGGTTCGCCGCTTAAAGTACCGTGAGGGTATCCTAGACATGACTATTCAAGGAAAGGGAGAGTCCCTGTCACGCCCCAAACTCGGAAACCAGGCTCACAAAATTCTCGATCACCGAATCCGGCACCGAGAGCCTCCTTAGAACCCCATTCTCGGCTCCCAGCTCCCATTCGCTAGGTTTCGATCCTCAGATACTACGAGGAGGATTTTCAATGTCAGTTTGATTTATAATAAGCATAACCAAAGACATAACCCACAAAAAACAACCAAGAACTCCATTATATTTCCACTATGATAAAAAAATTTACAAGTACAATGAGCATAAAGGGAAATGCAATGGTAAGGAACAAAAACTCTAAAATGATCTGCCAAGTGCTCCTGCCTCAGCGCTGCTGTGCCCCAACGTCACCTGCACGTAACGGTCGTGCATAAGCTTATAGAAAGCTTAGAGGGTGGTGAAAGTGTGTGTGCAAGGTAGTAATATGATCATGCAATATCAGAGTAATACGGAGTATGCGGATGGATCTATAATATCATGAGCTGTACCAAGGCTATGCGATGCAAGATGCAAGTCAAGCATACAATCCTCATATAAATCCACATGTCAATACAGCTCAACTTTGGGATATCACCCGGGTCTAGTATACTCTAAACCAGTTCGTCGCCACATCGCGTAAAATAAGATAAGTGGAAGAGACCTCACTATCCGTCTACCAATATCGAGCTCGACTCGTCGATAGCGGACCCATTCCTAAAGCTGATCAGACTCAGCCTAGCATTGCCCCCTACACTCGGGTGGATAAGGCCGCACCCCCTTCCAACCGACCACAACACAGTGGAGAGCGTAACCATCTGGTATTCGGCACTCAACGGTCATCTACCCATTCGGTCTAGACGTTGGAGCAACCTCTTGGTACCATAAGGGTTTAGGGACTTTCACCCAGGGATATCTATAACACCCCATGTAGAACAAAAATTTTTGGTATCCAATCCTATCAACCACGATCTGTCGGTGGAGGCTACGGCCCCGATGTCGCTAGGGTGTACAGTAACCATATCACATAATGCGAGATGCATGAATCACACTATCCAATCATGCAGCAAATCCTTGCACGTAACGTGTGCTCATGTAGGGCAACACCGCCTAATCGGGAGCCCATAAATAACCTGCCCGAAGGCATATGCTATGATCAGTCACCTCTCATATCAAGCATACATATGATGCGTATGATCATGAGTCATGGAGCTATAGTAAACATGTTATAAAATAATGCACTATTCTTTCAAAGCAGATGGGCCTAGACGGCCTATACACAATAAGTATGGGCCTATTAATGGGCCCTAGGGAGAGTTGTAATGCGGACATTTAACCAACATTAAACTTATAATGTGGGTGTCAAACCAACATTACTCTCAAGGCGTTTCTCGCAGTGAATATCATGAACTAGGTTGAGATCACACATTGCAATGGGCCTCAGGTATATCCCATTGGGCCTTAAATACATCAAATGGGCCATATCAGATAGGCTTTCCATTCGTCAAGCGAGCCACATCAATGGGCCGAACCAATGGGCCTTATGTGCATTGCAATGGGTCATAACCCGTTGGGCCTTGAATGCATCAATTGGGCCTAAACTCGTAGGCCTTATACAAATCAAATGGGCCTAACCCATAGACCTTATACGAATCCAATGGGCCTAAACTCATAGGCCTTATACAAATCAAATGGGTCTAACCCAGAGGTCTTATATAAATTAAATGGGCCTAACCCATAGGCCTTATACGAATCCAATGGGCCTAAACTCATAGGTCTTATACAAATCAAATGGGCCTAACCCATAGGCCTTATATAAATCAAATGGGCCTAACCCATACATAGGTGGCCCACTTGATCATTGATCGGGCTCATTCTTCAACTCATGCCTTAAAATGATATTTCTAAGTAGATGGACGGTCTGGATGCATCACATGCATCATGGCAGGGTCCACTGAGGTTGGACGGTGCACATGCATCACCGTGGGCCCTAGCACCACCGTTCGCTGGACGGATAAAACATAAAAATCATGGTGGGGTTCCACCGTCCAGACGGACGGTGGATATAAAACACTTACATCACTGTGGGTCCCATGTGGGGCCCACTGTAATGTTTAAATGCCATCTAAACCTTTCATAAGGTCACTTGGACCTGGATGAAGAGAAAACACAAATTTTAGATTGATCTGAAACTTCTGTGGTCCCAAAAGGGAGTTTCAATGGTAGAGGTTCAATCCCACAGTTTCCTGTGGTGTGGGCCACCTGAGCGTCGGATCGGCCTCATTTTTGGAGGGGGCCCACCTTGGTGAGGGGCCCACCAAACGGACAGCGTAGATATTACATATGCATCATGGTGGGGCCCACGACAGCAGTCGTGGGATGCTTTCCGGCCGCCTGTTGCACGCAGCAGCGTGCTGCTGCTGCAGCGCGTCAGAGGCAGGGTCTCTGATTTAAAAAAAAAATATGAAAACCTATTTTTCTGGGGTTTTTGGCGTCTAGAGCCCGCAACAAGGAAATCCACCCAGTCCATTGACTTCCCTGGCTCGTAACAGATCCAACGAGTCTAAGAAAGGATATTTTTTCATGTTTAGAAAATAAAATAAAATAAGAAAATGATCTTTGAAAGGTAGTGATGTAATCTTCGACGCTATGCCCCCATCATGGAATGATCATGATGATCAAAGTGGTCCATCGGCCACAACTTAGGGTCTCAAGTGAGATCCAAACCATTGATCGGTTGGCCTCACTTGGCCCATCTCAAAAATATGAAAAACTAGTATTATCAAGCACCCACCGTCCGATCTTCTTGCTCCTATGGGTTCCTTAACACCTTAGCTTCGACTTCAATGGATGAGATGAGGAATGGATGGCTAGGATGAGAGATGAAGGGGTAGGAAAGTGGGCCACCTTTGGAGCTTGGGAATGCTTGGAGAGCTCTCATACGTATGAAAATTTTCTCCCTTGGAGATTTGAAAAAGAGAAAGAGAGAGTTGTAAAAGGGAGAGAGAGATGTGTGATGGATGGATGTGGTGAGTGATGGGTGTGTAAGAAAACCTTGGCTTTTGTGTCCATTTGTGTAAGAAAGGCATGGGAGGTGTAGGAACTTTTTGACTTTGAGAGCTTTTGTTGTAAGAGAGGTATGGGCTTTGTAAGAATTCTTGACTTTTGTGGTTGCTTGGGAATAGGTGAAAGGTGATGTGTACTTGACATGTACTTGACATGTGATGGATTGATTGATGGGATTGATGTGACATATCGTAGAGATTCTCTTGGGTTTCGCAATGCGCGGCATTTTTCTTGCACCGAACGTTGGCCCACATCTCTTGACCAGGGTATCGACTCGGCGCGCAAGTCGAGGCAGCGAAACCGCAGCGATGGCGCGGTCGCTATGGTAGTGGTCTTGGGTTGAATCGATACGGGTTGACGGTATATGAATCAGGGTCGCGCGCCAATATCGGTTAAGGGTCGAAGCTTACCGGAATTCGACCGGTAAGACCGCAGAAGTCTACTGAACGGTATGGACTAAGATACCAGTCTTACAGTCCCCTACAGCCTCAGACCTCGTGTCCACGTTTGCTACTCTAGGCGGGAGGCCTGGTGTGTAGATGGGACTGCGTTCCCGCTGGCACTCTGGAGACGAGAGGGGGTGGATATCGATTGTGTGGGTCTGGTGTGACTGTAGTACGGGTGGCATGGATACGTGTGTGATCAGAATTTCAGGGTTCAGTTATGGGGGGAAAAGTTCTAGCCAATTACAAGACAACACAAGAGTTAGAGATCTATTCTGTTTGAATTCTCAAGGGAATTAAGGTTTCTGTTTCTAAGTTCAGACGACCAACTTGTCGTTTCTTAAGGAATCCTAGGTGATTCATACTCTAAGTTCTTCCTAGCTATTGAGGATTCCTTCATGAGTTCAAATGTTTATCCTGCTAACATCTAAGGGGCTTAAGTGTTTTGTCTTTAAGTTTACTCATCCTTCCTACTTCCTAAAGGGGAATGTCTAAGTTTTGTCTAAGTTAATCTCTTAAGGTTTTATTTATTGATCCCACATCTAGGCTATCTCATACTCTCACTTTGATACCAACTTGTAACGACCCAGTTTTCAAAACCCGAGTACATGACTTGCATTCCAAAAACCCAGGAGTTAACTAATAATAATGGTAATTAATAGGTAAATCAAAGTGTAAATGGCGGAAATGGAACATAGCATAGATATGATCCAAAATGTGACAATATCCTGGCCCACTCAGCTAGGGGCAAATTAAAAAACTTCAAGTTCAATGCATCAATTCCAAATAAAATATTAAAGGAAAGTTACTAGTTGAGGCTATAATATGCCGCCGCCTCCCGATACGGCTCCTCGTCGCAAGACTCCTCCTCGACCACAACCTCCTCCTGATCCATAGTGACTCCATCTGCTCCTGTATCCTCCATACTGTTGAACATTGATGAATGAGTGACCAACTATTGAGGGTCAAATATTTCATATTAGATCCCAGTTATTATCGAATTTTATGAGCATAATACTGTTTAACGCCCTAATTTAATCGTGTTTGTGATGCAAGGTGACTTTAGGAGCCAAGACTGAAAAAGGGTACTAAAAGTATAGATTTAATGCTCTGAAGTCACCAAGGCAAGAGATGGACCCTAGGGGACCGAGATCGAAGAATTTACATGCCAAAGATCTGAGAAAATCAAGTGATTGGGTTTAAACGGACCCAAAAATCGTTCAGAATGCGAGATCACAGGATTCCCGCCATCTATTCTACTTGAAACTTTATATCTGGCCTAAGGACCATAAATTAACTGTACACATCAAATTTCAGCCATTGGATCTGTGTGAACGTAGCCTAATGGAGAGATTAGATGGTGCTAGCCATTAAAGAGTATCTTCGTAATCCATAATGATCAAGGCTCAAACTTAGGCGTTAGAAAGAGTGTAAAAAATAATAAGTATTGGGGAAATTTTATCTCATTTGCACGGTGCAATCAGGAGATACAGATGACAGAAGTTATAATAAAAGAGAATGGTAAATTTGTAAATAGAATGCACCAAGCAGATGTGAAGCAGATTGTATTTTCAATGGTGAATGTTGTCCACCTTGAAGTCAGATCTACTTCAAACTTGAGGCCATGGGCCAACACTACGTACAGGAGCCGATGGAGGGAGTGAATTTCTAGGACGGACATCATAGTGGACCCCACTTATTTTGAACAACATTCTCAAAAAGTCACTCGTCCGTATTTTGTAACAGCGGATGACAACGCCAGGCGTGACAATGATTTTTACTCCCACATCGATTGATGGTGTGGCCCATCCAATAATCGGATCCACCCCATATTTTGACCCCTGACTTAGCATAATCCTACCAACCTAATGAACGGGATGGATTTCTTAAAGAATCACCAAAAGTGGACCCCATTGGCTCGTAAAAATCAACCAAAGCTAAAGCGTTAACGCTAGAACCAGCAGAAGGAAGTTTCTTTAATTGGAAACCCGTGACAATTGATGAAATCTGGACCGTCCAATCTTTGATAGAGAGATTCAACCAAGGCAAAGAGATCGGAATCATCTGAGAAACTTCCATGAATCAAGGAGTCCCTCCGCAAGACGTCTCGCTGAGAAGTTAGCCGTGTTCCAAGGTGTTCTTTGCCCGAACCTGAAAATTCAGTTCTAATTTGAGCCGTCCAATCCCTGGAGATGGGATTTTCGACCATGTCCATGTTGGAAAAGAGGAAGATAAGAAGAGAGTGAGATTCCAATCACGATGACCGGATCCACCATTACACCTTACGCAATCAAAGTTTTGCCAGAAATGTCCGGAACCAAGCTACGTGCAGAAAGAGTTGCTGCGTAAGTTTATGCCACTGACCGACCTCTCTTATGCACTCCACCTACGCACTGCCTCTTTGTGCGGAAGGTCTTACTGACCGACCTTGGGTTGTTATAAAGAGGAGAGAAGAGAGAGAATCGAAGCTTGGACTCTGCACAAGAGAGAGAGAGATAGATAGAGTTTTTATTTATTGATTTATTTATTTATTTTTTTATGTTTTTATTTAAGAGAATTAGCCTAATCATGTCTGGCTAAACCTCTTAGCTAGGGCTAATAGGTGAAGCATGTAGCGTGATGAGTGATTTCTATGGCCTGAATTCATGATTGAACTGATGTTGATTCTGGGTTGATTAATAGGAATGCTTTCAGTTTTTAATGGTTTGTTGTGATTGAAATTATAAGAGATCTACAATGGCTTTGAATATTTCCTTCCTTTTATTATGATTATGCAGTTAGGAAGTCCTGTTGTTCACCATCGCCCCTTGGACATGGTTGGATGATGGAACCCTTTCTAACATTCATACATCTCTCAGATTGGCTGTGGATTGGTTTAATTCTGTTGTTTACTTTGTCTTATGGGCATGGTTTTGTGATGGAATTTATTTTAATTTACATTCATCTTATCTCTTGAAAACTAGATCAAAAGAAGTTCGTATTTGATTTTCATGGTTATATCTTCCAACTGGATGAAGATGGGACTCGAAGTCCAATTGAGTTCATGAATCAAGCATGGATCTACCTGATCTTTACAAGTGGATCCTGGGCAACCTAATTTCCTACTTTTGATTTCTATGAGTTTTTAGTTTAATCATTCACAATTCTTCTCTTATTTTCCTCTGATTTAGGTTTCATCTTATTCTAGTTCTAGTTTTATTTTTTTTTAGATTACGTACAGGTTTTGATCCCTGTGGATTCGACATTGGTCATATCGAGATTATTACTACATTACAACCTTATGCTTAGGGTGTGAACACCAACTCAGTGTGATCTCCCCTTAAGATTACACACTGCCGCCATAAACAAGAAATAACATAAAACATATAGCCAAATCAAAACATGACAGGTGCAGTCTTATTATGTGTATGGATGCGTGAATGCAATCATCGCCCTAGGGATGCTCATCCGTGCAGACATTGGGCTCGTCACCCATGCAATTATTGTCCTAAGAAAAACATCCAGATGAACAAATACATACATCACGTACGATAGCAGTAGATGCTGGTCTGTGCCATGTATGCATGATTAGCCAATCCGTTATTAGTCCAATTATATTCAGCCAATTTAATTAAGCTCACGGTCACTATAGGGAGCTCGTGGCCCAGCGTATGCTGATGGCTTGGGCATAGTGTCTCATGACCATCATCCTCGGCCCATAAGACTACCGCCTTAGGGTGTGTGTAGAATTCACCGACACGTGGTCAATCAATTCAATGTGAAGGGGCCACCACCAAAGCTAACTGGGAATGAAATGTCGAAATTACTAAATACGGCGATTAAAACATGACGGCATGAATGGTTCAAGGATGAGTAAGTAACAATATTTAAAAGGTTGCAAGGTTCACCCCAAGTCAGTTAGGTGAAACCACACATGGATGGTAAATCCCATAATCGAATGCCAACAACCAAAACCTCTATGTCAGGGGCCTACTCATATTGCAATCAGTCTAGTTACACCCTAAGCATGGACTTTCCTTTGTTAGAGTTTCGCCTGGAGAGGTTTCAATAAGGTGTGTATCATAACAACAACATGAATTCTACTATGAGTAAGGAATAGAGAAAAACGCATGCATTCCTTGAGATTACAATTACAGACTAAATGAGCTAACACATGGTGCATGTAATGAGTAACTAATTTAATCATTTGGATAACTTAATACACATGTTTAATGATCTAAACAAGTATAAAGCATGGGAGTTATCAATTTAAATAAGTATATTAATTAAATGCAGTCTATTTTCACATAATTTATCATAAGTCTAACTAGCCAGTAAATCACTATAACAACTACTTCTAGTCTAGTAGGAAGTGGAAAGCCTAAGGGGAAGAGAATCATCACTAGAAAAGTTGCAATGTACCTCTAGATGCGAATTTTCTTGAGAAGTGGCTCCACGACACTCAAATAGTTCCCTAGAGAAATTTTCTTGCATTAAATAATAACGCTTAAGGCCTTAAGCATAAAGGGTGGTGGAAGGTTTGGTAATTCATAATAAATGTTGTTTGGGCTACCGCCAAGGGAATTAGGCCCATCGATACTTGCCCCAACAAGAGGCCTGACGGGGCCAAGGCTTAGATCCAGATTGGGCTAAACTTTGGCCTGATTTGGCCCAGTTTATTGGCTCCCAAGGTGGCCAACTAGCCAGCAGGGTGCGGCCCACCAAGATGTAAGGTGCGGCCCATCTGGATGTATGGTGCGGTTCACCTGGTTTGACAATGTGCGGCCCACTAAGATGTATGGTGTGGCCCACCTATTGTTAGAACGTGGCTCCCCTTTAAGGCCAGGTATGCGGCCCAGTTCTGGGTTGATTTTTAACCCAGAAAATGCCCCGTTGAAGGACTATTTCCAGTCCGATGCATAGCCCTGCTTGAGGGCTGATTTCGGCTCTAAACATGACCCACTTTCTGCCATACATATGACCCAATAAAAGACATGCATTCCCAACCTAAATCAGGGCATGTTATTGGTTAGAAACAGGGCCCAATTGCAGGTCATTTTTTGGCCTGATTGAGGGTTTTATGAAGGGCTTTCTTTAGCCCAAAATAGGGTTGATCTCAGCCTTTGATTGAGGGCCAAACAGGGATCTTCTGAAATCTCCCAACTGGCACCACTGGTCAGTGATTTTTAGCACCTAACATGGTCTAGTTGGGGCTGGTTTTCACCGCCGTTTTGGGGCCCGATTACTGCTGGGTTCAAGGCTCGGATGTTGTTCGATGGAGGTCAGTTTTTAGGTCTATTTCAAAGCTCGTCTGAGAGCTCAATCCAGGTCCGTATGAGCGTCGTCTCCTAGCCAAAAACACGGCTCGATGGAGCACATTTTCAGTCCAGCTAGGTACTTCTCTTGACTTGGTGTGAAGGCCTTGGACTTGGTCCATCTGAAGGTGTAGTTTGGTTGAAAAATATGGCCTAACTACGTGCTGAGTTTTGCTCAAAATCAGTCCTATATTGATGGGGGTTTTTTAACCCGTCGTCGACCGATCGTGAGTCCTGTACTACCGGTCGTGGCTGGTGTTCGACCAATCGTGACTTTCACGACTCAAAGTCCAGCGATTGGACTATTTTTTCTGGGGGGTGCTGGACCGGTCATAAGTGGTCCACGACCGGTCATAGGAGGTGTTCGACTGGTCGTAGGAGGTCCACGACCGGTCGAACCTATGCAGATTCGTTCCGCGGTTTTGTGCGGATTTTACGTTTCAAGTCCTTTCACAATCGGGATGCGGAAGGGAGTTTCCTAAAACTATAAAAAGGGGTCCCTAGGATTTTTCTAGGATATATGTTGGGTGAAGAAAAAGCACAAGATGGTTTCCTAAAGGGTTTAGTGATATCAAAGGTGAGAGAGTGAGAGAAAATAGAGAGAGGAAGCTTATGGAAGGGAGCCGTCGTCTCAGCACTTCTACGTCCTCGTGATCGGTGAGATCCCTCTGTTTTTCCTTTATTCTCTTATTGTTCATCCACTCCTGCGTGAGTGACGAAGGTTGTAACGTTCTACTTCATAGTGGATTGTTGATCTGGACGAGGTCCCGTGATTTTTACCTCTTTGAGGGTTTTTCACGTAAAAATCTCTTGTGTGGTGTGTGATTGATGCTTTGATTTATTTCATTGCTATTATTATCCCATAATTCTGGTTTGTTCTGGAGGACTATATCCTATGGTTTTGTGCAAGGCCCCTAAAAAAGTGGTATCAGAGCGTTAAGTTCATTGAACGGGTAGGATCGGTTTGGAATTATCGAAGGTGGCTCATCAAGGATGATCAATCTCAATGGTTCTAATTGGACCATATGAAAGGCTAAGATGGAGGACTTACTTTATTGCAAGGATCTATATTCTCCAATTTTAGGCATATCAGTAAAATCCAAGGATATGTCTAATGAAGATTGGAATAAGTTGGACCTAAAGGCGGTGGGGTTTATTAGACAATGGCTGGATGATTCTGTATTCCACCATGTGTCTACGGAAACCTCAGCCGCTAGCCTATAGCTGAAACTACAAGGGCTGTATGAGAGGAAGACAGCCGGTAATAAATTTTTTCTGATAAGACGACTTGTGAATCTCAAGTTCAAGGATGGTGGTTCTGTGACTGAGCACATGAATGAGGTCAGCAATATAGTGAACCAACTCTCCTCTATGAAGATGGTCCTGGATGATGAACTACAGGCTTTGCTTTTGCTTAGTTTATTACCTGACAGTTGGGAGACATTAGTGGTGTCTCTAAGTAACTCCGTGCTAGACAAAAAGATATCCATGGAACAGGTTACTAGTTGTCTCTTCAATGAAGAGACAAGGAGGAAGTCTTAAAGGTTTACTTAACAAGAGGCACTTGTGACACAGGAATGGGGGAGAGGAAAGAACAGGAAGGGTGGGAAGGCCCGAGATAAATCAAGAGGCAAGTCGAGTAACAGAAAAGATGTTAAATACTGGAATTGTGGCAAGAAGGGCCACTATAAGCATGAATGTCGTAAGACTAAAAATGACAAGAAAAGAAAAGGAAAGGAGAAGGAAGATGAATCAGATTTCATGGTGATCGCTTCAGATGGTGACGTTGTAGTTATTTTTTCTGCAGATTATAATATATGTCTCACAGTTACAAGTCAGGACACCGACTGAGTGATAGACTCGGGAGCTTATTTTCACGCGACTCCACGCAGAGACTTCTTCACAAACTACAAGTCAGGCGACTATGGGACCGTGAAGATAGAAAATTCTAGTGTATCAAAGATCGTAGGGGTCAGTGATATTTGCGTGAAGACCGATGTGGGCTGCACATTGGTTCTCAGGGATTTGAGGCATATCTCAGACCTTCGCCTCAACTTGATGTCGACGGAAAGGTTGGATGACGATGACTATGAAAGCCGATTTGCTGGTGGGCGTTGGAAGCTCATCAAGGGTTCGTTGATCGTAACCAGAGGAAAGAAGTGTTGCACCCTATACAAGGTAAGTGTCAATGTATGTAAGGGTGGGTTGAACGTAGCGAAAGATTTAGTTATAGACATGTAGCACAGGCGTCTAGGCCACATGAGTGAGAAAGGGCTTCAGCTACTAGCAAGGAAGCGGCTCCTTCTAGACATGACAGGTATACCTCTCAAAATCTGTCTTAATTGTTTATCAGGGAAACAGCATAGAGTTTCATTTGTTAAAACTGCTACTCATGTTAATAAAGTGCATGCATTAAATTTGGTTTATTCTGATGTTTGTGGTCCTATGAGGATAAAAACCTTAGGTGGGGCATTGTACTTTGTTACTTTTATAGATGATGCATATAAGAGGGTTTTGGTTTATGCTGTGAAATTCAAGGACAAGGTCTTTGGTGTGTTTAAGTTATTTCATGTTATAGGCGAGACAGAGATAGGTAGATCATTGAAGTGCATCCGCACTGACAATGGTGGTGAATACATTGGCGACTTTCATGAGTACTGCAAGTCCCTGGGTATACAGCATGAACAGATGGTTCCTAAGACCCCCTGGCATAATGGTGTAGCTGAACGAATGAATCGCACCATTGTTGAGAGAATCAGATGCATCTTATTTCATGCGAAGTTGCCCGAGACGTTCTGGGGAGAAGCAATGCATACGGCGGTGTATCTAATAAACAGGTCTCCATCAGCCCCGTTGAATGGAGAAGTACCTGAGAAGGTGTGGAATGGATAGGACCCATCGTACAGTCATCTCAGGGTGTTTGGATGCAAGGCATCCGTTCATGTACCAAAGGACGAGAGGTCCAAGCTCGATATGAAGATCAGGCAGTGTGTGTTCTTAGGGTTGGTGATGAAAAGTTTGATTACAGATTATGGGATCTGACCAAGAGGAAGCTCGTCAGGAGCAGAGATGTAGTATTCTTTGAAGATCAGTGTATAAAAGACATTGGTAAGCCAGAGAAGAATCAGCCTAGTTCAGGTGAGCTAGAGGACATGGATCTAATTATTTCTCCCGTGGTGCCTGATGATGGGGGAGTACAGCAAGGTGTAGAGGACGAGGGAGTTCCTTCAGAAGATGGACTAGGGGAGCAGCCCCCACTTGATCCACCTATTGAGCCACAGGTGAGGAGGTCATCTAGGGACAAACAGCCGTCCAAGAGGTACTCGCCACATGAGTACATTATGTTGATTGATGGGAGAGAAACAGAAGATTAGTCTGAGGCCCTAGCCGATGAGCATAAGAGGAAGTGGTTGAAAGCTATGCAAGAGGAGATGAAATCCTTGCATAAGAACCACACCTATGACATGGTGAAACTGCTTAAGGGCAAGAAAGCTTTGAGCAACAAGTGGGTGTTCAGAAAGAAGGTTGAACAAAAAAATTCACAGACGAGGTTCAAGGCTAGACTTGTGGTAAAAGGGTTCAGTCAGAGGAAAGGTATAGACTTCGAGGAGATATTCTCACCAGTCGTGAAGATGACATCCATACGGGTGTTGCTTGGGTTGACGGCTAACATGGATCTAGAGATAGAGCAGTTGGACCTTAAAATTGCTTTGCTCCATGGTGACATGGAAGAAGAGATCTACATGCACCAACTAGAGGGGTTCGAAGTCAAGGGCAAGAAGCATATGGTGTGTAGGCTGAGGAAGAGCTTGTATGGGCTGAAACGACCTCCACGGTAATAGTACAAGAAGTTCGATTCGTTCATGTTACAGCATGGGTATGACAGAATGGAGTCGGACCACTGTGTGTTCACGCGCAAGTTCTCAGATGGTGATTTTTTAGTTCTGCTGTTATACGTTGATGACATGCTCATCATGAAAAAAGACATCAAGAAGATCGACAGACTGAAACACCCATGACAGAAGTAGCAGGAAGCTTTGGCTGTCACAAGAGCGGTATATTGAGAAAGTCCTAAAGCGGTTCAATATGAATACAGCGAAGCCGATCAGTACTTCACTGGATGCTCACTTCAGATTGAGCGACAGGCAGTGTCCCAAGACGAAGGCAGAGGTGGAAGAGATACAGAAAATACCCTACGCGTCAGCTGTAGGAAGTTTGATATATACTATGGTGTGTACACACTCAGACATAACATATGCAGTTAGTGTTGTTAGCCGGTATCTTGCCAATCCTGGTAAAGAGCATTGGGCAGCGGTGAAATGGATCTGCAGTATCTAAGAGGCTCATCCAGGTTGAGCCTATGCTATGGTGATGGTAAACCTATGCTAGAGGGCTACACAGATGCAGATATGGTAGGTGACATAGACTCCAGGAAGTCTACATCGGGGTTCATGTTCACGTTTACAGGGAGAGCGGTTTCTTGGCAGAGCAAGCTACATAGGGTCGTAGCATTGTCGACGACAGAGGCCGAGTACATTGCAGTCACAGAAGCATGTAAAGAGATGCTTTAGATGAAGAGGTTCTTATAAAAACTTAGCCTGAAGTAAGAGTAACATGTGGTCTATTACAATAGTCAGTGTTATACACTTGAGAAAGAATCTAAGTTAGCATTCCAAGTCGAAGCACATAGAGATTCAGTATCACTAGATCAGGGATACTTTGGAAAAGAATGTGTTACAGCTTGAAAAGGTCTACACGGACGATAATGGGTCCGACATGATGACCAAAGCTTTGATCAAGGAAAAATTTGAGGTTTGTAGAAACCTGACTGGCTTGAAGAAGGAGGATCCCTCCCGGGTCAAAAAGGAGAAGATTTGATGGGGTTTTTTGACCCGTCGTCGACCGATCGTGAGCCCTATACGACCGATCGTGGCTGGTGTTCGACCAGTCGTGAGTTTCATGACTCAAAGTCCAGTGATTGGACTATTTTTTTCGAGGGGTGCTCGATCAGTCGTAGGTGGTCCATGACCGGTCGAACCTACATAGATTCGTTTAGTAATTTTATACGGATTTCGTGTCGCAAGTCCTTTCACAACTGGGATGCGGAAGAGAGTTTTCTAAAATTATAAAAAGGGATCCTTAGGATTTTTCTAGGATATATGTTGGGTGAAGAAAAAGCACAAGAGGGTTTTCTAAAGGGTTTATGGATATCAAAGGTGAGAGAGTGAGAGAAAAGAGAGAGAGGAAGCTTATGGAAGGGAGCCATCGTCTCAGTGCTTCTACGTCCTCGTGATCGGTGAGATTCCTTTATTTTTCCTTTATTCTCTTATTATTCATCCACTCCTGCGTCAGTGATGAAGGTTGTAACGTTCTACTTTATAGTGGATTGTTGATCTGGACGAGGTGCCGTGATTTTTACCTCTTTGAGGGTTTTTCACGTAAACATCTCTTGTGTGGTGTGTGATTGATGCTTTCATTTATTTCATTGCTATTATTATCCCATAATTTTAGTTTATTTTGGAGGGCTAGATCCTAAAGTTTTGTGCAAGGCCCCCAACATATACTCCTTCACACAAGGGCATGGTTTCAGCTCGATTCCTTTGAACTCGCAAGAGGCCATATTCACAGCCTGTTCATGGCCTTTATCTGCCTATTGTGGAACTTGTTAAGGCCCTATTTTTTAATCCCAAAATGTAGCCATTGCTTGGCTTTGTTTCAGTCCAAATCACTACTACTATTTTGTCCTGATCTTTTGCTCGAAGTCCAGCCATCGTTTGGCATGGTCTCAACCCAAAACATACTCATTGCTGGACTGTATTTAACCCACATCTAAGCCCTGCTTGAGAGCTATTTTCAACTTTTAACAGGGCCTGATTAGAGGTCATTTTCCTTCTGTGGACTATGACAGATGCTTGGCCAAAGACACGACCATGGTGAAGGCTAGACTGGGTCACACTTTTGCCAACCTCAATGCTAATGATTGGGTGCAATAGGATGGTAGGTTAATCTTTGATGGTTTCGAGGGGGAGTGGACATCGACCTTACCTTCTCAATCTCGACTGAGACAACCCATAGGCAGGTCGGGTTGAGCTGGTCCGCTCACACAGCTCACTCCTCACTTTTTTGTCTCTCTCTCTCTCTCTCTCTCTCTCTCTCTCTCTCTCTCTCTCTCTCCCTCTCTTTTGCTGGTGTGAAACCCGAGGCATTGTACCCTATTTATAACAGTGGGAGAGGGCCTCCAACGGCTAGAAAAGATCTCAACATGTAACGGTTGTGATTGAGATGTGGCTTTGCAAGGGGCTAATCCAAACACTGGAATGAATCGTTGAAGTTCTAATTTATCAGAAAAGTAAGTTTTCAGGCCTGGTGTCGCCCATGTTGTGATCAGATTTTGGTGGGTTATCAGGGAAGATGATCTGCCCTTTAATGGTGGATCGTAACTCTACGTATTTTAGCATGATTTGTTCCATTTGAGCAGACCAGATGGGGCCTTTGATCAACATGAGGCCCACCTTTTGGACCCTATGTGCTGGTTTCAAATCATCTCATGAGAATACTCGTTTTTCTTCATATTCTCATGAGATGAGAAATCCTCCACACTTATATTGTGCTATCTCCCATGAAGGGATAGATTTCTCCATGTGGCTCAAGAAGTGGCTAGAAATACGCCAGCACCTCCCCTCAGAAGGGAAAAACTGCTTTTTTGCTTTTTCATATGCAGGCCATTGCTTGGCTGATTTTGGAAATGGGAGAGCATGCCTCTCCCAGGGAACGGACGGTTGGGATAGCATGATCAGGCCGATCATGGGCCACCCATGCAGCCACAGATCAGTCTCACATCACGGATCCTAGCCACGTGTAATCCTTTGGAAGGTGTTAAGCTAACTTCCTTGCCCCTTTTCATGGGCCCAAGAGCCTATACCATTTTATTAAGTCAGATACCATGAGAAAATTAGACGGTTCAGATTGCTCAGAAAGTGGCCAAGGTGGGCCACTTTGGAGCTCAAGGATCGTCAGTTTCAAATAGCCGTTGGCGGGAGAGAATTTCAGTTTTTGGTGTCTTTGGCATGGTCAAAGCTGGTTTGATCGCTTTGACTAGTTCAGTGCACTCCGTGCACGACGGTACAAGGTGCACATACACTTCGTATGGGGTCCATTGGGGTGGTTGTGATAGATCCACATCGTCCATTCATCTTAAGGCGTCCATAAGGGGGTACTGGCCCATTTAAGGGCGGGTCCGAGGCCTAAGTGGGCCACACGACACGTCCTAAACCCTTTTTACGGTCGATCCTCACAATCCACAAGTTGGATTGGCTTGATATCTATTTTCAATGGTTACATAAGAGTTTGGGAGGTATCAATGACTTGGTTGGCCCTATGCTAGCCCTCAAGAGTCCATTGTAAGTGCATTGTGTGGATATTTTGATATCAGGTGTCCCATGAGTGGTTTTAACTGGAAGGGCTGAGTTATCCTTACCTCTGGACTAAAGTAGCGTTTAGTTCGGCACCTGGAGACTTAAATGGGTAACTTCAATGCTGGCTAGAAGTCCCATCCTACATATTAAGTTCAAGTTTTCTGGTTATTCGACTTTAGTTTTTTTTTTTTTTTTCATAGACGTAGTTTTAAGGGGTAACACCCATGTACCAAAGGTATGGGGTATTACACAAGAGGACAAGCATTGGTGAAAAAAGTGTTCAAGGTGGACGACCACGTTATGGTCCATCTGCGCAAAGAGAGATTTCCGACTGGGACGTACAACAAATTGAAGAATAAGAAGATTAGACCAACATTAATATCCGAAAGATCAATGACAACGCTTATGTTGTTGTTCTTCTAGATGACATGGTGATCTGATGGACTTTCAATATCGCGGACCTGACCAAGTATCATGAACCAGATCAGGACAAGAACTTGAGGATGAGTTCTTTTGAAGTGGAGGGGATGAACGTGATGAGGTTGATCACTGTCTTCCTCAAGGATAACTACTCCAAATCCACGAAGCTTCTCTGGACTCCTCACAAAGACTTCTCGAATCCACGAGGAAAGAAAGTAAGAAAATAGAAATAAATTCTAATAAATTCAAATTTTGATTGATGAATGAAATAAACGAGTTCATAACCCTTTAAACAGGGATACCAAGCAATGGGAAGAAATTAGAAGCAAACTACAACTAAAACTCCTAGAATTCGCAACTTACTATAAATAGTAAACTTACTATTTATTGATAGTTATGATGTCTACTAGTGCGCAAGGTTTTCGGCCAAAAATAGTAAGTGTCATATTTGGCTTCACCAAGCTGTTCTCCTAATTATTCTAAGCTCTTTTCATGTTAGACAAAACTCCTAAAGCTCAACGGATGAAGAGTTATAATCAAACTAAAACTTACAATTTATAGTAAAAACGGAATTAAAATAGGGAAACAACCATCGATCCAGGGGTATTTTGTAAATATGGCTTGCGAAACCTAGCGTAGCTAGATTGGGTGGCTAAAGTAGCTCGTTTTACCTCGAAATCATATATTTTGTGCCTGATAACTCATTCCAGATTGCGAGATACGCCCGATCTAAGGTCTGACGGTCTGGATTACTTCTGTCATCAACCAAGCCTTTTTTGATCCATCTTGGCCATGAAACTTTCTGTGACCCTCTCTACATCATCACTTCATGATGAGATACTCGAGTAAATGACTAGCTATGTATTACTTGGATCCTAAATCCATGGGGAAGGCGGTTGTGGGACGACCACATGTTCGTTGCTCAATTGTGCTTTGTTGCTAGGCATCTGTAGTTAAACGATGACTTGTTCATAGCTTGGTCGAACTTCATGGCGAGATGGTCGTGCAGAATCACTAGGCATGTGGGAGGATGGCCTCATTGGCCATATGTTCGAAACATAAGGATCTTCTTAGGTTCGATGATGTTATTGCATATATATAGGGTGTCTACTCTAACTTACTGTAATATACTAAATTTGGGCTAATTTTATAGCTTATCACTAGCTTTGGTAGTGGAGGAGTTTTGAAGAATAATAATGATAAGTGTCCATGATGGAAAAAGGATAGGTAACGTAGAGTTGAAAAGTAGTATTGTGTTGAATTGGAGTGATGTAGGGCCTCTATTTCTTTATCATCTTGCGAAGTTATAAATGTGTAAGGCTGTTCACTGAAGATGTATTGGAATCGGCCTTCAAGATCTTCTCTTAATTGATTGACCAATTAATGTGATTGATTACACTTTTAACCTAAGGCAACTTTGCAAGATTTTCTCCCAAGCGACCAGTTGTTAGGAAAGCATAACTGATCGTGTTTCCAGCTTGAGATAATCTTCCGTGTTTCGCAGTAATAAGATTGCTTGCAGATGCACTTGACCAATTACGTGATGCAATGTGTGTCAGTTGATCACCACCTTAGTTAATCATGCGTATTGGAGCTATTTGCTTATGACTATAACGTGTGCATCTAATTGTCTTTTGCCATATGTCGTGAAAAGCATCACCCCGGTTAAAACAATAGTCGTGACTTCTCTTTCAGATCATTATAGAGTGTGTGACTTCTCTCATATGGTCACCCGTCATATTACAACTTCTCTTAAAGCACAACAACGTGTCTTGTGGCAGCAACGTTCCTTATGTTTCATGATTTCCTCCTGCAGGCTGCATCAGCTGTGAGGATATTATCTTGATCTTTTGTACAGTGATATGCCGTCATGTGTTGGCTTAATAGTTGTCAGATTTGACAAAGGTTAATTTTGTAGGCACCCCACCTAGGGCTAGTGACTTGGTCATTACAATGCTTGAAATGTAAATGATTTCAACTCCTGCCAAGCCTCAAACCTAAGCTAAATGCAAACTAAATTTGAATAAGACACAAGCTCAATGTAAATCAAATTAAAGCTAAATTCAAAATCTAAAGCCTAAATCCTTTAAAACCCATGCTCAGCCGGAGACATGTAAACCCAGTCTCCACAGGTCCCACTAAGACAGTACCCATTGAAATTTGGGGTCAAGCCATGTGGGAGACGGCACATGATGTGCCCCCCACTAGTTGGCTTAGCTCTAGATTCGAGGTGGGCATTATTGTAGGGATAAGATAGGTAGTGTCCCCTGCGATTTGGGTGTCTGGTCTGTGAAATTTCTAAAATGCCCTCACCTCTTCTCTCATTGTATCTCTCATACCACCCCATGCATCAACACGGGAGTGCCACTTGACAATCCCTTCCTGTCAGCTAATTACCATCCTTCACCTCATTTTCACCCTCCAACTTTACCAAATTCACACTTAAGCCACTCCCTCCATGTCGCGCCCTAAAATCTATATCGCTTACTTACACTGGACCCTAACAACGCATCCCATGGCGCAACTCAGAATATTTGAGTTTCCATCTACAATTACGCGAATAGTTATTTCAAGCTTCTACTTAAACATAAATAAAAGAAGAATACCATCTAATTTCATTCCACCAAATTCAACATGTCTAAGACATAATCTAGTTATAGTCATCTATAATTCGAAGAAAATTAAAATTTCAAGAATTCCATCACGACTCTATCCTCAGCCGTTAAGTCCTCGGCCGATTTAACAAGGTCCTTGTCCTGAAATTTAAAATCCCAACAAGGTGAGCTACTAAGACTAATGAGTCTACCTTATACAAGACTTAAAAATAACATTTCTGCAACTCGAGAAAAATCATATAAAACTAAGATCGTTAAAAAACTGTATGCAAAAGATAAAACATCAATTCAAGCATTTAAATAATGAACAGTATAATGTAAGGGTGATAACCACACTATTTAATATGATTGATTTCCTTAACACCAAGGCCATCTTTATACTAGTTGGCCAAACTCTCCCCAAAAACCCATCTGGCCATCAAAGGTGGCTTGTTGTAAATCAACCACACTCATCCACTAGCTACAATTAATGGGTAACCGATTTGTATGCCATAAGCTAATTAAACTTGACCATTTGTCTATCATAGGTCGGTTAAATCTCTACTCACCATCGACCTTTCCTTTGCTAACTATGTTAGAGATTTCAAATGATACTAATTTGAGCTTTATGGACTTGCAACATAAGGGTTTTGATCGCCCCACCTATTTACCTCTTTAGGGACTTTTAACCAATGGGACTCGATTGCCCATCTATTTTTTTTGGTATTCTTTGTTGTATTTGATGTCTTAAATCTAATTAGATTATGTGCAGATTTTCTACGCAACTGCGAAAGTGAGGGATTTGTTTTTCGTTTATGATTCTTTTCAATTTTGTTTGGTATTCTTTCTAAAGCTATATATATGGGTGTAAACGGGATTGTGAGGTATTCTAAGGGATTCTAAGGCTTTCTAAAAGAGTTCTAGGGTTTCTAAAAGGGTGGAGCAAGGGAGAGATTTGAGGATTGCTCAAGTCTGATAAGTCATTCCTCTTTGTAATTTCTACTTTCATAGTAAAGATCTGTTGCTTTTGCCGTGATTTTTTTCCGAAAAGGTTTTCTACGTTAAATCTTTGTGTTCTCTTGTGTTTGCTTGGTGCTCTTGGATTGTTATCCTAGATCCATCTCTGTGTGATTCTGCAGTTCAAAACCCAACAAGTGGTATTAGAGCAATCGTTGGGGCACAGATCTGGATCTGCAGGATTAGCATCAATGGGAAACGCCAAGTTTGATATTGAGAAGTACTCAGGCAAAAGTAATTTTGAGTTATGGAAGATCAAGATTAGTCTATTAACCAAGCAAGGCGAAGTTATAGCTCTTAAGGAGAGAACATCGACTATGAATGACGAAGATTGGAATACTCTTGACCTGAATGCTTTAGCTTCCATCCATTTGTCTCATGGATGAGGTTCTCTATAATTTTTTAAGGGAGAAAATTGCAGCTAGTTTATGGGCGAAGTTGGAGGATACCTATGCGAAAAAATTCTCTAAAAATCGCCTACACTTGAAACTATAGTGGTACACTTCAAGATAGCAGAGGGTGGAGATCTGGAGGCCTACATTAGCAACTTTAATGAATTGGTTTGCAAACTGCTGGATATGGAGGAAGTGATCAAAGATTAGGAATAAGCATGTATGTTGTTTAATTCTCTTTCAGCATTGTATGAGTCATTTAGGGACACAATGTGTGCTGCAAATAAAACCCTGAGTGTCGACACCGTTATCTCAGTCCTTCAAGGGAAGGCCTTGAGAAAGCTAAACGACGGCATGGAACATCTTCTGATGCCCTGATTACGATGGGAAAGAATACTGATTGAGGTACATGATCCTCAAGACCTAGATTCAAATCCAAGGACAAGTGTAAGGAAAAATAAAGTTCTAAAACTGTTGGATGACTGGACACATGAAAAAGGATTATACTAATCATAAAGTGAAGAAAGAAAACTTAGAGGCTTCTTCCAAGGAGGTCAATGTTGTCACATCTACTGAAAAGACAGGTGGTGGTGATGTTCTGTCTATGTCCATACTTAGTCACTTGCATGAAAATTATAAAGATGAAAGGATCCTTGACACAAGAGCATCATATCACATGACTCCTCATTAGAGTTGGTTCCCTAGTTACAGGGAATGCGATGGTGGACAGGTCTTTATAGGCAATGATAATGTCTGTAATGTTATGGCTATTGGTACAGTGAACATCAATATTTTTGATGGGATGGAGCGTACCTTGATTGATGCCAGGCACGTTCCTGATATAAAGAAAAGTTAATTTTTCTCGGTGCATTCAAGGCTATAGGGTGCAAGTTCACTAGTATTGTTGGTGTCCTTAAAGTTTCAAAAGGGGCACTGGTGTTTATGAGAGCGCAAAGACACGGAAACCTTTACAGGTTGATTAGGAATACTTTAGCAGGTGGAGTGACAGTAGCTGTTTTAGATTTCATGTTTGTACGTATGTGGCATTCTCGTCTAGGCCACATGAGCGAGCGAGGCATGAAGGTACTATCTGATCGTTGTTTGATTCCAACTTTTAAGAATTTTGATCTATATATATGTGAGCATTGTATATATGACAAACAAATTAGATTATCTTTTAAATCTGAAAAATATGTATGTAAAAGAGTGCTTGATTATGTGCACTCTAACATATGCGAGCCATCGCCAGAAGTTTCCATTGGGGGGTCATTATGGTTTGTTTCATTTATTGATGACTAATCTCGAAAAGTTTGGATGTACTTCATGAAATGTAAATATGAAATTTTTACCATATTCAACTAATGGAAGGCAATGGTGGAAAAACAGTTAGGGCGAAAAATAAACGTTTTAAGGACTGACATTGTGGAGAATTTATTTTCATTGAGTTTAATGAATATTGTGAGGATGAAGGGATAATTAGTCACAACACAATGTGCCACACACCTGAACAAAACGGTATGACTGAGCAGATAAATCGAACTCTCTTGGAGAGGGCTCGATGCATGTTAAGTAATGTTGCGTTGGGCAAGAACTTATGAACAGAGGTCGTTAACATGACTTACTATTTGGTAAACCGATCTCCTTTTACAGTAATTGAATGTAAAATACTAGAGGAAGTATGGAGTGGTCATAAGATGGACTACTCAAATTTGCACATATTTAGTCATGAGGCTTACTCTCATGTACCGTCAGGTGAGAGAGATAAGATAGACCATAGAGCCAAAAAGTATATTTTTGTTGGCTATGGTGTTAGTATGAAAGGTTACATGTTATTTGACAAGCTCACATACAAGGTTATTACTATCTGTGACTTAAGATTTGATGAAGCTCCCTATTCTACAAGAATGATCAAGAAGATCAAGAGGAACTGGAAAGGTTGATCGTATACATCCAGATTGACACATATGATACTCAAGTAGAGACATATGTGCAGACAAAGGTACATGAGAAGGTGGAGCAGCCACCTGCGAGAAGAAACCCACCACGTGATTTTAGGTTACCAGCAAGATACAAGAACAACTCTAATATTACATATACCCTCATTACAGATGAGAGGGGACCCGTCTACTATTCAGGAGGCTCTTAATGAGCTTGATGCAAAAAATTGAAGGCAGCTATGGATGATGAGATGGACTCATTGCACAAAAATAACTCATGAGAGCTGGTAGAGCTTCCAATGGGTCGAAAAGTGATCGGATGTAAGTGGTTATTTAAAAAGAAACGTGACAAATACAAAGCAAGGCTGGTAGCAAAGGGGTATCTCAGAGAGAAGGAATCAACTTCACAGAGATATTCGTGTCGGTAGTTAAACAAGTATTTATCAAATTCATATTGGCACTAGTTGCCCAATACGATCTCGAGTTGCAACAGATGGATGTTAAGACTGCATTCCTGAACGAGGAGTTGGAAGAGAAGATCTACATGATGCAATTAGAGGGCTACGAAGTTAAAGGGACAAAGAAAAAGGTTTACGGGTTAATGAGGTCATTATACGGCTTGAAACAGTTGCCTAGGCAATGGTATAAAAAATTTGATTCTTTCATGTTAAGTCAGAAATTTACTCGGAGTGAATACAATCATTGTGTCTATTACAAGACACTGAGTGATGAAAAATTCATCATCCTAGTATTATATGTTGATCGCCAGTCATGATATATTTGAAATCGATGTACTGAAGACCCAGTTATCAGAGACATTCGAGGTGAAAGATCTGAGGGGTGCAAAGAGAGTTCTTATCACGCCCCAAACTCAGGGATCGGGCTCAGAAAATTCTCGATCACCAAATCTGGCACCGACAGCCTCCATAGTACTCCATTCTCGGCTCCTAGTGCCCATATACCAGATTCTGATCCTGAGATCCTACAATGAGAATTTTTAACATAAATTTATTTCATAGGAAGCATAACCATAAGCATAACCAAGTCACAAAATAATAAACATCACCACATATCCACTATATCAAAAACTTTGAGTATAATGCATAAAGAGAAATACAATATCGATATCAAGGCTCCAGAAGCTCAACTGCATGCTCCTGCCTCAGCTCGGCTATGTCTTAGCGTCACCCGCACGCATCTATCGTGCATAAGCTTACAGGAAGCTTAGAGGGTGGTGTAACTGTGTGCGTAATATATGCGTGCTCAAAATGCAATATCAAGTAATGCAGAAATACTAGCAAGTCCATGAATGATATGCAGAAATGCTGTCAAGTTTATGAATGCTATCAGCCATACCAAGGCTATATGATGCAAGGCCTACCTAGCCAAATATCATATACAAGATGCAACGCAAGCATATTAATCCTCATCTGAATCCACATCTAAGTATAGTTCATCTCTGGGATACCACTGGGATCTAGTACGCTCCATATGGATTACCCCTCCCTTAAGCACGCAGCCAAGTAAGCATAAGAGACCTCACTACCTGCCTAGATAATAGTTAGCCAATATCTACCCAGCTTGTCAGTAAAGGACCCATTCCTCAAGCTAGTCAAACTTAGCCTAACATTGCCCCCTCCCCCCCGGCTGGTAAGGCCACACCCCCTTCCAATCGACCACGACATAGTGGGAGACTTGGCCTTTTGGTATTCGACACTCTGGCGCTCATATATCCACTCGGTCTTGATGTTGGAGCAACCTCTTAGTACCATAAGAGTTTAGAAACTTTTACCCAGGGACATCTATAACACCCTAATGCTAAAACCAAATATTTTTGATATCCAATCTTGTCATCTACGCTATACCTGTGGAGGCCATAACCCTGATGTCGCTAGGGCGTACAGTGATCATGTCACACAAAATGTGAGATGTATGAGTCATACAATTCAGTCATGCATCAATCCAGCGCGTACCGCATGCTCATGTGGGGCAACTGTAAGTGTTGTATTGTATATTTAGCACCCTTAGTTGTCAAATTTTATTATGACAAACCACTTTGGATTGATGGACCTGTAAAGTGATGGAAAGTTCACCTTCAAGTGAAGAAGTGCTACATTCAAGTTATGGAGTATTGCTTAAGTTACTGCCTCAAATTCAAGATCAAGTCATAGTGCTAGCTTAAGTGCAAGTTCAAGACCTAGTTTATGTGCTACTTCAAATCTTTATGTTAGCTAAAAGGCACTACATGTTCAAGATCAAGTTCAAGAACTTCAAATGTTCACGATTAAGTTCAAGAATTTCAAGTTTACAAGATTATGCTTCAAGAACTTCAAGAACAAGATCAATTGGAAGCAACTGAAGTTACATGGTTAAATGTTCAACTTTTAGGTATATATGACCCTAGAAAAACCTTATGATTAGGTCATTCATATTTCATATTGTATATGGGTTAATATACTTATTATAAGCTTTGGTTCGACTAGTATTAGCCTATGTTCGACTAGTCCAGGCTCTGGCTCGACCAGTTTAGGATTTGTCTCAACTAGTTCAGGAAATAACTTGAAATTTTGAAATTTTCTGGTAGGGTCATGACCAGTCGAGCACCCTTCTCAATCAGTCATGGGACCAATGCTCGACCAGTCGAACAGGGCTCAACTTAAACTCCAGCGACCATTTTGAGCTCCACTTGACCAGTCGAGGATCGGTTTTATCCGATCGAGCCAGAATTTTTAAAATTTGGTTGTTCTTAGAACTAGTCGAGGGAGACCTTAGACCAGTCGAAGGAACCATTTTTCTGCCTATAAATAGAGGTCTTTTCTCAGAGTTTTTCATTCATTCCAAGTTAAATAAGCCACCATTCTGAGAGTTAAGTCCCCGTGATTGTGAAGCTATTGTATGGTAATTTAAGATTCTTTTATAGCTTTTTTGATTTATAATTTCTTGATCTCTTGATACTTTAATATGATTTTATAAAAGGGAATTCTGTCACGTCCCAAACTCAAAAATCGGGCTCAAAAAATTTTCGATCGTTGAATCCGACGCCGACAGCCTCCGTAGAACCCCATTCTCAGCTCCTAGCTCCCATTCGCCAGGTTCCGATCTTAGGATGCTACGAGGAGAATTTTTAACGTCAGTTTGATTCGTAATAAGCATAACTGAAGGCATAACCCACAAACAACAACCAAAAACTTCATTACATTTCCACTATGATCAAAAACTTTACAAGTACAATGAGCATAAAGGGAAATACAATGATGATAGACCAAAAACTCCAAAGTGATCTGCAAGGTGCTCCTGCCTCAGCGCTACTGCGAGCCAACATCACCTGCACGCAACGGTCGTGCATAAGCTTATAGAAAGCTTAGAGGGTGGTGAAAGTGTGTGCACAAGGTAGTAATATGATCATGCAGTATCAGAGTAATGCAGAATATGCAGATGGATCCAGAAATATCATGAGCCGTACCAAGGCTATACGATGCAAGATGCAAGTCAAGCATGCAATCCTCGTCTAAGTCCACATGTCAATACAGCTCAACTCTGGGATATCACCGGGGTCTAGTACACTCTAAACCAGATCGTCTTCTCATCGTGCGCAATAAGGTAGGTAGAAGAGACCTCACTATCCGCCTACCAATATCGAGCTCGACTCGTCGATAGCGGACCCATTCCTCGAGCTGGTCAAACTCAGCCTAGCATTGCCCCCTACACTCGGGCGGGTAAGGCCGTACCCCCTTCCAACCGACCACGACACAGTGGAGAGCGTAACCATCTGGTATTCGGCACACAACTCTCATCTACCCACTCGGTCTACACGTTGGAGCAACCTCTTGGTACCATAAGGGTTTAGGGACTTTCACCTAGGGATATCTATAGCACCCCATGTAGAATAAGATTTTTGATATCCAATCCTACCAACCACAATACGCCTGTGGAGGCTACGGCCCTGATGTCGCTAGGACGTACAATAACCATGTCACACAAATGCAAAATGCATGAATTACGCTATCCAGTTATGCAACCAATCCTGCGCATATCGTGCGCTCATGTAGGGCAACACCGCCTAACCGGGAGCCCATAAACAACCTGCCCGAAGGCATATGTTATGATCAATCAATTCTCATATCAAGCATGCATATGATGCGTATGATCGTGAGTCATGAATCTATACTAAACGTGTAAATAAGTGATGAACCATTCTTACAATGCAGATGGGCCTAGACGGCCTATATTCAACAAGTACTGTCTATCAAAGGGGCCCTAGGGAGAGTCGTAATGTGGACATCCAATCATCATTACACTTACAATGTGGACGTCAAACCAACATTGCTCCCCAGGTACGATTGTCATAAACATCGTTACATAATCGGTGTTGGGGTCACACATTGCAATGGACCTTAGGTACTTCCCATTGGGTCTTAAATACATCAAATGGGACACGTCAAATGGGCCTTTTATTCATCGAATGGGCCACATAAATTGTCACGCCCCAAACTCGGAAACCGGGCTCACAGAATTCCTGATCGCCGAATCCGGCGCCGACAGCCTCCGTAGAACCCCATTCTCGGATCTTAGCTCCCATTCGCCAGGTTCCGATCCTGGGATGTTACGAGGAGGATTTCCAATGTCAGTTTGATTCATAATAAGCATAACCAAAGGCATAACCCACAAACAACAACCAAGAACTCCATTACATTTCCACTATGATCAAAAACTGCATAAAGGAAAATACAGTGGTGTAGAACAAAAACTCAAAAACACTCTGCAACGTGCTCCTGCCTCAGCGCTGCTGCGATCTAACGTCACCTGCACGCAACGGTCGTGCATAAGCTTACAGAAAGCTTAGAGGGTGGTGAAAGTGTGTGCGTAAGGTAGTAATATGAACATGCAATGTCAGAGTAAAGCGGAATATGCAGATAGATCTATAATATCATGAGCCGTAACAAGGCTATGCGATGCAAGACATGAATGGTATCGGCCATCCTAAGGCCATGCGATGTGCAATGCAGCTCAAGCATACAGGTCCTCATCTATGTCCACACATCAATACAACTCAAAATATGGGTTGTCACCGGGGTCTAGTACACTCTAAACCAGATTGCCGCCACATCGCGTGTAATAAGGTAAGTGGAAGAGACCTCACTATCCGTCTGTCAATATCGGGCGTGACTCGTCGATAGCGGACCCATTCCTCGAGCTGGTCAGACTCAGCCTAGCATTGCCCCCTACACTCGGGCGGGTAAGGCCGCACCCCCTTCCAACCGACCACGACACAGTGGAGAGCGTAACCGTCTGGTAATCGGCACTCAACGCTCATCTACCCACTCGGTCTAGACGTTGGAGAAACCTCTTGGTACCATAAGGGTTTAGGGACTTTCACCCAGGGATATCTATAGTACCCCATATAGAATAAGATTTTTGGTATCCAATCCTGCCAACCACGATGCGTCTGTGGAGGCTACGGCCCTGATGTCGCTAGGGCGTACAATAACCATGTCATACAAATACGGAATGCATGATTCACGCTATCCAATCATGCAACAAATCCTGCGCATATCGTGCGCTCATGTAGGGCAACACTGCCTAACCAGAAGCCCATAGACAACCTGCCCGAAGGCATATGCTATGATTAGTAAATCCTCATATCAAGCATGCATATGATGCGTATGATCATGAGTCATGCGACTATATTAAACATGTATATGAGATGAACTATCCTGACAATGCTGTCACGCCCCAAACTCGGAAACCGGGCTCACAGAATTCCCGATCGCCGAATCCGGCGCCGACAGCCTCCGTAGAACCCCATTCTTGGCTCCTAGCTCCCATTCGCCAGGTTCCAATCGTGGGATGCTACGAGGAGGATTTTCGATGTCAATTTGATTCGTAATAAGCATAACCAAAGGCATAACCCACAAACAACAACCAAGAACTCCATTACATTTCCACTATGATCAAAAACTTTGAGTACAAGATGTATAAAGGGAAATACAAGATAGTGCTAATAATAAAACTCCAAAGGCTCGACTGCACGCTCCTGCTGCTACTACGCTACGGCTGCGTCCTGACGTCACCTGCACGCATCAATCGTGCATAAGCTTATAGAAAGCTTAGAGGGCGGTGTAAGTGTGTGCGCAATACGAGCGTGCTCAGAATACAAGGTTAGAGTAATGCGAAATTATGCTGATGAATACGTGAATGCAATCAGCCGTACCAAGGCTATACAGTACAAGATATGAATGCGAGCGGCCATATCCAGACCATGTGATGCGAGATGCAACTCAAGCATGCCAATCCTCATCATATATCAGTACAGTTCTCATTCTGGATAATCACCGGGGTCTAGTACACTCTACGCCAGTTTGCCGTCCCTATCCGAACGCACAACTGGGAGAGCAGAAGAGACCTCACTATCCGCCTGCCAATATCGGGCCCGGCTCGTCGATAGCGGACCAATTCCTCAAGCTGGTCAAACTCAACCTAGGAGTTGCCCCCTCACTCAGGCGGGTAAGGTCACACCCCTTTCCAACCGACCACGACACAGTGGGAGACGCGACCTACTGGTATACGGCCCTCGTGCGCTCATGTATCCACTCGGTCTCGACGTTAGAGTCATCCTCTGGTACCATCGGGTTTAGGGATTTTCACCCAGGGACATCTATAGCGCCCGTATGCTAGAACCAAACATTTCCGGTATCCAATCCAGCCACCCACGATGCATCTGTGGAGGCTATGGCCCTGATGTCGCTAGGGCATACAATAATCACAATCATACAAATGCAAGTGCATGAGTCACACTACCAGTCATGCAACAGTCCTACGTGTACCATGCACTAGGGCAACTCCACCTACCAGGGAGCTTATAAACAGTTGGCCCGAAGGCATATGCTATGATCAGTCACTTCTCATATCAGTCATACATATGATGCGTATGATAATGAATCATGGATTTATACTAAACATGTATATAGAGATGGGCCCTGTATATAACTGAGATGGGCCTAGACGGCCTACTTACTACAAGTATGGGCCTATTAGTGGGCCTTAGGGAGTGTTACAATGCGGACATTTAACCAACATTGTACCTACAATGTGGACGTCTAACCATCATTGTTCCCGAGGCATTACTTACTATAAATATCGTTATTTGCCATGAAGGGATCACGCATTGCAATGGACCTAGTTGCACTCAATTGGGCCTTAAGTACATCAATTGGGCCGTATCATATGGGCCTTACATTCATCAAATGGATCACCTTAATGAGCCTCACCAATGGGCCTTAGGTCCTTTGCATTGGGTTATAACCCATGGGCCTTAGAATTCATTAAAATGAGCCCAATCATATGAGCTTTATGTACATCAAATGGGCCTAATCACATAGGCCTTATATATACCAAGGTGGGCCTCAACAATGGGCCACAAATACATCAATTGGGCCTACACACATGGGTCCATAAATAACAAAGTGGGCCTTAGTGGGCGGGCCACAAATACATTAAGATGGGCCTCAACAATGGCCTTAAAATGATCTCAAAATGGTTGGACGGTTTGGATGAAACTCATGCATCATGGTAGACTCCCATGTGGGCCCACTATAACATTTATTTTCAGCCAATCCTGGGCCCACTGAAATGCTTATTTGCCACCCAACCTGAGTCCACTGTACTATTTATTTGCATCCAAACTGTTCATAGAATCACATGGCCTAGGGCCCACTGTAATGTTTATTGCCATCCAAACCTGTTCATAACGTCACGTGGCCAGGGGCCCACGAGATGGACGGCATGGACACAATACATACATCTGAGTGGGGGCCACCGTCCACTGGCGTGGACGGACGGCGTGAGTAAAACACTTGCATCACAGTGGGTGTCACCACCCACTGTTGTGTACGGTGTGGTAAGCCACACATACCACAGTGGGTCCTATGTAGGGCCCACCAAGGTGTTTATTTGCAATCCAACCCGTCCATTACGTGTGTCCCACCTGTTTGAGGGTTCACACCAAGTTTCAGCCACATTCAAGATTCAGGTAGGCCCCACCAAGTGTTTTTATATGATTTAGGCATGTCTTCACATGATTTGGATGGTATGGCCCACCTGAGTTCAGTTTGTGGATGATTTCTGGAGTCAACGCACCATTCAAGGGGACCTATTAAATGAACGGTATAGATGTAAAATATACATCATGGTGGAGTCTACAAATGGGCCAATACGGCCACCCTTTTTAACGTGGATGTCTCTGGACTCATGGCACAAAGTCATGCCAAAAAAGAAAATTATTTTTTTTATCCTAGGTGCGACCCACATTAACCAGATCTACCCCATCCATTGCATGTGTTCCACAAAATTAGGCGTCCAAACCAAGTTTCAGCCACGTCCAAATTTCAGATAGGCCCCACCAAATGCTTTTGTATGTTTCAGGCATGTCGTCACATGATTTTAGATGGTATGGCCCACCTGAGTTCCGGATTGGTCCCAAATTTTGGCTCAACGCTTAAATTAATCTGAGGAAGATGGTGGAAGGCTTGGATTAAATACATGCATTAAGTTGGAGCTTGCAAGAGTGGCCCACCATTTTCCTTCTTTTCCTTTCTTTCTCTGGACGTAAAGTAGACAAAAGCATGCATAGATTTTCTTTATTTTTGTTTTCCTAGGTGGGACCCACATTAAATAGATCTACCCCGTCCATTGTATGTGTCCCACAAAATTAAGGGTCCAAACCAAGTTTCAGGTGGGTCCAAGCTTCTGGTGGACCCCAGCAATCATTTTTCCAAGTTTTAAAGGAAAATACTAGTATTCTTAATGCCACGGCCCGCCAGATAATTGGATCGGTCTCATTTTTCGGCTCAACGCCTAAAATGATCCCGAGAATATAATGGATGGCTTGGATTAAATATATACATCAAGGTGGGGCCATGTTGGAGCAGCCCACCATTTCCCTTTTCTTTTTCTTTCTTCCTTTATTCCCTTTCTGTTGAAACGTCCAGCGTCCCAGACGCTGGACGGTCTTTTGTTAATTTTTTTTTTTTTTGAGTGTGGGCCCTGATGGAGTGGGCCACCACTGATGGGTGTCATGGGCTCAATGTCCAAGGTGGGCCCCACTTGAATAAAAATTACATCAAGGTGGGATCCATTCAAGTGGGCCACACCCTCCTATTGCAATAAAATAAAATAAAATAAAATAAAATAAAATAAAATAAAAGAGAGAGAGAGAGAGACATGGAGAGTGGGACACGGCTTGTGATGGAGGGACCCCGTCATTATGGGCCCTCCCTAGCAACAAATCATGCAACAAGTGGGCCTTAAAACATGTGGGACCACCGAAATTTAAAATCAACGGTGGGGATCCTTTCCCCACCGACATGGACGGTCTAGATGACCTTTGAAGAGAAAATAAATATCATGATGGGGTCCATGGAGAATGGCCCCATCATGGAATGATCATGATGATCCATGTGGTCCATCGGCCACAAATAAGGGTCTCAAGTGAGATCCACACCATGGATCGGTGGGCCTCACTTGGTCCACCATAAAAACAATAAAAACTACCCTATAGAGGCACCCACCGTCCGATCTTCTCGCTCCTAGGGGTTCCTTGGCACCTTGTCTTCAACTTCAATGGCTAAGATGAAGAATGGAGGGTTGAGATGGGAGATTTTGGGGTAGGAAGGTGGGCCACTTGAAGCTTAGGGATTTTTGCAAAATTCCATACGTGGGATGTTTGCTTGGGAGCTTTTTCTTTGAAATGAGAAAGAGAGAAAGAGAGAGAGTGATGTAAAGGGAGAGAGAGAGAGTGATGGATGGATGGGTGAGTGATGGTTGTGTAAGAAAAGTATGGGTTAGGAAGACTTTTGTGCCTTTTTGTGTAAGAAAGGTATGGGTTGAGAAGACTTTGTTGGCTTTTGTGTAAGAGAGGTATGGGTTTGGGAGACTTTTGTGCTTGCTTGGGAAAAGGGATAGAAGTGATGTGTACTTGACATGTGATGGGTTGATGGGTGATTGATTGATGGGATTGATGTGATTGATGTGACACATCGTTGAGATTCCCTTGGTTTTCGCAACGCGCGGCGTTTTCTCGCACCGAACGTTGGCCCATATCTCTTGATCCGGGTATCGCCTCGGCGCGCGAGTCGCGGTATCGGAACCGCGGCGACGGTGCGGTCGCTATGGTATTAGTCTCGGGTTGAGTCGACTCGGGTTGTCGGCACGTGAATCAGGGTCGTGCGTCGATATTGTTTAAGGGTCGAAAGTTGCCAGAATTCGACCGGTACGACCGCGGAAGTGTACGGAAAGGTACGGACCAAGATACGGGTCTTACAGCTCTCCCCACCTAATAAAAATTTCGTCCTCGAAATTTACACTACGATTGCAGCTAAATACGACTCATAATAGGATAGGGAACTTAACATCATATATGATCAAAACACAACATATCATCAAATTCAAACACCTAAAAGATAGGGATAACGCTCACGAATCTTAAGCTCTAACTCTGAAGACGCATCATGGCGGCGTAGGGGTCAAGTCACGTGAATCGTCAACGACTACTCCTGATGACTGGGGGTCCTGCTGGACGGTATAAAATCTGCCCCGAGCCTGCTGGGGAGGTGTAGGTCCCCTCTGAGGTCTCTGCTGCTGTGGGGGAGGTCCCGAAGGCTGGTGCTGCTGCTGAGGGGGCTGTTGTGGTGCTCTTGGCTGCTGTGGAGGCTGTTGTGGTGCTCTCGGCTGCTGCTGCCGAGGTCGGGGACACTCCCACCTACGGTGTCCTATCCCACCGCATCCATAGCAAGTGTCAGAAAGCTGTCTCTGCGGTGGTGCCGCTGGGGGTGCCGACGGTGCTACTGGTACTCTGGCAGATGGATGGCTCCTGTGTCTTTGTGGTCGTCGATGCTGTTGTGAGCTACTGGAGGGGGCCTGTCTCTTCTGACCCCTCCTCTGATCTCGATCGGCCTGCGTGCTGGCCCACTCAGTCTCATAGATCTGAGCCCTCCGCACTACAGCCTGAAAGGTAGGGAGCTCATGCCCGACAACACGACCTCGAAGGCCGTAACGTAAGCCGTGCTCGAAACGGCGGGCCTTCCGCCCCTCGTCATCAACCATGTATGGTGCAAATCTCGAGAGAGCCACAAAACGGACCCCGTACTGTGCCACGGTCATGTCTCCCTGCACCAGAGTCTCGAACTCTAAAGCTCGCTGACGGCGGATATGGTCGGGAAAGTACTGCTCCTCGAATCGGTCAACAAAATCCTCCCATGTCCAGACATAATCAGGTCCGGCAACACGGGTAACAGAGGTCCACCAATGCTCGGCCTCACCCTGAAAGAGGAATACTGCTAACCGAACGCGCTGCTCGGTCGTACATAACATGGTATCGAATATCTTCTCCACATCGGAGCGCCATCTCTCAGCTGCAGTCGGATCTGGCTCACCCTGAAAACGTGGGGGATCAAGCCGCCTGAACTCACGTAGTAGGGCGCTCGCGCGCTCCTGCTCTGCCTGAGCTGGTGAAACAGCTGGGCGCCTGCCCTGTCCCTGTAGTGCAGCTGTCACAGCCTGCAACATCTGCTGTAACTGAGAGGCACTCACAGTCACAGTCGGCTCCTCATCAGCCTCAGGTAGAGGAATGTCATCCTCATGGGAGGAATCAGGGATCTCTGAGGGTGGAACGGGAGACGCAGGAGGTAAAGCTGGAGCCTCCGATGGTGAAGCAGAATCCTCAGGTGGTGGTGCGGGAGTCGAGCGAGTAACTCTCGCAGGCGCCATATTCTACAGGAAAGAGCGAAAGCGCCTATCATCTTCAAAAACTCTCGAATGTACGTATGTTAACGGTCTAAATCGGAAAGTCGTGAAGCTATCCGAACTTCAGAACCTAGTCATTCTTCACTCATAGCAAACATGTAATGTTGTTCTCGGTTATTCCCAAGTTATGCTCTGATACCAACTTCTGTCACGCCCCAAACTCGGAAACCGGGCTCACAGAATTCCCGATCGCCGAATCCGGCGCCGACAGCCTCCGTAGAACCCCATTCTTGGCTCCTAGCTCCCATTCGCCAGGTTCCAATCGTGGGATGCTACGAGGAGGATTTTCGATGTCAATTTGATTCGTAATAAGCATAACCAAAGGCATAACCCACAAACAACAACCAAGAACTCCATTACATTTCCACTATGATCAAAAACTTTGAGTACAAGATGTATAAAGGGAAATACAAGATAGTGCTAATAATAAAACTCCAAAGGCTCGACTGCACGCTCCTGCTGCTACTACGCTACGGCTGCGTCCTGACGTCACCTGCACGCATCAATCGTGCATAAGCTTATAGAAAGCTTAGAGGGCGGTGTAAGTGTGTGCGCAATACGAGCGTGCTCAGAATACAAGGTTAGAGTAATGCGAAATTATGCTGATGAATACGTGAATGCAATCAGCCGTACCAAGGCTATACAGTACAAGATATGAATGCGAGCGGCCATATCCAGACCATGTGATGCGAGATGCAACTCAAGCATGCCAATCCTCATCATATATCAGTACAGTTCTCATTCTGGATAATCACCGGGGTCTAGTACACTCTACGCCAGTTTGCCGTCCCTATCCGAACGCACAACTGGGAGAGCAGAAGAGACCTCACTATCCGCCTGCCAATATCGGGCCCGGCTCGTCGATAGCGGACCAATTCCTCAAGCTGGTCAAACTCAACCTAGGAGTTGCCCCCTCACTCAGGCGGGTAAGGTCACACCCCTTTCCAACCGACCACGACACAGTGGGAGACGCGACCTACTGGTATACGGCCCTCGTGCGCTCATGTATCCACTCGGTCTCGACGTTAGAGTCATCCTCTGGTACCATCGGGTTTAGGGATTTTCACCCAGGGACATCTATAGCGCCCGTATGCTAGAACCAAACATTTCCGGTATCCAATCCAGCCACCCACGATGCATCTGTGGAGGCTATGGCCCTGATGTCGCTAGGGCATACAATAATCACAATCATACAAATGCAAGTGCATGAGTCACACTACCAGTCATGCAACAGTCCTACGTGTACCATGCACTAGGGCAACTCCACCTACCAGGGAGCTTATAAACAGTTGGCCCGAAGGCATATGCTATGATCAGTCACTTCTCATATCAGTCATACATATGATGCGTATGATAATGAATCATGGATTTATACTAAACATGTATATAGAGATGGGCCCTGTATATAACTGAGATGGGCCTAGACGGCCTACTTACTACAAGTATGGGCCTATTAGTGGGCCTTAGGGAGTGTTACAATGCGGACATTTAACCAACATTGTACCTACAATGTGGACGTCTAACCATCATTGTTCCCGAGGCATTACTTACTATAAATATCGTTATTTGCCATGAAGGGATCACGCATTGCAATGGACCTAGTTGCACTCAATTGGGCCTTAAGTACATCAATTGGGCCGTATCATATGGGCCTTACATTCATCAAATGGATCACCTTAATGAGCCTCACCAATGGGCCTTAGGTCCTTTGCATTGGGTTATAACCCATGGGCCTTAGAATTCATTAAAATGAGCCCAATCATATGAGCTTTATGTACATCAAATGGGCCTAATCACATAGGCCTTATATATACCAAGGTGGGCCTCAACAATGGGCCACAAATACATCAATTGGGCCTACACACATGGGTCCATAAATAACAAAGTGGGCCTTAGTGGGCGGGCCACAAATACATTAAGATGGGCCTCAACAATGGCCTTAAAATGATCTCAAAATGGTTGGACGGTTTGGATGAAACTCATGCATCATGGTAGACTCCCATGTGGGCCCACTATAACATTTATTTTCAGCCAATCCTGGGCCCACTGAAATGCTTATTTGCCACCCAACCTGAGTCCACTGTACTATTTATTTGCATCCAAACTGTTCATAGAATCACATGGCCTAGGGCCCACTGTAATGTTTATTGCCATCCAAACCTGTTCATAACGTCACGTGGCCAGGGGCCCACGAGATGGACGGCATGGACACAATACATACATCTGAGTGGGGGCCACCGTCCACTGGCGTGGACGGACGGCGTGAGTAAAACACTTGCATCACAGTGGGTGTCACCACCCACTGTTGTGTACGGTGTGGTAAGCCACACATACCACAGTGGGTCCTATGTAGGGCCCACCAAGGTGTTTATTTGCAATCCAACCCGTCCATTACGTGTGTCCCACCTGTTTGAGGGTTCACACCAAGTTTCAGCCACATTCAAGATTCAGGTAGGCCCCACCAAGTGTTTTTATATGATTTAGGCATGTCTTCACATGATTTGGATGGTATGGCCCACCTGAGTTCAGTTTGTGGATGATTTCTGGAGTCAACGCACCATTCAAGGGGACCTATTAAATGAACGGTATAGATGTAAAATATACATCATGGTGGAGTCTACAAATGGGCCAATACGGCCACCCTTTTTAACGTGGATGTCTCTGGACTCATGGCACAAAGTCATGCCAAAAAAGAAAATTATTTTTTTTATCCTAGGTGCGACCCACATTAACCAGATCTACCCCATCCATTGCATGTGTTCCACAAAATTAGGCGTCCAAACCAAGTTTCAGCCACGTCCAAATTTCAGATAGGCCCCACCAAATGCTTTTGTATGTTTCAGGCATGTCGTCACATGATTTTAGATGGTATGGCCCACCTGAGTTCCGGATTGGTCCCAAATTTTGGCTCAACGCTTAAATTAATCTGAGGAAGATGGTGGAAGGCTTGGATTAAATACATGCATTAAGTTGGAGCTTGCAAGAGTGGCCCACCATTTTCCTTCTTTTCCTTTCTTTCTCTGGACGTAAAGTAGACAAAAGCATGCATAGATTTTCTTTATTTTTGTTTTCCTAGGTGGGACCCACATTAAATAGATCTACCCCGTCCATTGTATGTGTCCCACAAAATTAAGGGTCCAAACCAAGTTTCAGGTGGGTCCAAGCTTCTGGTGGACCCCAGCAATCATTTTTCCAAGTTTTAAAGGAAAATACTAGTATTCTTAATGCCACGGCCCGCCAGATAATTGGATCGGTCTCATTTTTCGGCTCAACGCCTAAAATGATCCCGAGAATATAATGGATGGCTTGGATTAAATATATACATCAAGGTGGGGCCATGTTGGAGCAGCCCACCATTTCCCTTTTCTTTTTCTTTCTTCCTTTATTCCCTTTCTGTTGAAACGTCCAGCGTCCCAGACGCTGGACGGTCTTTTGTTAATTTTTTTTTTTTTGAGTGTGGGCCCTGATGGAGTGGGCCACCACTGATGGGTGTCATGGGCTCAATGTCCAAGGTGGGCCCCACTTGAATAAAAATTACATCAAGGTGGGATCCATTCAAGTGGGCCACACCCTCCTATTGCAATAAAATAAAATAAAATAAAATAAAATAAAATAAAATAAAAGAGAGAGAGAGAGAGACATGGAGAGTGGGACACGGCTTGTGATGGAGGGACCCCGTCATTATGGGCCCTCCCTAGCAACAAATCATGCAACAAGTGGGCCTTAAAACATGTGGGACCACCGAAATTTAAAATCAACGGTGGGGATCCTTTCCCCACCGACATGGACGGTCTAGATGACCTTTGAAGAGAAAATAAATATCATGATGGGGTCCATGGAGAATGGCCCCATCATGGAATGATCATGATGATCCATGTGGTCCATCGGCCACAAATAAGGGTCTCAAGTGAGATCCACACCATGGATCGGTGGGCCTCACTTGGTCCACCATAAAAACAATAAAAACTACCCTATAGAGGCACCCACCGTCCGATCTTCTCGCTCCTAGGGGTTCCTTGGCACCTTGTCTTCAACTTCAATGGCTAAGATGAAGAATGGAGGGTTGAGATGGGAGATTTTGGGGTAGGAAGGTGGGCCACTTGAAGCTTAGGGATTTTTGCAAAATTCCATACGTGGGATGTTTGCTTGGGAGCTTTTTCTTTGAAATGAGAAAGAGAGAAAGAGAGAGAGTGATGTAAAGGGAGAGAGAGAGAGTGATGGATGGATGGGTGAGTGATGGTTGTGTAAGAAAAGTATGGGTTAGGAAGACTTTTGTGCCTTTTTGTGTAAGAAAGGTATGGGTTGAGAAGACTTTGTTGGCTTTTGTGTAAGAGAGGTATGGGTTTGGGAGACTTTTGTGCTTGCTTGGGAAAAGGGATAGAAGTGATGTGTACTTGACATGTGATGGGTTGATGGGTGATTGATTGATGGGATTGATGTGATTGATGTGACACATCGTTGAGATTCCCTTGGTTTTCGCAACGCGCGGCGTTTTCTCGCACCGAACGTTGGCCCATATCTCTTGATCCGGGTATCGCCTCGGCGCGCGAGTCGCGGTATCGGAACCGCGGCGACGGTGCGGTCGCTATGGTATTAGTCTCGGGTTGAGTCGACTCGGGTTGTCGGCACGTGAATCAGGGTCGTGCGTCAATATTGTTTAAGGGTCGAAAGTTGCCAGAATTCGACCGGTACGACCGCGGAAGTGTACGGAAAGGTACGGACCAAGATACGGGTCTTACAAATGCAGATGGGCCTGGACAATAAGTACGGGCCTAACAATGGGCCCTAAGGAGAGTTGTAATGTGGACATCCAACCAGCATTACCCTCGCAATGTGGACGTCAAACCAACATTGCTCCCCAGACACGATCTTCTTAAACGTCGCTACATAACCTGAATTGGGATTACACATTGCAATGGACCTTAGGTTTATCCCATTGGGCCTTATATATATATCAAATGGGCCATATCTTATGGGACTTTTATCCATCAGATGGGCCATATAAATGGGCCACACCAATGGGTCTTATGTGCATTGCAATGGGTCGAAACCCGTGGGCCTAGCTTGCATCAGTTGGACCTAGTCAGATGAATCTAGTATGTATCAAATGGGTCTCACCGATGGGTCCCACATGTAGGTTAGGTGGGCCTCAACCCACAGACCTAACATGAGTTCAATGGGCCTAAACCCCTAGGCCTTATGGTACATTAAATGGGTCTAAACCCGTAGGCCTTGAAGCACATCAAATGGGTCTAGTCCCATGGACTTGCAACACATCAAATGGCCTTAAATCCATAGGCCTTTTATGAATCAAATGGGCCTAGCCCATAGGCATTTTATAAATCAAATGGGCCTAGCCCATGTCCTTTTGAAATTCAAATGGGCCTAGCCCATAGGCCTTCAATATCAAGTGAGCCTAAGCCCATAGGCTTTACATTTCAAGTGGGCCCAAATCCTTAGGTCTTAAGTGAATCAAATGGGCCCAGCCCATAAGCATTTCATAAATCAAATGGGCCTAGCCCATAGGCCTTTTACAATTCAGATGGGCCTAATCCATGTGTAAATGGCCCACCAAATCAGTAACATCAAGCTTTAAAATGATCTCACTAGGTGGATGGACGGTCCAGATGCACCACATGCATCATGGTGGGTCCCCACTGTCTAGTGGACAGTGCGGATATGGTACATACATCACACAGGGCCCCACCGTTCGCTGGACGGTGGAGGCCATACAAACATCAAGTGGGGCCACCGTGGTGAGTGCCACCGTCCGCTAGACGGTGGACTTATTACATACATCATTGTGGGTCCCATGTGGGGCCCACCCTGTAATGTTTATTCGGCATCCAACCCATTGATAAGGTCACTCAGGCCTGGTTGAAGGGAAAACATAAATTTCATCTTGATCCAATTCTTCTGTGGGCCCCAAAAACTGATCAATGGTAGAATTCAACTCACACTGTTTCACTTGGTGTGGGCCACCTGAGTCTTGGATCTGTCTCATTCTTGGAAGGGGGCCACTTTAGAGGGTGACCCATCCGGTGAACGGTTTGAATGACATATAAACATCAAGGTGGGGCCCACGGCTGGAGCCTTGGGTCCCTTGCTGGACGCCACCGCCCTCTACACCACGGTTGCACGCAGCAGCGTGCAGCGCTGCCAGTGCCACTAACCAGAGGCTCTGCCTCTTGAATTTCAAAATTTGAGAAAAATAGTTTTCTCGAGGTTTTTCGCATGTGGGGCCCGCTAAAGTGAAATCCGCCCCGGCCATTGCGTTCAGTGGCTCGACGCCGTCCAAATGAGTCTAGAGTTGAAATTTTTTTGATGAAAGAAAATGAAATAAAATAAAATAAATGTATTTGTAAGGTGAGGATGGAATTTATGACACTATAGCCCACCAGTTGATTGGATCAGTTCCAAAACTCTACCCAACGGCTAAAATACCGTGGGTAAGAGGATGGACGGCTTGGATCGAATATAAACCTCAGGGTGGGGCCTATGCAAGGGGACCACCCTTACATCTTCTTTTCCTTTTTCTCATTTCCTTTGAGACGTCCAGCGTCCCAGACGCTGGACGGTCTTGGTCCATAATTGCAGTGTGGTGGGCCCTGATGGAGTGGGCCACCATGGATGAATGATATAGGTACAATGTATATGGTGGGCCCCATTTGAAAAAAATCAAGGTGGGATCCATTCAAGTGGGCCACACAATCATATAGCATAAAATTAAACTAAAATAAAATAAGATAAAACAAGAGAAATAAAAGAGAGAGAGAGAGATAGAGAGTGGGACACGGCTTGTGATGGAGGGACCCCGTCATTATGGGCCCTCCCTTGCAATAAATCGTACAACATACGGATCCCGTTAAACATGGGACCATCAAAATGTAAATCAACGGTGGAGATCCATTCTCCACCGATATGGACGGTCTAGATGACCCTTTCTAAATGAAATAAACATCATGATGGGGTCCATGGAGAATGGCCCCATCATGGAATGATCATGATGATCCGAGTAGGCCATCGGCCTTATTTTAGGGTCCCAAGTGAGATCCACACCATTGATCGGTGGGCCTCACTTGGTCCACCATAAAAATAAGTAAATCTACCCTATAGAGGCACCCACCGTCCGATCTTCTTGCTCCTAGAGATTCCTTGGCACCTTGGCTTCAACTTCAATGGTTAAGATGAAGAATGGAGGGTTGAGATGGGAGATGATGGGGTAGGAAGGTGGGCCACTTGGAGCTTAGAGAGACTTGGAAAATTCCATACGTATGGAGTTTTCTTGGAAATCTTTTGTTGCTTGGAATTTTTGAAATGAGAAAGAGAGAAAGAGAGAGAGTGATGTAAAGGGAGAGAGAGAGTGATGGATGGATGGGTGAGTGATGGTTGTGTAAGAAAAGCTTAACTTTTGAGGCTTTTGTGTAAGAGAGGTATGGGTGGTGAAGACTTTTGTGACTTTTTGTGTAAGAGAGGTATGGGAGATGAAGACTTTTGTGGTTGCTTGGGAAAAGGGATGGAAGTGATGTGTACTTGACATGTGATGGATTGATGGGTGATTGATTGATGGGATTGATGTGATTGATGTGACACATCGTAGAGATTCCCTTGATTTTCACAATGCGCGGCATTTCCTCGTACCGAACGTTGGCCCACATCTCTTGATCAGGGTATCGCCTCGGTGCGTGAGTCGCGGTATCGGAACCGCAACGACGGCGCGGTCGCTATGGTATTGGTCTCGGGTTGAGTCGACTCGGGTTGTCGGCACATGAATCAGGGTCACGCGTCGATATCGTTTAAGGGTCGAAGGTCGCCGGAATTCGACCGGTAAGACCGCGGGAGTGTATGGAAAGGTACGGACTAAGATACGGGTCTTACATAAATGGACCACACCAATGGGCCTTATGTGCATTGTAATGGGTCATAACCTGTGGACCTTAGATTGCATCAAATGGGCCTAATCTCATGAGCCTTATACATATCAAATGGGCCTAATCCTGTAGGCCTTATATAAATCAAATGGATCTAAACCCCTAGGTCTTATATAAATCAAATGGGCCTAAACCCCTAGGCCTTATATATCAAATGGGCCTAAACCCATAGGCCTTATCACACATCACTTGGGTCCAATCCCTTGGACCTTGGAATATATCAAAAGGGCCTCAAAAATATGCCAAGATAGGGTCCACTTAGACTCTGGATTTGGCCCATTCTTAACTCGTTTCATAAGATGAACTTTTAGAATGGATGAAAAAATTGAATGCAACACCTGCATCAAGGGTGGGGGCCCACATGAAGGCCCACCATTGGGAATATTATATATTGTATAACATATAAACAACATATAATATAAATAGTATATACAATATTATATATATAATACAATATCATATATATATATATAATACAGTATAATATATATAAACACACACACGCTGCACACACGCACACGCTGCACACACACGCTGCCCACCCACGTGCACGCTCACACACGCCCACTGAGGGCCCCACCGTCACGCTGACGGTGAGAAATGAGGCACATGCAACACTGTGGATCTCATGTGGGGCCCACAAAAATGTTTATTTAAAATCCAACCCGTTCATAAGGTCACTCAGACCTGGATGAAGTGAAAACACAAATTTCAGATTGATCTGAAACTTCCATGGCCCACAGAAGGGTTTCAATGGTAAGGGTTTAACCCCACTATTTCGTGTGGTGTGGGCCACCTGAGTCACGGTTGAGGCCAAAATTTGGAGAGGGCCCACCTGAGGAGGGGACCTACCTCATGGACCGGTCGGATGATAAATGAACATTGTGGTGGGGACCACGGCTGGAGCTGTGGGTCCCCTGCTGGGACGCCACCCGCCTGCTGCTGCAGGCGTCAGAGACAGAGGCCATGCCTCTTTGAAATATTTATTTTTTTAAAAAATGAAAAACCTTATTGTTTGGGATTTTTCACATTTGGGGCACACATCTAGCAGATCCACCTCGTCCATTGGCTTTAGTGGCTCGAGGCCTTTCCAATGAGTCAAAAGTTCAAAATTTCTTGGTGCATAATAACTTCAGGTTATGCTTCAACGGTAACCACCAATGTTCCCAATGTTATGGCCCACCAGATATTCAGATTAGCCCCCATCTTCTACTCAACGGCTCAAATACTGTTGGTAAGAGGATGGACGGCTTAGATTGGAAATATACATCAAGGTGAAGCCTACACAAGGGCCCACTCCCAAAGCTTTGAGCCAAGCTTGTATTTGTGTTTTCCTTTGTACAGGGACGTCCAGCGTCGCAGACGTTGGACGGTTTAGGACTTGTATATGCATTGAGGTGGGCCACCACATGGAGAGTGGGTGGGTATAATGTATTTAAGGTGGGCCACCACATGGAGAGTGGGTGGGTATAATGTATTTAAGGTGGGCCCCACTCATGGAGGGCTTGGATAAAATACATATGTCATGTGGGGCTCATTCAAGTGGGCCACATCACCTCATCATCATTCAAGAAAAATAAATAAAAATGAGAGGGAGAGAGAGAGAGAGAAGTGGGACACGCTTATGATGGAGGGACCCCGACATTATGAGCCCTCCCTTGCAATGAATCATACAATCAAGTGGGTCCTTTAACACATGGGACCATAAAAATTTAAAATCAACGGTGGGGATCCTTTCCCCACTAATATGGACGGTCTAGATGACCTTTTCTAAGAAATAAACATCATGATGGGGTCCATGGAGAATGGTCCCATCATGGAATGATCATGATGATCCTAGTGGGCCATCGGCCACATCTTAGGGTCCCAAGTGAGATCCAAACCATTGATCGGTTGGCCTCACTTGGCCCATCTCAAAAATAGGAAAAACTAGTATGATTAAACACCCACCATCCGATCTTCTTGCTCCTAAGGGTCCCTTAGCACCTTAGCTTGGATTTCAATGGAGGACATTGGGAATGGATGGTTAGGATGGGGAGATCATGGGGTAGGAAAGGTCGGCCACACTTAGAGCTTTTTTGAAAGGGAGGGAGAGCTCATACGTAGGATTTTTGCTTGGAGAATGAGATGAGAAATGAGAAAGAGAGAGAGTTGTAAAGAAAGAGAGAGAGAGTGATGGATGGATGTGGTGAGTGATGGTTGTGTAAGAAAACCTTGACTTTTGTGGCATTTTGTGTAAGAAAGGCATGGGATTGGAAGACTTTTGAGAAATTTATGTAAAAAAAGTATGGGCATGGAAAACTTTTGTGGCTTGCTTGGGAAAAGGATGAAAGTGATGTGTACTTGACATGTACTTGACATGTGATGGATTGATGGATTGATTGATTGATGGGATTGATGGGATTAATGTGACACATCGTAGAGATTCTCTTGGGTTTCGCAACGCGTGGCGTTTCCTCGCACCGAACGTCGGTCTACAACTCTTAACTAGGGTATCGCCTCGGTGCACGAGTCACGGCATCGGAACCGTAGCGACGGCACGGTCGCTAGGGTACGGGTCTTGGGTTGAGTCGACTCGGGTTGACGGCATATGAATCAGGGTCACGCGTAAATATCGGTTAAGGGTCGAAGGTTGCCGGAATTCGACCGGTAAGACCGCGGAAGTCTACAGAACGGTACGGACTAAGATACGGGCCTTACAAATTCTAATCTATCTCTTTTGAGATCCAAGAAATTGAATTAAAGTAGCCTAACGTTGAATTAATTTAAAATTTATTTAGACCTAGAACCCTTCCATTTGTGTGATTGAACATTGAACATCTTTGTCTTCAAAGAAGCGGTTCTACGGGGCTACATCGAAGAAGAATCTTCAAATAAGTATTTTATACATTCTGTATTTGGTTCATGAGATTAGCTAGAAATTCTCTATTTTGGTTTTGACTGAGATCAACTAGAAAATCTCAGTGCGGGGTTTTTTATTATGTAAGCCCAATTGAAAACACAACTGTAAAGGTTTTAAGGTGAACCTTAGAAAACCTTCTTTCTTTGTGAAAGCCAATATCATATGGGTTGCGATTATTGGGAGTGGAGTAGGTGTAGCTGTTTGCAAACAGTTGGTGTACACACCGAACCACTATAATTCTTAGAGTTGTGGTGGATGTTGTATGTGATGTATATGTGTTGAATGCTTGTATCTCTTTCATGTACATGTGGTGAATATTATAATAGTTAGATTTCTTTCTATTCCTTCTTGCTTTGGTTTGAGTTTTTAATCCTTACTGAGTTTAAGAAATCAGGTTGTCATACCATGAACTTTAGTTTTTGGTGTAAGGTTATCCTTTAAACAATGTTTGTATCAACCTCTCAATACTATTACAATTGAGATTGTTATTTATTTCAACTATCTGTTTTTATATTCCGTATTTTATTTTTATTTGACGTAGTCCTATTCACCCCCCCCCCCCCCCCCCCCTCTAGGACTGAGAGCTCACCCTTTTCAACAACTCCATCTCACAAGGAGCACCATAAACATCTCAGTCTAATGGCATATGTTATGATCAATTATTCCTCATAATAGGCATGCAATGATGCATATGGGCATGTATCATGATGTAATACTAAACATGTTCTTAGTGTGTCCTACTAGACTAAGTACACTAGCATGATTATCAAATATAACAACCGATGATCAGCGTTAACCGGTATGTTACTTACAAGACTAGGAGCTGAATGATGCGCCCCACTAGACATATAAAAGTCTATATGGGATGGTCCATGTTAGACTATCATAACCTACTCTAGGTACTAGCATATCATATGTCCTAAGGCGGAGTCCACTGAAAGGACGGTGGGTCCAACCCATGCATTAAGGTAGTTTCCACATAGTGGATATACCAAATATGATACCACGTATTCTTCTGTCTACGGTAATGGGTGATGATGTACTAAACAATGGTTATACCAAATTTGATGCTACATATTCTTCCGTCTACGACAAGGGGTGATGATGTACTAATGTCAAGGATGGACGTCACACTTGTCTCAATAAGGAGATAGACTGTATGGATGATATGTACATGGCACGAGGTCCTAGTAAATGGGGTACAAGGGTAGGTTATATCTCTTGTGGGGAGTGAAGTGGGTATATAACAGGGTGAGTTCACAGGGTGAGCTAACTGGGTGAACAATTGAGCTTTTTCAATCTCTTATCATGAATAAATTGGGCTTCCTTATGGGGGCCCTGTAGGTACACAAGGTGGGCTTAAAGGTTGGGTAATGTTATAAAGAGTAGTGGAAAGCAACGACATCAATGGTGGACCCAACGGTTTGGGATAACCCAACAAGATATAGGCTTAACAATGGGTCCCAGGGAGGTTTATCGCTACATCAATGGGGGGGGGGGGGGGGGGCAATGGTTTGAGTTAGCCCAATAAGGGAATGTGAGTAATACAATCATTAATGAGGACCCAACAGTTTGGGATAGCCTAATAAGGAAGATGGGGATTGGGCTTACAATGGGTCATAGGGATATTTACAATGGTGGGCCTTTAACCACTATTGCTCCTAGGGTGCGGCCCATTTGGGACTTGGGTTTGACTAACAATGGGGCTCACAACCCTTATACTATCTAGAGGATGGATGCATAGTGCGTGTACAACACACACATCATGGTGGGCCTCACAAGGTGACCCATAGCCTAGGAAGAATGGGTGGATAGTGTGTGTAACACATACATTAAAGCGAGCCTCGTGGGGCAGCCCATGGCCCAGAAAAAGTGGATGGACAACAAGCATACAACACATATCATGGTGGGCTTTATAAGGCGGCCACACACTCCAAAACACGGATGGGCAACGTGTATAACATATATATTAAGGTGGGCCTCACAGGTCAGCCCTATAGCCTAGAAAACAGATGGATAGTGTGCTACGACACATATATCAGGGTGGGCCTCACACATCACCGTGGGCCTCATATATACAATGGGCCTCTCATACATACAATGGGCCTCATACATAAACAAGCGGGCCTCATTACAACAGCAAGTGGGCCTCATTATAGAAGCAAGCGGACCTCATTAGTAAAACACAAACATGGTGGCCCTGCAATACAGTAGGTGGGCCCTGCATATATAGCCGGTGGACCCTACTTATAGCAGGTGGGCCCTACATATACAGCCCATGGGCCTGCCAGTGGTCCAGTCAATGGACGGCCTGGATAACATACATACATTGTGGGTTCGACAAGACTTGGACCACCCACGAAAGTGAGCCAGGCCGCCCCAACATCGCAGTGGGCCCAGAAGGTTTCAACAGTGGGCGCTGGTCCCTGTTGTCCAATAGTGTCCGGCTTGCTACTAGACGGTGTGGATGAAACATATATGTCACGTGGTCCAACGTGCATGGACGGATGACGTGGATGAAACCCATACATCAGGTGGTCCCACATGCATTGATGGACGGTGCAGATGAAATACATGCACCAGGTGGGTCAGCACAGTCCCAGTTGGATGGTACATACATCAGCTGGGTCCCACAAAGATGGACGGTGTAGGTATAATACATACATCATTGCTGGGGTCCACGTGGTTGCCCAGGGCCCCATAGACCAAGCCGATATTAGTGTTTCCCTTCATCTAGGCATGTCCAAAACGGATGGCTAGGTGGGCCCTGCCCACTGGACCCGGAGCCAGGTGGGCCACTGGCCGGTGGGTATACACACGTACATCAAGGTGGGGTTCACCCGCTCTAAACCAAGTTGATATTGGTGTTTTCTCTTCGTCCAGGCCCACCTAAAAACGAGCAGCATGGTTGGCCATTGTGGACAGCGGTTTGGTCCGCTAAATGAACAGCGTGGATCAATTCATGCATCATCAAGTCGGGCCATCATACAAGGGAGAGAGAGAGAGAGAGAGAGAGAGAGAGAGAGAGAGAGAGAGAACGTGCGGTGATGGAGGGAACTCCGCCACTATGAGCTCCTTCTAGGATTTATAATACATACATCAAGATGGGTCCTAAATCATGTGGGCCCTAAATCAGAAAGAATCATGGCGGGAATCCTATTCCACCACATAATCAAGGTCTAGATGACAATTAATAAGTTGGATATCAAATAAACATCATGGTGGGGTGCATGGAGAATGGCCCCATCATGGATTATACATATGAATCATGATGGGCCATCAACCACATCTTGTGTTCTAAACAGGATCCATACCATCAATCAGTAGGCCCCACTTGACCCATCACTAAAATCACAATTTAATCCTACCAAAACACTCATCTATGGGCCTCTTCTTTAGCTCCTTGGAATCCTAAGCTCCTTGACTTCTTCTTTAAGGGTAGAAATGAAGATTGAAAGGTTGAGATGAGAGATTTGCGGTAGGAAAGTGGGCCTTGATCTTTAGTTCTTTCTCTCCTTAGAATTTTCTCTCTTGGTTACTTGAAATTTTGGGTAAAGAAATGAAAAAGGGATGGAGTGAAATGAGAGAGGAGTGGTGTTGTGTAAGGAGAGATGGGATGAGAGGTATAGGTGTGTAAGAAGAGATAACATGAGAGTTGACTTTGGGAATGGGAGAGGTATGGGTTGTTATGCTTTGTTGGTAAGATAGGGATGGGCTAGATATGGGTTGTACTTGACTAGTACTTGATTGATTGATGTGATAGATTGGGTAGAGATTTTTTTGAGATTCGCAATGCACGGCGTTTCCTTGAAATATACGTGGGCTCACAACTCCTAGCCTAGGTATCGCATTGGCACGCGAGACGTGGCCTTGGAACCCTGGCGACGGCACAGTCGTTAACGTATAGGTTTCGAGTTGAGTTGACTCGGATCTTCGGGATGCGACTTAAGGTCGCGTGCAAACCTTGTCTATAGGTTGCGGTGAAAAAGTGGTGAAGACCACTTAAGTTGAAGTAGGAATACGTCAATATGTCCTAGAGGGGGGGGGGGGGGGGTGAATAGGACTTTTTAAAGATTCATAAGTTATTTTTCAGTCATATCACACTAATCCTATTACAGAGTACAAATTAGGATTACTTAAGAATTAACTCTACTGGCTTCCAAGCCTGATAGAGGATCCAATCATAATTACTTATAAGATAAATAAATTTATGAATCACATTGTGATGTATATGACTGTGTGTGCATAAGATGTGATTTCAGATAATCATATCGAAAGGCATGTAAGGCAATCACATAAATGAAAGACAATATCAATCTTAAACACAATCATTTTATAGTGGTTCGACTACTTGTCTACTCCACTCCCGGCTTTCACACTCAACCCTTAAGTGACCGGATTTCACTAAGGAGGTTTCCCATGGTTCACCTCAAACCTAAGGTTTTAAATCAGGTTCACCTTTAACCTTTACAGAGGTTTCTACTCGGTTCACCTCAAACCCTGGAGTTTTGCTGACGTACTCCTAACCAAATGTTTATGCCCACACAGGACAAGGGTCCACCCAACGCACCCTGAGGTTTCTACTCGGTTCACCTCAAACCCTAGAGTTTTACTGGTGTACTCCTAACCAGATGTTTATGCTCTCCACAGAGCAAGGGTCCACACAACGCACCCCGCACGTACACTCCCGTCGGAGGCCTCCTTCGAGAACTTCAAAGGGTGAGCAACACTTAAAACCTAATCCTAGAAAGGAATGATCACAAGTGTCCTCTGGACTCTAGATACTTACAAATAAGTTGATGAGTCCCATTCAGCGTAATGTTGAAGATCTCCTCCTTGATGTTGAAGGGTCTTCAACTCCCTTGATCCGCAACACAAAGATGTATCTATACTAGGCTTTAGGTTGGGTTAAGGTTATGATGGAATACCACTCTCTAAAGATTTTTCAATTAGGAAGATAGAGTGGTTCCAATCATCTATGCATTCAAGGCATCCAGGCTTAATGATTAAGGTTGTAGCTGGAGGATCCTTGAATGCGAAAATTCATTCTCCAATCCACTCTATGAGATATCAATGATAAGGGTGGATTGGAGGATGAACTTCCTGAGAGAAAGGGCTTAGGTAAATGATAAGAAGGTTAGAACTCTCAAAAGAACTCTCTTCTTTCTCTGTCAGCAATAAGGACTAATCTCTCTATATATAGGCAAAAGGTTCCAACGGATATAAACGGTCATATTTATGACAGAGTTCGATATCATCGAGCAGTCGTCGATATGATCGAGCATATACTCTCGATTGTATCGGTAGACCTCTCGATGATACAAACTCAATTGTCATTTCACTTTTGGAAACCTTCCGCCTACTGGTCGATAGGATTGAGACACACATCAATGTTATCGGATTTCGAACTTCGATTCCATCGAGTGATGGATCGATCTATCGACAGATGAAAATAAGAGAGAAGCCTTGAAGAATTTCAGGTTTAACAGATATGATCAGGGAACAGTCGATGACATCGAAATTTGTACATCGATCATATCGGAGACCTTGTCGATGGGATCGATAAATCGTATAGATTCACCTATAAGCTTGCTGGACGATTTATGTTCGAACTCGATCCAATCGACGAGGTCTCGATACGATCGATATATGAATATCGATTTATCGACTGGCACCCCGATCAACATTAAAAACAACCTGAAATTCATGCTGGTGAAAACATGCGCCCACAATCGATATGATCGACTGACTTCTGATATGATCGATATTTGAGTTTAGATTGAATCGAACAGTCATAGATATATCGAACATATGTTAGTTTTCTTTAAAAAAATAGGAGCACCGGAAAGCAGTCTGTCGTATTATCTATCCACTTCAGATATGATCGATATTTGAATATCGATGATATCGACTACCAAGTCGATATATCGATAAATCGTCCAGATAATTGTTTGATTGTTGGATGCTTTTTATCCTCACTCGATTGTATCGATTGAGATCCCAAGGACATCGACAGAGCTGGTCGATTATATCGAAGGGGTAATCGATATAATCGACAGTGTAAGAAAAACTTGAAGATTTTCCTTTTTGATAACAAGTTTTCTTAAACAAAAACTCTAAGATGTTCTAGTTCTTTTTAAGGGTTTAATCACCTGGTGTTTTGGGACATGGGATGTGAAGATATGATTTACCTATGGCAAGCTTCCACACCTCCAGTTGAGGCAGACGCTTGACTTGATCTTCCTGTTAGGCGTTGTTGTCCAACTGACTCAACTTACAATGTAATTGACAAACCACGGCACGTAGTAGGTGCACTTTCAATCTCCCCCTTTGTCAATTACGTGATAAAATATCCAAAACACCCTAGGAACATATCTAGACAGATACATCCTAAATTGTGTGTACATGTATTAACACAATTTTACAAATTCTAATCACCTATGTACACACCCAGTAAATTCTCCCCCTTAATTCAAAAACTCCCCCTTTTCTTGTTGCGGCTGATCCCCCTCACACCTGCAACACAGATATACAATTTTCGCTCGGGGTGTTTGAATTGTTCTCCCCCTTTTTGTCAGTCATTGGCAAAGGTATAAGACGTTATATTGACTGAAGATTGAAGCTTATAGGAGAATTATAAATAGATAGATATATATAAATGAGAACACTGTAAAGTATACATCAATGAAGATACAGAATGAAGTTAATAGAGCACTTAAGGCATAAGATAAACATGCAGATCATAACCTCAAAACTGCAATAAATCAGGGAGACAGAAATTCAAATGGCAAGAGTAAAAGAACTAGATTCAGCCATAAGTAAGCTGCCCAAGATTGGCAGAAATATCTAATGCTGCCCCAGACAACAACAATTTAAACCAACAAAAAATAAAGCCTATTGGAGGGCACACAAAAATAAACCAGTATTTTAGCCCAACCGTGGGCAAATTCATCCAAAAAGAAACCAGAAAAAAAAAACTGTCATACACACTACTGAAAGCGTAGAACATCCAAAAAGATACTGATGTTCAAACGTAAAAATAAGAGTAAGGTGTGCATGATAGCATGTATGAATTTGTCATCAGGGAGTAGAATGAGATGACATCGTGTCATCCCATTGGCACGTCAGTAGATCCACCAATTGTTGGACCGTGCCCTGAACTCCTTGAACCATTCTTTCTAGAATAGTGAGCCGTTCCTTTACTGAGTGCATGTCCTTCTAAATGGCCCCAATCTTGTGCAGTTTAAGCCTTTTACCATACCCAACAGTTGATGTGGACGAAGCAACATCTGATCCATGAGGTGCATCGTCAGCCATTGCATCTCCTTCCATGAGATCACCACCTTCTCCTCCTTCCCCTTCTGCATGAATTTCTTCCTCAGTTTTCTCCTTGTATTCATGAAATTTGATCCATTTTCTGAATATTTTTCTTGTTGAAAACTTTGATGGGGAAAACTGGATCAGTTGTAGAAGGAAAGCCAATGCTCTGACAGATTCTACTAATAATCCATGGATATGACAGATGTAAATCTCTGGAAGTGTGTATGACATTGACAAACTGATTTACAATCAAGGTTGGAAGACAGATATTCGTCTCGGTTGCAACAGAGTAGACTATCATCACCATAAGACTTGTTAGATCCGATCGGTTCGTGCTTCTTGGGTACAGATTAGTGGTGAAGATCCCATGCATGACTCTGAACCGGGGCTACATATACCTAGCTTTCAGGGCATTCCCTTGATGCCATGGGATATCTCGGTTATGACATAGGTATTTGGTTATTTTGGAGCGCACATCTGGAAAGTCAAGATCCCAATTTGGAAGGCCTACTGGAGCCATCTGTAGATTGAGAATCTGTGCTATAGTGGTAGGAGTGATAAATACATCATCACCATCCATGGATACCATGAAGGAAGGAGGATCAGCCACCGAGGAATGACAGCAGCAAAGAAGTTGCGTGTTCTTTCCAGTTGGCATGGTCCACCAAAATCCAGGATGGGCAGCCAACCAATTGCAGCAAACAGAGGTTCTAAGTTGTAAGGTGTTAAACACTCCCTGTCTACTTTTTTCTCAAAGATCAACTTTCTATTGGCATATTTTGGTGGCCGTTGGACAGTAGGAGAAGGAGGCACTGGTTCAGATGGTTCAGGGATTTCAGTTTGGGACCCACCGCGTCGTGATCTTTGCCGTGTGGGGTCCCTCTGTCTGGGATCCTTGCTCTCTCCCTTGAGGCAAGGACCTTTTGTCGAGTACCTCTCGAAGATTCCCCTGGACTGGATGCCACATTTTTGTCCTTTCCCATGTGAAAGAAAAGGCTATTTGAAATATTAGGAAAAATAACAAAAACCCCGACAAACCAAGAGAAAAAGATTCTGATGATATTGGAAGAATATTACCTGGTTTGTGGAGATTTAGCTAGTCCTACTTGGCTTAGGATGATTGGTCGAGAGAATCGGTCAGGGAAGACAATCGAATCGTCCTTTGAAAAAACCCCTTTTTTTGTTCTGCTAGCTTTTATCGGGCGCCATTTGTCGATCATATCGACCAACATATCGATTGTATCGAGAAGTTGTCGGTCGATTCTATCGAGACTACCCTCGATGTTATCCATGGACACATGACTTTTCACATTCTGAACAACCGCCGATTGTATCGATCCTCAGTCGATAAAATCGAAGAAGACCATCACTTGCATTGAAAGTATGTGCTATTCAGAATTTTCCTAATTTTGACACGCTATTGTATATTTCTTGACTTAATCAGTATATGTTAAAAAAAAATGCACCACTTCTGTACAAATATAAACATGATAATGTTTATATACAAAAATTAGAGGTCTCCAACCTTAGATGTAACATTGAGGATTTAGCAAAAATTGCATCATTTCACCAATTATCCAGATTTCGATGCAAAATCTGAACGTGTTCTTATATGCTCAATAATTCAGGGTACAGAGTTCAGTTTTTCTTTCACTCTCCACCTTGAGACAGAAGTTTTTGCTGTGGTGACTTTTGTTATCTCACCAACTTGATCCAGTGATTTTTCCGTTCTGTCTTCCATTTTGGGTGATAAATGTGTATTTTGCATTACTCTGGTCAGATTAAGTTTATCAGTGTGGATTTGACTAGGGTTATAAGAAGTTGTCTTTAAGCATTCAAACTTGTAATGTCTCATATCACCACACAAATGACAAACTGGAGAAGTTCTTGTATTGCTACCTGAAGCAATAGATTTTTCAGTTTTCATTTTGATTTTCTCATACCCTAGGCCACTCTTATCTTTTCCAGGCCTTCCTATCCCTAACATTCTTTCAAGTTTTTACCACTCTGAGAAAACTTATAGTTTATCTCGGCAAATTTTCTGAAATTTTCTAAGTTAATACAAAGTGAGTGGTTCTCATTTTTGAGTTTTGCATGATCATCTTTTAGCAGTTCAGCTTTGTTCATAAGTTTTGATAATTCTCCTTTTAGGGATAGGTTTTCTTTTTCTAATTGATCATTATCTGTGAGATATTGTTGCAAATCATTGGACAAATGTATGTTTATTTCTAAGGTTTTGTCCAAGTCTTTCTGCAACAATTTCTTTTTATTTTCAGTCATGCCGATTTTCTTAAGGATGTGGATGCTATGAATGTATAGTTGATTATAAGCATCCTACAATTCATTTTGCTCTTTATCTTCTTCTTCTTCAATTTTCTCATTGTCAGATGAAAATGATTCAGTGGCTTGTTGTTCTTTTTCAGATTCAGTTGGAATGATCGAAGTAGTGGAGACCATAAGTATTTTCAAGGATTTTTTATCTCCATCACTTTCAGAGTCACTGTTTTCTGAATTTGACTCTTCCGTATCATCCCATGTGGCAGCCATCGCCTTGCCCTTGATTTTTCTGTTTGGGCATTCGGTAGATAGGTGACCATACTCATGAGGCATAACATTGTGGTTCTTTGGTTTGTTTACCAAATTTGCCTGCAGAAGGTTTGTAGTTCACCTTTCTTCCTCTAGAAGGATGGCTGCGATTCTTCTGAAAGAATCCTCTGAATCTTTGTGCCAGCAAGGCCACTTCCTCATCTTCATCTTCTTTTTCGCTCTCACTGTCCTCATGTTTTGATTTCTTAGAAGTATTTAGGACAGTGTTTTTAGATTTTTGGGGTTGTGTGAAGTGTAGTTCAAAGGTCTGTAGGGAACCTACTAGTTCTTCTACTTTCATCTCATCAATATTCCTACACTCCTCAATTGTTGTTACCTTGGGATTTAAGTGTTCTGGTAAGGATCTTAAGATTTTTCTACATATTTTAGGTGCCAGAACCTTCTCTCCCAAACCACCCATGGAGTTACAAATGATGTTCAATTTTATGAAAAACTCCATAAATGTCTCATGCTCTTCCATCCTGAGATTTTCAAACTGTGAAGTTAAGAGTTGTAGTTTAGATCTTTTCACAGTGCTTGTGCCTTCATGGGTTGTTTTCAATAAGTCTCATGCTTCTTTAGAGGTCCCACACATACTTATCTGATTGAAAATGTCTTGGGATACGGCACAGTAGATGGTGTTCATTGCTTTTGCTTCAGCATTTCGTTGTTCTTTGTCAACGCCATCCACTTCTCATTCGGTTTGGGTTTAGTGATTGTGGTTTCATTTTCAAGTACAATTTGTTCAGTTGGTACCACATATCCTTTTTCAACTACATCCCAAACTTCATGATCTAGAGATCTCAGGAAGTAATGCATTCTAGCCTTCCAGTAAGCATAATTTGATCCATCAAATACTAGAGGTCTAGTGACAGATGAGCCCTCTCCTTTGGCCATATTTCTACTTCAGTCAAGATCACTCTCTAGGCGGTGAAGCCCTTAAAGAGAGACCCGCTCTGATACCAATTGAAAAAGCGGTGAAGACCACTTAAGTTGAAGTAGGAATATGTCAATATGTCCTAGAGGGGGGGTGAATAGGACTTTTTAAAGATTCATAAGTTATTTTTTAGTCCTATCACACTAATCCTATTACAGAGTATAAATTAGGATTACTCAAGAATTAACTCTACTGGCTTCCAAGCCTGATAGAGGATCTAATCACAATTACTTGTAAGATAAACAAATTTATGAATCAGATTGTGATATATATGACTGTGTGTGCATAAGATGTGATTTCAGATAATCATATAGAAAGGCATGTAAGGCAATCACATAAATGAAAGACAATATCAATCTCAAATACAGTCATTTTATAGTGGTTCGACTACTTGTCTACTCCACTCCCGGCTTTCACACTCAACCCTTGAGTGACCGAATTTCACTAAGGAGGTTTCTCATGGTTCACCTCAAACTTAAGGTTTTAAATCAGGTTCACCTTCAACCTTTACAGAGGTTTCTACTCGATTCACCTCAAATCCTAGAGTTTTGCTGGCGTACTCCTAACCAGATGTTTATGCCCACACAGGACAAGGGTCCACACAACGCACACTGAGGTTTCTACTCGGTTCACCTCAAACCCTGGAGTTTTGCTGGCGTACTCCTAACCAAATGTTTATGCTCCTCAAGAGCAAGGGTCCACAAAACGCACCCCGCATGTACACTCCCGTCGGAGGCCTCCTTCAAGGACTTCAAAGGATGAACAACACTTAAAACCCAATCCTATAAAGGAATGATCACAAGTGTCCTCTGGACTCTAGATACTTACAAATAAGTTGATGAGTCTCATTCAGCGCAATGTTGAAGATCTCCTCATTGATGTTGAAGGGTCTTCAGCTCTCTTGATCCGCAATACAAAAATGTATCTATACTAGGCTTTAGGTTGGGTCAAGGTTATGATGGAATACTACTCTCTAAAGATTTTTCAATTAGGAAGATAGAGTGGTTCCAATCATCTATGCAATCAAGGCATCCCAGCTTAATGATTAAGGTTGTAGCTGGAGGATCCATGAATACGGAAGTTCATTCTCCAATCCACTCTATGAGATATCAATGATGAGGGTGGATTGGACGATGAACTTCCTGAGAGAAAGGGCTTAGGTAAATGATAGGAAGGTTAGAACTCTCAAAAGCACTCTCTTCTTTCTCTGTCAGCAATAAGGATTAATCTCTCTATATATAGGCAAAAGGTTTCAACGGATATAAACGGTCATATTTATGACAGAGTTCGATATCATCGAGCAGTCGTCGATATGATCGAGCGTATACTCTCAATTGTATCGACAGACCTCTCGATGATACAAACTCAATTGTCATTTCACTTTTAGAAACCTTCCGCCTACTGGTCGATGGGATTGAGACACACATCGATGTTATCGAATTTCGAACTCCGATTCCATCGAGCGATGGATCGATATATCGACAGATGAAAATAAGAGAGAAGCCTTAAAGAATTTCAGGTTTAACAGATATGATCGGGGAACAGTCGATGGCATCGAAATTTGTACATTGATCATATCGGAGACCTTGTTGATGAGATCGATAAATCGTATAGATTTACCTATAAGCTTGCTGGACGATTTATGTCCGAACTCGATCCAATCGAAGAGGTCTCGATACGATCAATATATGAATATCGATTTATCGACTGGCACCCTGATCAACATTAAAAATAACCTGAAATTCATGCTGGTGAAAACATGCACCCACAATCGATATGATCGACTGACTTTCGATATGATCGATATTTGAGTTTAGATTGAATCGGACAGTCATCGATATATCGAAGCATATGTTAGTTTTCTTTAGAAAAACAGGAGCGCCGGAAAGCAGTCTATCGATATTATCAATCCACTTCAGATATGATCGATATTCGGATATCGATGATATCGACTACCAAGTCGATATATCGATAAATCGTCCAGATGATTGTTTGATTGCTGGACGCTTTTTGTCCTCACTCAATTGTATCTATTAAGATCCCGAGGACATTGACAGAGTTAGTCGATTATATCGAAGGGGTAATCGATATAATCGACAGTGTAAGAAAAACTTGAAGATTTTCCTTTTTGATAACAAGTTTTCTTACAGAAAAATCCTAAGATGTTATAGTTCTTTTTAAGGGTTTAATCACCTGGTGTTTTGGGACATGGGATGTGAGGCTATGATTTACCTATGTGAGCTTTCACACATCCAGTTGAGGCAGACGTTTGATTTGATCTTCCTGTTAGGCTCTGTTGTCCGACTGACTCAACTTATAACGTAATTGAAAAACTAAGACACGTAGTAGGTGCACTTTCATGCAGGTCACTGGAATTCGACGGGGAGAATCAAGAAGTCTAAGGAACGGTACAGACTATGATACGAGCCTTACAGTTCTCAACATAGATATTCATAGATATAGGAAGAGGATTAGGCTTTGGTTATCACAGGCAGAATATCTTGAAAAGGTGCTGATCAAGTATGGGATGGACTAGGCAAAGCTGGTGAGCGTTCCTCACTCGGCTCACTTTAAGCTTTCCTCAGAACAATGTCCTAAATCAACTGAGAAAAAATAGGTTGTCTCATGTGCCTTATTCAAATGAGGTTGACAGTTAAATATATGTCATGGTCTATACAAGACCAAATATTTCACAAGCAGTCGGTGTTGTGAGTAACATTGGGAAGCAATGTAATGGCTACTTCGATACATTCGAGGTATAAAAGACTACGTCTTAACTTTTAGGAAGACAGGAGCAAAGTTGGTAGGGTATGTGGATTCAAACTATGCAGGCAGTGTGGATTCAGGAAAGTTGACTTCAGGGTACTCGTTTGTACTAGCTGGTGGAGTAATTAGTTAAATGTTGAAGCTTCAGTCCATGGTGGCTCTTTCCACTTCCGAAGCAAAATATATGGCAGTGACAAAAGTATTTAAGGAAGGTGTTTGGTTAAGAGGCATGATAAATCAGTTGGGGCTTCAGCAGGAGTTCGTGCTGATTAATTGTGATAACGAGAGTGCTATTAATTTGGCTAAAATTTTTATTTATCACTATCATGTTAAACACATTGATATTTATTACCACTTTATCCGACAGGTACTTGAAGAAGGAGGTGTAACTCTTGAGAACATTCACACCAGCGTGAATCCAGTAGACATGCTCACCAAGGTTGTTCCTACAGAGAAGTTTTAAGTTCTATACAACTCTCTGGGCTTGGCGATGCCATAAAAGGAAGACAAAGTGTGCACGAGAAGCATTGATGAAGCTATGATGCGAGGTAGAGATAAGAGAAGAAGATAAAGAGCTACACGTTTGAAGATTGAAGACATGGTGAAAATTATTGTATTTGATGTCTTAAATCTAATCAGATTCTGCGTAAATTTTTCGTGCAACTGCGAAAGTGCAGGATTTTTTCTGATTTCGTTTATGATTATTTTCGATTTTGTTTGGGATTCTTTCTAAAACTATATATGTGGGTATAAATGGGATTGTGTGGTATTCGAAGGCTTTCTAAAAGGGTTCTAAGGTTTCTAAAAGGGTGGAGCAAGAGAGAGATTTGAGGATTACTCAAGTCTAGTAAGTCCTTCCTCTTTGTAATTTCTGCTTTCATAGTGAAGAACATCACTTTGTGTCGTGGTTTTTTTTCGAAAGAGTTTTTCACGTTAAATCTTTGTGTTCTCTTGTGTTTGCTTGGTGCTCTTGGATTGCTATCCTAGATCCATCTCTATGTGATTCCGTAGTCCAAAACCTAACATTCTTATCCGTATTATAATTCCATGAGTATGATATATGATTTCCATTAAATCATCAATTCCAACATATCATAATCAAGCTCATTCTCGATCCTTGAAAAACAAATCTGATATCACGATATTTAAACCATCTAAAAACAATTCATTCACTTTACTACCAATGAATCTGTAACACCCTGAAAATCGGGGGTCGTGTATACACTCAACTCCCGAGTTTCAGACCGTCACTTATGCAACAAAAATGGTTATGATTCAATGTTGTCTGATTTAAAGCATTCACATGAGTAAAAGTATACCAAAACTGCAATTCATACTTCAGATCCAGTGATAAAAGCAAGCGGAAGACTAAACAATATATATATCACTGTATGGAAAAACAAAGTAATCTCATCTGTCTCCAAAGTATGACTACATCTCTGAGTCTCATATACATGTAAATAAACAAAAGAATAATGTTCAAAAAGAAAAGTCCCACTGATGTCCCCTCGATCCAGGTCGCCTACGGGAAGCCGTCATGATACTGCATATACGAGAACTCATCCTGGTCCTCGTCAATCTCTGGCTCCACCTCCTGGATCTCGTCCTCACCTGCAGCTACAACAGGGTCTGGTGGGTGTTGCAAACACCATCCCGTAACGTGGGAATGAGTGATCAACTCAGTGGAATCATAGAGCAAAGATTAGCATGTTCACAATTCAATCACGTGATAATAGTAAAGCAGTAAATCAGACATTCCTAATACTGTTGTTAATGCAAGATGATATGACGTGATGTATGCCCTCACCGACAATCACCCTCATGCGGCAACATCTTACGACCGCGGCATGCCACACTCCCTAGAGTGCTCCACATCTTCCAGGCACATGCAATGCTATGGTGATATGATTTCCAAGTTGTTATTAGTCCATTCAAACAGCAGGATTGGGAAACTAAGGTACTTCCCTTGTATCAATCCCAACACAGATCCTGTCTAGGGTCGTCACTCCTAGAAATCTCATACGATGTATATTTCGTAGGTCACTGCAAGGGCTGCCAGGGCTGTTGCTCGCACTCGTTACACCGCTCCCCCATCACCTTATCAATACAGGCCTACCGTACTCTACTGCAACGGAAGGGTCGTCGCCTCCCGTGGACTCAGAATACGCTCGCGGTCACTACAAAGGGCTCGTCGCCTGATCAGTGTAGGCCGACAGCTAGAATATAGTGTCCCATACCACCATAATCTGCTCACGAGTCAAGGTGCTCATTGATCACTACGGGGAGGTTTGTGGCCCCAGCGTAGGCCGACAGCTCGACCACGGTGTCCCATACCACCATGCCCGGCTCATGAGTCTTCGTGGATCAAGGTACCACGGTTAATAGGGTTTACAATGGTAAGTTCAGTACCCTAGGTTCAAGCAGTTATGATACATACAAGGTGAACAAACATCGGCCAGTCGGGTTACTTGACGGGCTCGACTAGCGCGATCGCATCTCAAGTTGAACGACATGAAGTGCGTAAAACACTTCGCGTGGCCTAACCACTGCCGCCAACTCTCAACACGAATCACGTTCATCGACGCGTCGTTCGTGGCTATGACCAGTCAGCCACGAATTCACTCGGTTACCGACTGCCTGGACTAAGTCAAGTCCCACACATCTATGGAATTACCTTAACACTATATACCAGGGTATTGGAATTGAAATACATCATGTGAGCATGTTAACACATGTTATAACATTCAACTTAAGCAAATCTTCAAGGCATACCTTCCATGCATATTCAACTTAAGCAAATCTTCAAGGCATACTTCCTATGCATGTAATGCAATCATGCATAAGGTCAACATGTAGGAAATCATTTAGGTCAGCATTTTAATCATGAAATCAATCTCAAACTACTACATAACATCATTCAATACAATACATACTAGTACAAGCATTTATACAAACACATACACTACACACTTAAGTCCACATATCGTATGTCGACCCAAAGTGCGCAACTTGGCGAATCTCTTCGCCAAACTGATTATGCAATCATTCCTAACTCTCTAATGCGGCGACAAACCATGTCAATTACGTCAGCAAAATATGCATGTAGACCGTACTTCCTACAAATGACTAAAATGCCCTAAATCTCATATTCTTCGTTAATTTACGAAACAGGAAACGGAGAGCATGTTGTACATGTCAAACGGCGATGCCGTCGATAATCTACTATTAAACGACATTGAAAGCATTGTAAACCGTCAATCAAAGCGTCTAAAATCCTCACCTTATATCTTGTAGACTCGGGAATTGAAACGGAGCGTATACACTTCGTCTACGGCGAATAAGGAGCCTAATACACAAGATCCATAAGCTACATCGCTATGGAAACAAGGGAAACTCAAATCAACAACTATTTAGAGTTTTTACTTACCTAGGATCGCGGTGGAATCGCCGGGAAAGCGGTAGAGGTGTGTTGCTTAAGCACGTGCAACGCGTAGTACAAGTGGCAGGAAGAACTCTCCCACACTCTCACAATCTCCCACCTTTTTCTCTCTCCCAAGCTAGGGTTTCTCTCAAATTCGGATGGAAGAGAGGAGTGAGGGTTTCAAGCCCTTTTATAGCCTAAAACATGCCCAAAATAGGCTTGGGAACAATGTTTACTTGGTGCCTAACCAAATCGGGGCCGTTTCGGTCCAAAAGGGCATTTCTGAAGGTCCCCTGGCCAAATGCGGTTGGACTTTAGCTCATGCATACTGGATCTAGCACACATCCAGTTTTCAGACCGGTAGGGTTCCCAGATCGCACTTGGCGGTCCAGTTTCAGTTTAACGGTCATCGCACCAAGATCAGGCCTATAAGTCTCGTGATATATAATAGATATTTTTCCTGATCCAAGGGTGTAATTTGGCTGTATTCTGACGGTCAGAACGCTCAATACTGATGCGTCAAATTGTGTGCCAGATTTGAATTTCAAATTCCAATTCTAACCCTATTCTCACTCTCTTCGGTCCGGGCTCAATGAAATAACCTGTGATTATCGGTTTGACTTGATTTTTGGAATGAGTGTCAAGTCCAGCTAGACGGTTCTAACGGTCTAAGATAGGAGGTATCGGACTTTCGACGTGCGGTCTAGATCCAATACAAAGATTCAAAGTGGTCCAGAGAACAAACCTGCTTAGAGTTTGGTCCGAGGTTTTAGAGCATTATAGCACCATTGGTTCCACTCGCTTTGGGCCTTGTAGAACGTATTTAAAGTGATCAGGGACCATTTCCCAGCTATTCTAACATTGCACTAGCTAACCTAGTCATATTTTCTAAAGGAATGAATCCTACGCAATTTCGGGTCGAGTTGGTACTCGAGCCCAAGTATGGATTTTTCACGGGCGTTACAAAATCCACTTAATTTCAAGAATATATTTTAATAGGAAAATAGAACAAAATAATGTGAACCATCTATTAAGACCTTAAGCCATTTTGTGTATAATTACATGCTTCAAGTTGTGCTATTAATAGTATGATTTATTTACATTGAATTGGTGTACAAACTTGGGATTGAATTCACACCAAATTAGGTACATGTGTACGATCATTTTGGAGTAGATTTTCTACACATTTATCAGTTACTCTCACACACAATTTGTACCCAATTCAAGGGTTAGATTTACATAAGATAATGGTTAAATTAATGGACAAATTCACAACCATCGTAAAGCTCCAAATTTCAGGGGTCGAATATACACTCAATCCCCAACATTCTAGGTGTCACATTTACCTTGCAAAAGCGCGGTTTCATTTCAAAGTCATAATGACATCAAATCATCCGTACATAAATAATCTAAATAGTGTAAAATAAGCCTGTAGTAAAGTGGAATCATAACAATGACAAAATATACATATGATCAATCCAAACAATAGAGTCCACTCACCTAGGGACGAGAGACACATATCCAAATTCAAAACAAAAGTCCGATGTCTTTGCATAAAAACTCCAATGATAAATTGTGGCGGAGCACACTGCCTACTCCTACATGTCGGAGATCTAAAAGTAAGGTACCTCCTCTATGGGATATACGTATACCTCATCACGTTGACATTGAGGGTACTTACATCAATGTCGTCTAGTTGGTTTTTAAAACACCGTCCCAGGTGAGAGTGAGTGATTAACTTAGTGGTACCATTTCCATAAGTTATACATGTTATCAACACTATTAAGCGTAGGTAATGATGACATAATAAAGTGAATAATTTCTTAAACTAGTTAATTAATGCATGTATGTTATGTTATGTAAAAACATGAATTGAAAATAAAATAAGGGTTATTTAAACAATACTCTAGCCTTTAACAGTCTGTTAGGCACCCAATAATGCCCATGCAAGAATGAGAGTCATTCGAATAATACATTGGCCTTTGACAGTCAGCAAGGCACCTAATAACGCTCATATGTCATGTATGCATGTTTTATCCAATCCTTTATTAATCCAAGTTCAAACAGCGTTTTGGGAATACTAGAGTACCACAATTATCAAGAGTCAAGTAAGTAGGGTCATATGGCTCATTACCAATATTTGTTAATCTAAATCAGTGTTCGTTACCCATATCAATTGTAAATCAATAATTTTAAAGGTACGTCATGATGCCTAATAGTATGTAAATTAATGAGGTAAAAGTTATCATCCAAATATCAAATTAATGAATGGGAGGCTAATCACCTCCATTGATGCTCACTGGTCACTACGAAAGGCTCATCACCCAAAATAGGTTGATATCTCAGACATAGTGTCTCATACCACCATGCTCAGCCCATGAGACTTTATTTAGGATTTCGCCTGTTATAATTGTGACTTCAATACAATGGAGGTCGTGGTACATTAGATCCAAAGGGATGTGTGGCAGTAATTAATCCATTCTAACTAATAAATGATAAAGTCTAATTGGGACTTATATGACAGATAAAGGGAACATCAACCAAACCGACATTGACCGATGTTGATCGATCATGTTCTTTCACGATTGATCGAACAAGCTTGTGATAGCCGACCAAAGGCAAGCCACCCACTTACTCAAACAGTTTCCAGAGCTTGATCCAAACAATAGTGATATATCTCATCCGGAACGTGATTTCAAACATGAAGCAATTTAATAACATAACATGGTAAACCAATTGGATATATGTACAAATCCTTGACCAACCATTCAACCAATTCATATAAGTGTGGCTTAATAAACAATACAAAAGGATTATAATTTTATAATTTCATATCATTTAGTCATTTCATTGAGCATGTTGTTATCCAACGACAAATAATATAAGGGTTATGATAATAAATCAATTCTAGCATTCATAACATATGAAATCTTAATAAAATTATGGATTTACTAACTAAGACTATCAAGGATTAATAAAAATGGAACTTAAAAGAAACATCCTCACTTTAGCAAGAGATTACTCGATCTACTTACAACTAGGGTTAGGATTTTTTTAGAAAAAAAAAAAAAAAACTCTAATTCCTAAACCAATTCCTAGGGAAATTTCGAATAAGATTAGGGGATCCATCACTCGGTTTTCTTAATTGGAAGGTAGAGTGTATGACTTACCTTCAACTCCAAGCATAGGTAGATTTAATGGAGGAATAGGTAACTCCTAGGGTTAGACTGAAGTAATCTCTCTCTCTCTCTCTCTCTCTCTCTCTCTCTCTCTCTCTCAAAACCCTCCAAAATTAGGATAAATTTCGTATGGTAAGAGGGGCTGCCCAAAGAAGAGTATTTATAATCTCAGATGGGTGTGCGGTTGCCTTAAAAATGGGGCTAAGGGTTAAGCAATTGATTGAAGGGTTTGTTCCTAGCTTTAGGGATCTACGTTGGAGTGTACGAGTTGATTTATACCATGGAATGGTTGTCCCAAGTGGTGATCTATGCAAGGTTATGAACACTGCACAATTTGGATACAACGATCGATAAATATGGTTAAGAGATCAATTTGATATTTTTCGATCATCGATCAAGGTCACAACTATAGGGATGTTTGTAGAATGTTAATTAAGGTCAGTGCCCTTAATTTGATCATGAACTAACAGTCCGAAAGCCTCAACATTGGATAAGTTCAGATGAGAGTAATTAACTTACCTTTTTTGTTGATTTCAAGGAAACCTCACACATCTCGTGTGCTCATTGACAACTCTAAGTTGAACGATTCAGTGCACGATATTAATTTTCTGTTATCTAAAGGACATCAAGCCCACTAAAACAGACGTCTTTTTGTAGCTTAGAGTTTAGTAGTCCATTAACGAGTAGTCTAGATCTTGTTTAGTTAATTCGACCAGTTCTAGAATGATTTGAGTAGTGGAATTTCTTGTACATGATAGGTAGGGTTTGGATTAGTTAGGTTTGTCGTTTGGCCCTTACGTGATTAATGAAAATGGTGATTCAGACCCAATTACTCTAAACCATAGATCCCTAGGCTAATAGAGTTACTAGGTCAATTTGGTTTATGTACATGAGATAGTTAATATCTGATCTCTAATTATCTTGGTTTCAGGTAGATCTTCATTAGGTTACTGTTATCTTGATTAGTCAGTGATGGGTCATCTAAATCTAGGCTTTAGATAATCAGATCACAAGGCTAGACCCAATATTTGTTTGATCAGACGTATTTTTTAGTTTCCTAAGGAAAATGGTTCTACACCCACGTATATGTTAGGATCGAGTGTAGTGAATTTTACAAGATATTATCTTTAATGCCTTAGTTTTGTCAATGACGTGAGATAAGGTGTCTTGAGTTGGTTAAGCTTCCATGGGAAGACATTGAAGGCCAAAAAACTTGAAGACTTAAAGCATCATGGTCGAAGAAGATCATTACCAAGTTGGGTCTTGATTATGTGAAGATATATGCTTGTCCAAATGACTGCATCTTGTAACAAAGATCAACTGTCCAAACTGTAAAACTTCTATGTACAAGATAGAAATGGATCATGAGGGAAAACGATCTTAAGTACCTGCCAAGATGTTAAGACATTTTCCATTAACACCAAGCTATAAAGAATGTTTCGTTTGCCATGGTTGGCAAGAGACATGTCCTGATACTCAAGTAGGAAAACGCAACACAAGAAAATGGAGCACTCGACTAACTCTATTGCATGGAGGAATTTCAATAATAAGTATATGGATTTTTTTGCTGAGCCTCGCGCTATTCGATTGGGTCTAGCTACAGATGGGTTTAACCCCTTCGAAGCTTTCAATACATCGTATAATTCATGGCATGTTATATGTGTGACATACAACCTTCCACCAAAGCTTTGTATAAACCTTAGTTTATTATATTGACTTTGCTCATTGAGGGACCATAACAATCGAAGAAGGATATTGACATTTGTTTACAACAATTGATTAATGAACTACAAGACTTGTGATGGTAAGGGGTCACGATGTTTGACACATAGCATAAAAATAAATTCAACATGCGTGTCGTTCTGCTCTGAATAATCCACGACTTTCTGACATATGGTAATAATTCTGGTTGTCGGAGATTAGATGGTCATGATTGAGTCATCTTTAACACAACTAAATTGTTCACTAGTGGAAGTGGTTGTCCAATGTTGCCTAAAAGTGTAAGCTCTATTTTAGGTAGGAGATCCTATAAATTTGAGTTAAGCATTATCTTAATGGTAGACCCCATGCCCTCCACATGGGATTTGTTGCCATAAAGTTGTGCTTTGCTCACATAAGTGAAATTAACCAAGTTCCAAGGAAAACCTAAAATATTGTTAATTGTAATTATATGGGAAGAGAATAAAATGAGATAGTTGTTATTCTGTCTAAAGGTCTGACTTATGTAGTTGTATATGTGTATTCAAAGTTACATTTAGCTTTGATATTCTTTCAATTAAGTCCTTATTAGTGTATTGATTTTTGTATCTTGTTTGTCAATCACGTGAGTTCATCTGTTATGTAATCGATTGAGCCTTTGAAAATTGAAGACCGAAAACACAAGAGGAGAAGAACATCAAGGAGAAAAAAATAAGTAAATGAGGTGCATTAATGACCCTAACCCTTGACCCAAAATAACACTTGAACCTCTAAATGATCTTGGCTTAATAAGTAAACCTTGTTAATCATCCTTTAGCCTTAGGAGCCTAATTGAAACATGATAAATAAGGCTAGAAGAGGTTCGAAGCTTTTGTGAAAACATATGCCCAAAACAGTAGTTTTCGAGTGCTTGATCCCATCGAGCAGATATAAAGGGATCTTCGATGGCATCGAAGACCTCCTGATGGAATCGAGTAGGTAACTCATATATGTCTAGCAAGTTGTTTGAGTTTTTCAATGAAATTGAGAAACTTTCGATGATATTGAAGGATATCATCGATGTCATCGAATCCAGTCGATGTCATTGGATGACAATGTGAAACTGTCCAGTAATAATTTACCTGGAAATCCGATTTCTTTGATGCCATCATAACACTACTCGATGCCATTAAAAGAGGTGTTATTTGCCATTTTTTTACTATTGGAAGTTAAACTTCTTATAAAAGGCATTCAGTTCTTCAGCATTGATATAGGTTTTTTGTCATGCCCCAAACCCAGAAATCGGGCTCAAAAAATTTTCTATTGCTAAATTCAGTGCCGACAGCCTCCATAGTACCCCATTCTCGGCTCCCAGTGTCCATACACCAAGTTTCGATCCTGAGATCCTACAAGGAGAATTTTTTAATGTACATTTGTCTCATAAAAAATATAACCACAAGTATACTCAAATCATAAAGGCAACATCATTATCACATGTCCACAAATATTAACATTTGAATACAGTGCTGAAAGGGAAATACATATGTCAAAAATCAAAGCTCCAAAAGTCTATTGCACGCTTCAAGCTCAACGCTGTTGCAACCTAATGCCACCTGCACGCATCTATTGTGCATAAGCTTATAGAAAGCTTAGAAGGTGGTGAAAGTGTGTGCAAAAGATAAGTACTAAGTATGTAATATCAGAGTTATCAAGTAAGCGAAAATACTGCCAATATTACGAATCATATGATATTAGAGTAAGCGAAAATATACTGGTAAGTCCATGAGTGCTATTAGCCGTACAAAGGCTAAGCGATGCAAGGCATGAATGCTAACGGTCATATCAAGGCTATGCAATGCAAAACATAATAAGACAATAACAGATGTCGAGGACGCAATGCAATATGCAAATCCTGACGAGCCACGAATACCATCAACCTCATCTAGGCCATACATCAAACTTGTGCATATCGCGTAATCATGTGGGGATAACTCTGTCTCCCAAGGAGTCCCATAAACATCTCAGCTCAAAGGCATCTGCTTTAATCAATCATCCATCACAACATGCATACGAATGATGGGGGTCCATAGAAGGATAGCGGATCTAGTCTAAATATCAAGATAAGCTCACTAATTTAAAACGCGTCACGATGGTTAAGGAAAGAATCCAACTTATAGTCACCACAACATCAAACGATGCAACCGATGTGGGACAAAGTTCTGCCTTCACTATGTGCACAGTAGTCTGCCAGCACAGTAGCCTACCAATTACTAGTAGCTCGCCCAGGCTCCTCAGGCCCCATCCACATCAGTGCCCACCCACGTGCACCCACCCACATGTGATCACAGTGATAGAGCATCACAATATCCCTCACTGAGGGAAGATCTGAGTCTAAGTGTAATAAGTGGGCTTTCTTACCCTCTCTATCGTGTAATAAACTGAACTTCCTTATGAGGCCCAATATATACACAAGGTGGGCTCCAAGGTGTAAGTATCATGATGCTATGCTGCCACATACTCATAATTGGTATCATTAATCGGCACTGATAATCAGCCTTGACAATCGGCCTCGACAATCGGAATTGGTCGAACAAGGCCTGAGGGAAGGTCACAATGTGGATATTAAACCATCATTGCCCAATAATGTGGCCATTTAACCAACATTGCTCCTAAGGAGTGACTCATACAAGGGATTCGTACATAACCTAATGGGCCATACATACATCGCACTGGGCCTTAACCATAGGCCTAGAATACATCACAATGGGCCTTACTAAATGGGTCAAAAATACATCACAATAGGCCTCATCATATGGGCCGGGAATACATCATAATGGGCCTTACCAAATAGGCCAGAAATATATCACAATGGGTCTCGCCCACAGGCCTCGAATACATCACATTGAGCCTTGCCCACGGGCCTCGAATACATCACATTGGACCTCGCCCATGGGCCTCGAATACATCACATTGGGCCTTGCCCATGGGCCTCGAATACATCACATTAGGCCTCGCCCATGGGCCTCGAATACATCACAATGGGCCTTAACCCACGGGCCCTAATACATCACAATGGGCCTCAGCCCATGGGCCCCAAATACATCAAACGGGTCGTATTAACAAGCCAAATCAAATGGGCTTCATGTATATCAATTGGGCCCGCCCTTATGTATTTTTGAGATCCGACCTATTCATAAGTTAACATAGAGGTAGATGAAGTGAAAGTAAAAAAAATAGCTTGATCGGAACTCCCTTGGCCCTTAAGAAGTTTTGAATGGTGAATGTCACTGTCCCCATTAAAATTTGATGGTGGGGTCCGCTTGAACTTTAGATCTGACCTATTCTTTTGCTTATGCCATAAAATGATATCTCAAATGGTCGGACAGTTTGGATATAACACATGCATCATGGTGGGTCCCATAAATAGACGCATGGAAGGAATAGGTGGGACCCATGAAACTTTTTTTCGTGTACAACAGTAGGATTACATGTCACAGGGTAGCTACATAGCTGTTGTACATGCAACTAATGCTGCTTTAAAGAATAGTAGAGGTGGGTCCCAAGTAGGGTCGACCCTTATGTATATATATACAATATATAATATATATTATAAATATAGCTGCAACTATGTAGCTTTTATGGATTAAAAGGGGGGTAAAGGTGGGTCCCACGTAGGACCCACCATAACGTTTATCTGCCATCCAGTCTGTTGATAAGGTTACACGGACCTGGATGAAAAGGAAAAATAAATTTCATATTAATTCAAAACTTATGTGACCCAGGAAGGGTTCCAATGGTAGACGTTCATCATCACTGTTTCCTGTAGTGTGGATCACCTGAATCCCACACATGGTTGATTTTGGGAGGGCCCACTGTCCCAAAGGGGCCCATCAAAATGCACGAAGTGAATTTTCTCACACATCACGATGGGGCCCACGACTGGGACCCGTGGTCCCTGCCCGTCCGTCCACGGTGCACAGCGCAGCAGCGCCTGCTACACGTCCGCTGGACGTCAGCGATAGGGCTGCTACGCATATTATTTTTTATTTGAAAATATGTTTTCTCAGAGTTTTTTGCAAGTGGGGCCCGGATCAGGTGAATCCATCCCAGCCATTGCACTTTACGGCTCAAGACAGAACAAATGAGCCCAATATTTGATGTGTTTTAGTGCATACAAACATCAGAGTGGGTCCTAACAACCTTTAACGGTCAATATCACTGTTTTCTATGGTATGGCTCGCTTGATTATCAGATTAATATCATTTTTCGACTCAACGCCTAAGGAAAGGGATGGACAGTGTGGATTTAAGTTATAAATCAAGGTGGGGCCTATATAAGTGACCCACCCCAAGTTTCAAATCAAACTGATATTTTTATTTTCATCCTAGTAACGTCCAGCGTCCAGGGACGTTGGACAGTTTTTAATACAACACATATTAAGGTTGGCCCCACCTTCAGACGTGTTGTCCAGGTGGGCCACCATATGCATGGATGGTGTGGATAAGACATACATCAGTGTGGGGTCCATCCAAGTGGGCCACACAATCACATCATCATATAAAATGAAAAAAAAAAGAGAGGGAGAGAGAGAGAGATAGAGATAGAGAGACTCTTGTGATGGAGGGACCCTGATACTATGGGCCCTCCCTTCCATGATTTACAGCATGTATCAAGTGGGTCCCAATACATTTGGGCCCACCAAATTAAATCAAAGGTGGAGATTACATCTCCACCAAAATGGAAGGTCTAGATGACCCTTATCAAACTGGAAAGTAAATATCATGATGGGGTCCATGAAAAATGGTCCCATCATGGAATGATCATGATAATTAAGGTAGGTCATTGGTTACAATTAGGATCCAAAGTGAGATCCACACCATCAATCGGTAGGCCTCACTTGGCCTATCATAAAAAATATGAAATCTAGGCTATAGAAGCACCCACCGTTCGATCTCCTTGGTCCGATGGAAAGCCGAGCTCCTTGTGTCTCACTTTACTAGAGGATGATGAGAAATGAACAGCTAAGATGAAGGATTTTGGGGTGAAAAGTGGGCCACACACATCTTACTTTCTCTCTTGGAAAACCATGGACGTCCACCACTTTACTTGGGATTTTCGTTGCTTGGAAATTATGAAGAGAGAGAGAGAGAGGGTTGTAAGGAGAGAGAGTGATGGGTGATGGATGTGAGGTGAGTGATGGGTGAGATAAGAGACTTGTTGACTTTTAGGGTAGATTGCTTGACTTGTGGAGAAAGAAAGCATAAGTTGCCCTTATACTTGACATGATGTGATTAATTGATTGATTGAGTTATTGATCGATGGGACATGATGTAGAGATTCTCTTGAAATTGCAAACGTGCGGTGTTTCTTCGAAATAAACGCCGGCTCACATCTCCTGGCCAGGGTATCGGATTGGTGTATAATACGCGGCATTGGAACCGTGGCGACGATGCGGTCGCAATAATACAAGTCTCAGATTAAGCCAACTCAAATCTATGAGATATGACTTACGGTCAAGTGCAAACGTCGATTATCTGTCGCAGGTTGTCGAAATTTGACAGGAATGATTGCGGAAGTCGATGGAACAGTACGGACTAGGACACGGGTCTTACATTTTGGGTAAAATAAAATCTTAAAAAATTCCATAATCATATCCCTCATCCCAAGCATCTAAACCGGTAAGTTCTAAGTCATTTCATTTGAGATTAACACTTTTATGAGGATTTCAACATCCACTTTGAAGATGAGATTGAACTCCACCAATTTCTAAATATTAGACTTAACTTCTGTAGGCATACCATTATCTAAATTCTCTAAAAAAACTAATCTAAGTGAATCCCCTAGGAATTATAACTTCTCATTAGTTGTAGGATATTTAACCAACCTTTCATCACCTTGGTCACTGCATCGGAGCACTGCATGAAAGGTGTTTAATCTTGAAGTTGAAGCCTTAACAAAGTATCGGCATCATGATCGAGGGAGCAAAGGGGAGATGATTGAAGCATGGGAGAGCATCAATTAAGTAACCTAATAATACACTACAAAAGGAGATCAATATAACCAATTTTAATTGTAAGAGTCCGGGTGCACTCATTCCTTGTGTCGGTTCTTGTATAGGGCCTAAATCTAGGTTCTTGTGTGGGACCTTGGATCTCATGTATAACTTCAATCAAGTCCTTATGTAGGCCACGGGCATGAGTATTTGCATGTCAGTCTCCGTGGAAGCTTCCAGTGGGAGTAAACATAGGTCTTTATATTAGGATCGAGGTTGTTGGTTAGCATAAGGAAAATCAACTAAAATCTCTTACAGGAGCCTTCGATAGGAGTGTATGTCAATAGGTTCTTATGTAGAACCGAAGTTTGAGTGGAGCCTATAGAAAACTATGAAAAGTCTCTTATGGGAGCCGATCCTTGTGTATGATTGTAAAGGTTAGAGGTTCACCCGATTAAAAACCTCTGATAGTGAAATCCGGTATACTCATGCGTTGAGTGCATCTGCCAAGAATAGAGTATGGAAATCAAACCACTATACATGCTTGCGTTTGGGATTGTATTTGCACATTTTTTTAATTATGCGTATGTGATTGAATGGTTAATTATATGTATGCATGATTAGATGAATGTTAGGAATTGATAGTTAACATATTCCACACACATATATACACTATCATGTTATAGACTAGTTGTTTATTGCCACATTCTTTATAATCTATGTCACTGGACCCTCTATTGGCTTAGAATCCTTAGAGTTAAATGTCTTGCTTAGCTTAATTTGCATATAAGCTTAAGTAGGCAATTAGATTAAAAGACAACAAAATTTATTTGGTCCTAATCATCCTCTTAGGACATAGCCTTCATTCTTAACCTTTGCATAGCTCTAGTAGCGCAACCGTGGTAATCCCATTACACCATGTGTGAATTTTTAGTCCTTTGTTTCCTATCTCTAAAACAAAGAAAAGAAGAAAGAGGCAGTTCCCATTGTTTCAGCAAATGTGGCCTATAAATAAACGCTTGTTTATTGTAATAGGATTTTTTTTTTCTTTAATAGTGGAAATATAGTTTAGATATAATATGTAATTAAGATTCATTCCATCTTTCATTTTCACTATAGTAGTAGTCGTTTAAGAAGATGGATTAACAGTCTGCAACTCTATTTCATAATGTCATCTATGAATGCTTCGTTGTTGATATATTCTTTTATTACTATTGTATCAAGGGCATTTACTAATCAACATTTTGATTAGGATTTGAATTTTGCTATAGAGGACCATGTTGTTACAAAAAATGTGAGCTTCTACTTTTTAATTTCTTATGGGTGTAGTGCAACATCTGGTGATAAGTGAATTTTCATTATCAAATGACTGGGGCATGCTTACTTTGATTCGACTCATGAGTGTGGACATTAAAACTGATATAAACTTTCATTTTAGTTTGTAGATTGTGAAGAGCTTACTTCTCAATATTAAGCCAAAAGATATTAGTTCACTAATTATAAGGATCTCCTGGCGAGGATCCCAAGATGTTAGTCAATTTCAAAGATTTTCTAAAAATAATATTTGTCCTGGATCCAGAAAAGAGGATGACATTATCTCAAGCATTGAGTCATCCATTCATCACGGGCAAGTGAATACAGATGCTGATTTTCTCATCCCAGAAATGTTGTTGAGCTAGATACATATACCTTGTGATTTTAAATTTATATTAATCTCATCTAATCATTGAGCATTTATTTGTCTATATCTCTTTAATACTGGGCCAAAAGCATTGGATGCAGATTTTAACATGGATGAAGCACATAACAGATGTTGGGTTGGGAGATGTTCCTTTTTTGCAGTTCTTATCAGTTGGATACTTTCTGTTTCTATTATAAGATAACTCACCAAATGTATTTTCATCTCTTGTAATCAATTCTTAAAGGTAGACTTTGTTATGATTGATAAAATTTCTATCTTCACAATTTCATTTGTTTAAGTCTGGTTCCTGCCATTAAGTGTAGAAAATTCTTGGCAATATTACCTAGTAACTATCTATGAGGTTAATTTTTATTTTATTTTTGGCTTTGAACTTCTAGAAAAAAATTTCAAGTCTAGAATATGTTTCTTTTTTTGCTTCTTTTTTTTTTTTGTTAGCTTGTTAGTACACCCCTAGGGAATCGATACCAAGACCTCAATGTTGAAACGAGGTATCTTTCACTCAGTCTACCACTTGAGCTGTGGCTCTGGGTGTTAGGTGTTTAGTTAATATCTTATGAAAATCATTATTAGCAACTTGAACCTTATATTTTGGTATGTGATTCTTAAATATTGTAATGTTGCGTTTTTAATCAATATTTTTTTATGTTTACCTTGTCGTTTTATTTTTTACAATTTATGTGGATCTTGGATAGCCTAATCGTGTCTTTCATTCAGGGTTCCAGTGTTATGAGGCAACCAATTCACTGCTTTAGATGCCAGAAGGCAGCCGAATGAAGCTACCGTGGTTTGTTTGTTGGGATGCTTATTGTGTTTGATACCCTAGAAACTTGATGAAGGGATAATTGGAAGATTGTAGCCTTTCATTTGTATTGAAACTCAAATGATACTATCTAACTGATAGAAAATAGCTTACTACCACTCATGAGGTAGTATGATATTATGAAATTACTGGATTTTTAGTATCTATAAACTTCCTCCTGAAGTGATAGAGGTTAACATTCAGTATGAATTACATACATTTTTGTATTAAAAGAATTCAATGAAATATCGATAAGTTTTCATCATGTCATGCTTCTTTCAGTTTTCTACATGATAGATAGAATGTTTCTTGTTTACCATTCCTATTATATTGATGGGATTTTTCCTCCTCAGTCTGAGTTGCTCGACCGGTCGAGTGAGTTGCTCGACTGATTGAGTGGGCCACTCGATTGGTTGAGTGGTGCTCAACTTAAAGTCCAGTGAGTTTTTGATTTTGAAATCCCATGGTGCTCGACTAGTCGAGGGTCAGGCTCGACCGGTCAAGTGAGCTGCTTGACCGGTCGAGTGAGCCGCTCGACTGGTCGAGGACCCTGCTCGACTAGTTGAGGTTACGCAGATTCAGTCCGGATTTGGTGCGAACTGCATAAATTTGAGGCGGTTTCGCAAGAGGTGTGGAAGAGAGTTGCTTAAACTATAAATAGGGGTCCTAGGATTGTTTTAGAATAATTGAAGAGGGTTTCCTAAAGCTATCTAGAGGGTCTCTAAAGGGTTTTAGGGTTATCAAGGGTGAGAGAGAGAGAGAGAGAGAGAGAAAAGAGAGAGAGGAAGCTTGTGGAAGGGAGATTCTGCTTGCAGAGGTGATCTACTTCGCAGTCGACGTCTCAATGCTTTTACATCCTGGTGATCGGTGAGATCTCTTCGTTTTCTTTATTCTCTTATTGTTTATCCACTCCTGCATGAGTGAAGAAGGATTGATCTAAGCGATGTGTACTTGTGATCAGTTATAACGTTCTACTTCATAGTGAATTGTTATTTTGGACGAGGTCCTGTAGTTTTTACCTCTTTAAGGGTTTTCTATGTAAAAATCTCTTGTGTCGTGTGGTTTGTGCTTTGTTTTATTTCATTGCTTTATTATCCCATAATTCTGATGTTTTGGGGAGGCTAGATCCTAAGGTTTTGTGCAGCGGTCCCCAACAAAGTGGTGTCAAAGCATTCAGGTTAGTTGAACGAAGTGGGATCGGTTTTGAATTATGGAAGGTGGCTCATCAAGGATGATCAGTTTCAATGGTTCTAACTAGACCATATGAAAGGCTAAGATGGAGGACTTGCTTTATTGCAAGGACTTGTATACTCCAATTCTAAGCATATCAACAAAGACAGAGGATATGTCAGATGATGATTAGCATAAGTTGGTCCGAAAGGCAGTGAGATCTATTAGACAATGGCTGGACGATTCCATATTCCAGCATGTGTCTATAGAGACCTCAGCCGCTAGCCTATAGCTGAAACTGTAAGGGTTGTATGAGAGGAAGACAACCGACAATAATATTTTTCTGATAAGACGACTTATGAATCTCAAATTCAAAGATGGTGGTTCTGTGGCTGAGCACATGAATGAGGTCAACAACATATTGAACCAACTCTCCGCTATGAAGATGGTCCTGGATGATGAACTACATGCTTTACTATTGCTTAGCTCATTGCCTGAAAGTTGGAAAACACATGTAGTGCCTCTAAGTAACTCCGCGTCAAACGAAAAAATATCCATAGAACAGATAACTAGTTGTGTCTTCAATGAGGAGACAAAGAGGAAGTCTTAGGGGTCTACTCAACAAGAGGCCCTTGTGACACAAAAATAGGAGAGAGGAAAGAACAGAAAGGTCGGAAAGGTCCGATATAAATCAAGAGGCAAGTCAAGCACCAGGAAGGATGTTGAATGTTGAAATTGTGGCAAGAAGGGTCACTACAAGCATGAATGTCGTAAGAAGAAGAACGACAAGAAAGGAAAAGGAAATGAAGAGGAAGATGAATCAGACTCCACTGCGGTCGCTTTAGATAGCGACATTATAGTTATTTTTTCAGCAAATCATGATATTTGTCTCACAACTACAAGTCAAGACATCGATTGAGTGATAGACTTAGGAGCCTCGTTTCATGTGACTTCACGCAGGGATTTCTTCACAAGCTAAAAGTTAGGTGACTTTGGGATCATGAAGATGGGTAATTCTAGCATATCAAAGATCGTAGGGGTCAGTGATATTTGTATGAAAACTGATGTGGGCTGCACATTAGTTCTCAGAGATGTGAGGCACATTCCAAACCTTTATCTTAACTTAATATTGACGAGAAGGTTAGATGATGATGGTTATGAAAGCCGATTTGTTGGTGGGCGCTGGAAGCTCGTTAAGGGTTCATTGATCACGGCTAGAGGAAAAAAGTGTTACACCCTTTACAAGGGAAGTGTCAATATGTACAAGGCTGGGTTGAACACAGCAGGAGATTCAGCTACTGACATGTAGCACAGGCGTCTAGGCCACATGAGTGAAAAAGGACTTCAGCTACTAGCAAAGAAGCGGCTCCTTCCAAACGTGACAGGTATACCTCTCAAAACCTGTATTGATTGTTTATCAGGAAAACAATATAAAGTTTCATTTGTTAAATCTATTTCTCATGTTAATAAAGTGCATGCATTAGATTTGATTTATTCTGATGTTTGTGGTCCTATAAGGATAAAAACCTTGGGTGGTGTATTGTATTTTGTCAATTTTATAGATGATGCATCTAAGAAGGTTTGGGCTTATTCTTTGAAATCCAAAGACGATGTCTTTGATGTATTTAAATTATTTCATGTTATGGTTGAGAGAGAGACAGGTAGATCATTGAAGTGTATCCACACTGACAATGGTAGTGAATACATCGGTGACTTTCATGAGTATTGTAAGTCTCTAGGTATACGGCATGAACAGACGGTTCTCAAGACCCCCATCATAATGGTGTGGCTGAATGAATGAATCGCACTATTATAGAGATAATCAGATGCATATTATCCCATGCGAAGTTGCCCAAGACGTTCTGTGGAGAAGCAATGCACACGGTAGTGTATTTGATAAATAAGTCTCCATCAGCCCCGCTGAATGAAGAAGTACCTGATAAGGTATAGACTGGATAAGATCCATCATATAATCATCTCAGGGTGTTTGGATGCAGGGCATCCGTTCACGTACTAAAGGGCGAGAGGTTCAAGCTCGATATTAATATCAGGCAATGTGTGTTATTAGGGTACGGTGATAAAAAGTTTAGCTTCAGATTGTGAGATCCGACTGAGAAGAAGCTCGTCAAGAGCAGAGATATGGTTTTCTTTAAAGACCAATGTATTGAAGACATTTATAAGCCAGAAAAATACAGCCTAGTTCAGGAGAGCTAGAGGATATGGATCCGGTTATTCCTCTCGTGGTGCCTGATGATGGGGGAGTACAGTAAAATGTAGAGGACGAGAGAGTTCCTATAGAAAATGGACGGGGGGAGCAGCTCTCGCTTGATCCACTTATTGAGCCACAAGTAAGGAGGTCATTTAGGGACAGATATTCGTCCAAGAAGTACTCACCGCATGAGTACATTATGCTCACTGATAAGGAAAAGCCAGATGATTATTCCGAGGCCATAGCCGACGAGCATAAGGAGGAGTGGTTAAAAGCTATGCAAGAGGAGATGAAATCCTTGCATAAGAACCACACCTATGATATGGTAGGCCACATGGATTCGAAGAAGTCTACATTGGGGTTCATGTTCACATTTACAGGGGGAGCGGTCTCTTGGCAGAGCAAGCTACAGAAGGTCGTAGCATTGTCGACGATAGAGACCGAGTACATTGCGATCACAGAAGCATGTAAAGAGATGCTTTGGATGAAGAGGTTCCTACAAGAACTTAGCTTGAAGCAGAAGTAGCACGTGTTCTATTGCGATAGTCAAAGTGTTACACACTTGAGCAAGAATCCAAGTCAGCACTCCAAGTCGAAGCACATAGAGATTCGGTATCACTGGATTGGGGATACTTTCGAACAGAAGGTGTTACAACTTGAGAAGGTCCACACAGACGATAATGGGTCAAACATGATGACCAAGGCATTGTTCAAGGGCAAGTTTAAGGTTTGTAGAAATCTAGCTGGCTTGAAGAAGGTGAATTCCTCCTGAGTTGGAAAAGGAAAGATTTGATGAGATTTTTCCTCCTCAGTCCGAGCTGCTCGACCGGTCGAGTGAGCCACTCGACCGGTTAAGTGATGCTCAACTCAAAGTTCAGTGAGTTTTTAGTTTTGAAATCCCATGGTGCTCAACCAGTCGAGGGTCAGACTCGACCGGTCGAGTGAGCCACTGGACCGGTTGAGGACCCTGCTCGACTAGTCGAGGTTATGCAGATTCAGTCTGAATTTGGTGCAAATTACATAAATTTGAGGCGGTTTCACAAGAAGTGCGAAAAAGAGTTGCCTAAACTATAAATAAGGGTCTTAGGGTTATTCTAGGGTAATTGAAGAGGGTTTCCTAAACCTATCTAGAGGGTCTCTAAAGGGTTTTAGGGTTATTAAAGGTGAGAGAACAAGAGAGAAAAGAGAGAGAAGAAGCTTGTGGAAGGGAGATTCTGCTTGTAGAGGTGATCTACTTCGCAGTCGACGTCTTAGCGCTTCTACGTTCTCATGATCGGTAAGATCTCTCCATTTTCTTTATTCTTTTATTGTTCATTCACTCCTGTGTGAGTGAAGAAGGTTTGATCCAAGCGGTATGTGCATGTGATCGGTTGCAACGTTCTACTTCATATTGAATTGTTGCTCTAGCCGAGGTCCCATGGTTTTTACCTCTTTGAGAGTTTTCCACGTAAAAATCTCTTATGTCCTGTGGTTTATGCTTTGATTTAATTCATTTCTTTATTATCTCATAATTCTGGTATTTTTGGGAGGCTATATCCTAAGGTTTTGTGCAACAGCCCCTAACATATATAACACAAATCACATTTAATCTTTGCTTTCATGGTTTTTAAGGCTTTTTTCTCTAGAGATGGATGGGTACTTGAGTATTATTGTTGTAAAAGCTTTAATTGGCGAGTCTTCTGCATTTTCTTCTTTAATGTTATTCATTATTTCTTTTTTTGTTTTGTTTTGAATTCAATTTGTGTTTGTTTTAAATAGAGATAAGTAGGGGTGTTCATGAGTGTCGGTTCTATTCAACAGTTTATAATAGTGTGTGTTGTCTTTCTATATAAGGCTTGAATGATAATATTTCTAGAAATCATGTAAGTGTTCTATCATCTCTAAGATTATTGATCAACATCCTATGTTATCCATTATGATTACAGCCTTAGCTTATACATTAGAGTTTCATTTCTTCTTAGTCTTTTTGAGAATCTTGTAGTGACATATGTGATTGTGTAAGTGGATCCATCTTTCTTAAAATACTTCTCATATTTAGGTAACCAAATTTGAACATTTGAGTTTTGGATATATTGATTGTTTTAGCATTCAAACTTGTTAAGTTGCACACAACTTACAAATGGATTAGCCAAGGTCTTGCATGGGTCATTATAAACTCATCTCAGACCATGATTTTTATCATCAGGTTTATTAGTATACAAAATGCCAATCAACTCCCTAGATTATTATTATTTTTTGTTAAAAATGAAATAGATACAAATCTAGTCTGTATCTGTTGCTATATTTGGCTACAGAAAATATAGTTATGAATTATATCTATAGCCATTGGTCCTATAGCTACGGATTTATTTTGTAGCCCTTGTTTCAATAGTAATGCCTACAGTACCACTGGCTACGACTATATGTCATTAGCTATGGTTTTTATTTGTAGCCTTCGATCCTTTTGGTAGTGTGCTTTCATCTTGTCGTCTCCCTAAGAAATATTAGGATAAACTCATACCATTAACTCTGGCCTAGAAAACATATAGTCCTTTATAACTCAAATATAGCAAAAAATCCTCTTAACTGATTGCTAATGTCCTTCACTGGGGTTATTTTGATATGACTCATGAGACCCACAACGTAACATATATTGAGACTAGTATATAACATCACATATATAAAACTACTTATCACACTAGCATAAGACATAAATGATAGATTGTATCTCGATATCAGACTTGTGACACATATTTCTACACAATTCAGAGTATTTATCAGTTGAACTTTTGACTAGTCCAAAATTGTGCATTTTGAATTACTCCAAGATCTTCTCGATATAAGATGTTTGTGACAATGTTAGTGCATGTTGATACAAATTAGGTTCATCCTCATCCACTACATCATATAAATATAAAATTAACATTTTATTTTAATAAGTATCTTAGAAAATTTTCCTTGTAAACTTCGTTGTAGCTTTAGAACACTGAATGATGTGCTTTCACTATCTCCAAAAATTGTGGGAATACTTTAATTACCTAGTTAAATTATTACTCCTAGTTTATTAAATTATTTTCAATATCTCATCAAGTTCTATATTTATCATTACCTTCTTTCTACTAAGTTACTTTCCTACCACAAATATTATGTCTCAGGATAATTTCAACCTATCTGCCATGGTATACACTACTACATAATGTTTGGAATGGACGGAATACTGAACAAATCTATTCTTAATTATTTCTTTTTATTTTTTTGTCTTGCTTACTTCTGTTCAGAGTAGGAATTAATACATATCGCAATAAACTTCACATATGTAAATCTCCTAATGACAGTCTCCTGCCAGTCTGTAATTGATATGGTATTTTGGGAACTGATTTCGAGAGAACTCTCTTTAATACATACAAAATTATAAGCAATGAATCTCCCCAGAAAGTAGTTTACAAATTTATTTGAGCTATTATATATTTAACCATATCTAATAAAGTTTTATTTATTCTTTCAACTATATCATTTTGCTAAGGAGTATAGAGAGTAGTATTTTATTGAACAATGCCAACATTCTCACAACAGGACTTGAAAATATCTTAAATGTATTTTAAACCTCTGTCTATCCTCAATAATTTGATCTCCTTGTCTAACCTTTTTTTTTTTTTTCTTTTTTTGACCTCTAGTCTGCATTTCTGAAAATAATCAAGTGCTTTAGATTTTTGAAGAATTAAGTATGTTGATCGTGCATTGAGTAATCATCAATAAAAATCATAAAATACTGAAGACCATTTTGTGCTTGTTCATTCAATAATCCACATATATCACTATGCATAATTTGTAAAAGTTCTTATGATCTTACTGCCTTTGGAAATTGATTCATGGTTATTTCTAACATGATATTACAAAGGACCAATCTACTCTAGTTACTATGTTTAGAAATCTATCACGGAAATTGATTCATGGTTATTTCTAACATGATATTACAAAGGACCAATCTACTCTAGTTACTGTGTTTAGAAATCTATCACGTGCTAACCTTATCATTCGTTCTCTTCCTATATGTTGTAATTCAACATATGCCACTTAATATAATAGTAGCATTAGTTATACTAAATAAACAACGAGCTACTTGGCATTGATGAGAAATTATTTACCACATCTAGCTTTAAGAGGTTTCCTGATAATTCATCCAAGTATTACATTGCTTTTTCTTTGTGAGACCTTACTTTTATAAAATCTTATATCGAAATTCTTTTTAACTAGACATGCGATAGAGATTAGAGTTTTTTTTTTTTTCTCATTCTAGGAGAAAACGTCACTCCTGAGTGTGATAATGTGTAAATCCACAAAACCTTCGGTCTCTCGTCACATAATTCATTTCTCCTAAATCCATAATCTATTTATTAAAATTTATATCAACTATCAATACAAACATAATTAATTGATAAAGGAAAGATTTTCATTTTACACTTAGCGCAGTTCCTAGCCCAATGACCATGCCTACCACACACAAAGTAGGAACCATCACCAAGTCCATTGGGCCTTTTCTTATTATACTTCTTTGGTTGCACAAATTCAGCATGTATGTCACGAGATTGTGGAGGTTTCGTGGGTTGGTATTAAGGTGGGTACAATTGATTTTGAGGTGGATATGATTGGTAATGATGTGTTCGTTGTAAGCAATGAGGTTAATATGATAGAAATGTAACAGAACAATTGGATTGAATTAACTTATGGGAGAACTTGTGTTCTAGATAATGAACTTATGGGAGAACTTGTGTTCTAGATAATCAAATATACCTGTTCTAGCTTTCAGCAACAAAAACCACATTATTTCCAAACTCAACCTTGTGTTCTAGATAATGAACCAAGGTCCTTAAAGGTCTTGATTACCTTATTGTGATTTAAGATATCCTTAATGTAGCCTCAAGAGTCCAGCGGAGATAAGAACAAACTTATAATTTTCTGATTTTCAATTAGGACAACCAACATTTCACAGATTTGCCACCATCTGTTCCATTTTCCTAATGCGGTCAGTAATGGAGCCTCTAATTGGTATTTTGCATCCATCAAAATCCATTTACATTTTATTTTATTTTTTTGGATTCAGCATATAAGATTTTTAACATTTGATTTGACTAGGGCATCCCATTTTTTTAATACTATTGTGATTTCATATGAGGAAATTAATTATTTATGCATAGATCTCCGAAGAATATTTTTAATTGTTCTACCTATCAAAAAATTCTCATTCTGTCTTTGGTTTTCTTGTAATGATTTTTAGTGTGTACACCATTTTCTCCATGTAGTAAAATCTCAATAGACCTACACTAATTATCAAAGTCGTTCCTGTTGAATTTCTCTCATTTCACAAGAACAATGATAATAGATTTGTATACCATTGCTTGTCAGTACATCAAGTGAGAGAGGTCCTATATTAGTCAAAACCAAAAAACATATTCAAGACAATTCATTTCAACTTTATTCATGCACAATCACCACAAGTAATCAACATGGTGTCACTCAAACTCATTGGCACAAGGGCAATATAGTCATTGTCAGTTTAGACCAAAAGTTTCACTTACTAAATTGGGCATAGTAAAATTGATAAAAGATGAGAAAGACAATAAAAGGGCCCCACCATTATGTTTATTTGTCATCCAATCTGTTCATAAGGTCACACAATATCAGCTTGATCCAAAACTTGTGGCCCCCAAGAAATTATCAATGGTAGGTGTTCCATCCCCACTGCTTTCTGTGGTGTAATCCGCTTGATGCTTGAATCTGCCTCATTTTTGAGCTCATGCCTTAAAATTATCTGTCGGTCCACATAACTTGGTGACATCAACACACACTATGCAATACACTATCAAGTTCACTTGCCTTAGCCTGCTCTGCTTGTGATGATGTGGACTGCTGGTACCCAAGGGTTTTATATAGGTCTGTTAGTACGTAGGACAAACTATCCTAGGTTTTTAAAAAAAATAAATTACACGGCACATTTGAGTTGGTGATTGAATGAGTAGCATGGAGCCTTGTATAGCACCATAGCAACATTCATGTTCTTCAAGCACTATACTAAACGCTCAGGTTGTATTTTGTAAATTTCTTCTTTTAGATCTTCACTTATAAAAGTGTTTTCTACACCCATTTGTAGAATTTTAAGTTATATACAGACCCCAAGTTGATAAAAATCCATATAATGGATAGTATTGCTATGGGTGCTTATGAAAGAAGCCCATCTCTTTTGTTAAAGCTTTAACAACCAGTCTTGTCTGGAAATTTTCCGTTGCATCTACTTTTCATTTTCTTTTTAAGATTCATTTACAACCTTTGAATGCACATTGTGGGTACTGAACACCTCTTAACAGTTAGGAACCATCATGTGAGTTGATAATCAATCAAAATCATGTCTGCACAAACACACATGCAAGCTTTTATATGGGTGTTTCCTCTGCCAACCATTTCCAATATGAGACTAAATTTTATAACCCATTTTAGGAACTTTTGGAGGAAGACTAGTAAATAAGGGTATCATATATTCCTGGGATTTTTCATTGTAAGCCAAAAACAGATAACCTATAATCATTGAATATTTCAAAAACGAAATTGGTGGCAACATCTTCAAAAAAAAAAAAAAACCCAAAATTAATTATGTTGTGAAATTTTCAAATAGATCCATACCATTGACGGACCATGCATAAAAATATTCTCAATGGAGAAGTCCTACATGTTGGATGGATAAACCTGAAAATAGGTGGTTACGAAAGAAAATACAACAATGTTCTACAATCAAATGAGTAAAGGCCAGATGAATTGATGGGAATTTTCAATATGGAGATTTTGGGCATGGTGAATCAAAGCTCATTAGGTCAACAGTTAAAATCATTGAATAATGTGTATCCTACAGTATAAAATCATATAAATCTTCATTGCAGTTTCCTTACCTCCCCACGTTAGGTAAAAACGTAAAAATAATATTACCAACTCACTCTCTCAAAGAAACATGCATCCTTAGCATACAGTTGTATAATGAAAAATTGAATTATATTGATACAATCCTAAGAAATCCAATGTTGATGCTCTTTTGCCAAACTCATGAACTAATTGAAACAATGCTTGAGGCAGGCAAAGCCCAGTTTACTACATAACTAAAGGGATTTTTTGAGCCAAAATAGTATATAAGTTATATGTTTCCCGCTTGCTTTCATTGCGTGTTCTTGTTGGAGAAACCTGCTTGTTCTCCCTTCAGCGTATGCATTCTTCAACCGATGATCGAAGCCTGAGAAAACCTGAATTGGCTAGAATTCAACATTATGGTATGGGTGGTTCACAATAAGCTACTTGATATGGAAGCATCCACGAATATGCTTGGGCTTGTCATGACCATTTGAATCAAGAAGGATGCTACCTTTGCATTTTAGCTTTCTTCAATGTATGAGAAGTTTTGGATGAATATGGTTGTGCCCATTAGAAATATGAAGGTCAAGCATTTGGATTTTTGAAAACTAGGCCAGAACATAGTTGCTACTGTTGACTTGTTTGCTTGAAATTGGAGGACCTGCCCTCATCATGATACCTTGCAATAAGGCTATCATCTGCATGGAAGAATAACCTACTTGAAATGGGGTCCTTGATTATACTTAACTAAAACCATACACACACACACACACACACACACACACACACACACACACACACACATATAAATGCTCACCGACACTAATCCAGCGCACATGATACTGAAGCCAGGAAAATAAAACGGTGCTTTCTGTGATAGGAAGAGAGCTGGAAGAATGTGACAACATTAGCTACAAAACAATATTTCTGGACAAGCAATGTTTTAATCAAATGAACCAGTTACCTGTGAGTGGAGTGAATGCAAAAGGAGACATGATGTTTGCAAAGGAACATATGCCTGAAATGCACCCTTGAGCCCTCCCCTGCAATGATTTGGATCTGTTATGGAATGGGGCATTGATATGCTACAGGGATGATTTGGAAACTTTACTAACTATCAAACCATATTTGCCATCATGATTAAAAATTTATTTGCTTGCTACCGAACTAGCTCCCAACAATTTGTTTATTTTCTAGCACCAAATCATAACGTTCCAGTGTGGAAGTATGCCTAAAAGATAAACTACCAACCTTACTCACGCTTGGTAGTTTATACTTGGTAATATTTTGAAATAGATGCATTCCTGTTCCACAACTGAAATTTGATGTTACTTCCCTTCATGTTTCATCATGCAACTATATAATTATGAAAGGAGTTTCATCCAGGCAAATGATTTATTGATATTAATTCACTCTCCAAGTGCATAGTTATGTATCTTTGCAGAGGACCCTCTCAGCTGCTGCTAGATAATGTTTTGAAACAAATTTTGGAGTGAAAAAAGAAAACAAAAGGCAGCAATGGTAGTTAAAAAATTCAACAGAGTCAATAACGAGCGCATTATCAACTGAAAATTCTGACTCCACTGGCAGAGAAACTACCTGCTCATCTGGCCCAACTTGTTTGGATACAATGCTTCTCATCTGCATACATGAAACTGCATCTTGAGCAAGTATGCTCAAACCAATAGAACAGGACCGAGGAGAAATAAATACTTACACATGGGGAGATTAAGCAAACCATAATTGATAATGAAGAAGCAGCATAAGGAACCTGCAAGTCAATAAAAATGTTAGAAAAGATTGTTCTATGAACATTACAAAATAAAATAAAATAAATCATAACGTCACATCTTGCATGTGTCTGTTTAAAAGGAACCTTTTGTTTATGTGATGGGTGGTTGCCACATCGGTTGGGAATAGAGGAATTCAAAGTCAATTGCTGGTTATTGTTTTCTTCTGCCCATAGTCTAACAGGTGAATGTATTTCACAGCTTTAGGACATTTATATTGTGGTTAACATATAGAAACTATTATTCTCCCTGTAAACTTCATTTTACATGGTTCACATTAATGAGAAAATATAGATCTTTTATGCGTTTTCTTGCAATACATTTTCTACTTAATGCTACTTTTTCTGCTTTAAATCCTACTCCAATTTATTTTACCTGAATAATTAGCAAGTGCTTTTGTATTTATTCGGCCTGCAGTTGTGAGCACACAGCGAGAAAAAAGGCAAAAAAAAATATCATCTCTTTTATAAATGATACCTCTATTGATCCGTAGGTAAATCAGTACACCATTTACAAATAATTAGTCCTATAGAATTAATGCTAACAATGCAAAGTGATGGAATTGTTTACCAGTAGACAAATCTATGCAGTGAACTAAATAAAATAGCATAAGGGCAGGTGAGTGCTCAGTGAATGCACTCTACATTTGAATCAGGATTATAATCACATTATAAAATTAAATATCATTGGCAATTGAAAAAATTGATTAGCATGCCAGAACATTTATGTGCCTACACGAAACCTGTGCACTTACGAATTTGGTTCTACTCGTAAAGATTAAGAACATGGCTACCAAATACAAATAGAAATTTAGGAAAACATAACCATAATTGAAAGAGAGCTATGTAAATTGAATTGGAAAGAACAAATGTGAAAATATCCATTAAATCAATGAACCATAGAGAAAATTTGACTGCAAAGGAGCTCATGCAAGATCTGATGGAAAATAAGAGTAAAAAGTCATCAGCTTAGTTGCAGAGAGTAGTACCCAGGAGGACCACGATAAGGCATAAAGAAACATCTGCAGCATTCCAAATCACTAGTCAATTACTCTAGGACTGATAATTCTGTCTTATTGCATAAAAGACACTATTACTAAGTATGAAAATTCAACAATGTGGGAAAAAATAAAGCCAAGGTATTTACATGTCCACAGCATGCCAAGAGCCCTATCCGAAGCAACTTCTCCTCTCCTAAAGTAGGTGCTAGCAGGGGCATGAGAAGCAACTACATGAAAAATTCAATTTCAAGTTGCACGTGATGCTGCAAAGATATAGAAAAGAAGGAAAGAAAGAAGGAAAAAAAGAAAGGTACGCCTAAGAAGCTACTAATAGAAAGCATTTGGAGCACAGTGACATATGAAACAAACCTGCGAGATGGCCCCGGCAACTCCGACTATTAGCATTAAATCTGCAAACTGATCTTTGTTAAAGTGAAACTGTGCTTTTAGATAGAACTGCATTCAAAAGAGATGAACATAATTTTCATTATACATCAGGGATCGATTGAGAGTTCAATTTTGAGGAGGCAGTGCTTGCAACTGAGTTAGTACTAATTTCGAAGTACAAGCACATATTGAATAGTTTACTCGTTTGTTAGAGTATTTTCAATGGTTCATGCCTAAGATTGCAATCTTCAAAGATAATGAAGAAAAACTTGTAGTTTCAAATGTTGAGTTCCTAATATATTTGGAATATGTCTTTATTTATATTTCCTTTCCTTTAGGGGTTGTTTGGATCCCAATAAGTTCTACTAAGTTCTACAAGTGGGAAGTCACTTATAGGTGGTATTTGGGGGAGGAAATTCACCCTGTAAGTCACGACTTATAAATCACTTGTTGGCAAAACTACCAGGAAACTTCATGGGGCTGGGGTGAGAAGTCACTTCCTTGTATGTCTGGTGAAAGTCACTTACAATTTAAAAACTTAGAGCCATGCCATCCAAACAATCCCTTGTAGTGTGAATATCTCCACTATATACAACCCACTGAGTAGTGTTTGGCAAATTTGCCCCCGCAATTAGTTGGAGGGGCATAGCGAGTAGCCATTTTCACATACTAAGGAGCTCGTGCAACAAAGATCCGTGGGGGGCCATTGTGATTACTTTGTGACATTCACTCGGGAAGTGTCTGGCCCTTCAACCAAGGGCATTTTTTTGACATTTTAATCCATTTGTGAGAGTAGCCATTTTCACTGCGTAACCTACATACTAAGGAGCTCATGCAACAGAGATCCAAGGGGGCCCATTGTGATTACTTTGTGACATTCTCTGTATATCTATTGCACACCTACTCATGTTAGGACATCTAGCTAAAGTCAAGGTTTAAAACTAGAGTGGGGAACAACATCGGATAATGTGAGAAAGAGTTGCCAACCATTAAAAGTATTTTGCACGCCCTTCTCTCTCTCTCTTTGCATGTAGCATACACTTGCTTGCTCTCTCTCTCTCTCTCTCTCTCTCTCTCTCTCTCTCTCTCTCTCTCTCTCTCTCTCTAGAATCCCCCTCACACACACACACACTATACACTAACACTCTCTAGACTCCCCCTCAAGTTGGTGGAGCATAGATGTTGATCATGCCCAACTTGTCATGAACACGATAAAGAGCATCTCTACTTAAAGACTTTATAAGAACATCAACAAGTTGATCCCCGGATCGAACAAAATGGGTGATGATTTCCTTAGAAGCAACTTTCTCTTGAATAAAATGACAATCACCCTCAATGCACTTGGTGCGCTCATGGAAAACCGAGTTACGAAGAATATGTATGTGCAAACACACGACGTTCGAGACAAAATACTATGCTCTTGCAAGAAGGACACAAAAGCAGTAGACATGTAATCCCCCCCCCCCCCGCCGACAGAATGAAGGGTTTTGATTGAACATTAAAACTGAGCAAACTTCATGATAAAACACTTTAAACACTTCACTTCTAGATTTCAAGAGATAAACCCAAGTCACGCGTGAATAATCATCAATAAAGGTGACAAAATATTTAACTCCAAAAGTGGAAGTAACTGGGGCTGGTCCTTAGACATCCGAGACGAAAGCTTATAAAACAAGAATAAAAAATAAAAAATCCAATGTATGCTTCAAAGGATATTGACTAAAATTGTCAATGAAATGTCATAGAAGCGAAACCCAAAGTAGAGGAACAACAAGCTTAGTGCCCCGAAGGTCACAATACATAATTTAAGGAAAGAATCAACTCTCTTGTTATTTCTAAAAGGAAAGTTTATAATATTTATTCATATAATAAATTTCTCATCATAAAAGTTTCCTGCTTAAATTGAATTTGCAGTTTGTTATTCTCTCACCTATCAAGTAGAGATTGACCTCCATGGATACACTAATTCATTCAAATCAACATGAAGACATTGAACTAACAAATCTGATTACTTCATCTACTATGAATTTATCCATATCATAAATAAACCTCTGAAGAACAATAAACTTTGACCTGTGTAGAAAATAAAATACTCATTGTTCAATTCCTAAACTTGACCTGATACGTGTAGTATTTTCTTTATACAAAACTTGGTATGATATCCAAAATTAATGTAGTTATATACTTCAATGTTGGGCACTCTAAATAATTATCCATATAAAAATTATCAGTGTTAGTAACAATGTCAATAAAGATGAGAATTTTAATCTTTCCTCTTAATTTTGAAGTATTAGACAAAATATTGTTCATCAAAAATCAATATCCCACAATTTATCTATTTTTTAGTCAAGAAAAATTCATTTAAGAATTTCTTGATATCAAAACCTATAAACTTCAGATAGAAGATAAGAAAAGAATGCACAAAACATAAAATTTTGAATGGTCATCTACAATACCTAGACTATAGAAATGTAAGGACATAAAGTACTAATGTGTCGACTCCACCATACCAACACAAGACATCTTGTAGAACAAATCATTGGATTATCAACAGTAAGAGGAAGACTACAATGAACAAGGAAGATGTCAAACTCAAGCTATGTAAGGATTTTACTCTTATTGGTAAGCAATAAAAAATGCCAACAAATATTTCAATCATAAGATATGTAGTTAGATAGTTATTAAAAAAAAAAAAAAGGGAAAGAAAGTAGACTTTGTATTAGGAGGTTTTAAAGATATAATATGGAATAATTATGAATTAACAAGTATTATAAGAATAACAAATTTTAAGGAAAATATTTTAATGGAGAAACATCTTCGTCTAGGCATAATGTGGTTATAAGATTCAACATTTCATTCATGCAAAGAGAAGTTACCAGTAACGAAGCTTGAAAGCCACTCTCCCCAAGATTATTGAAGAATGCAACGATGGCGGCTTGTGAAAATGTCACACTGCATGATGATTTTATATAATGAAATGAAAACATCTGTGATAGTATAAAGTAATGTAAAAGACTTTAGAAAAGGTTAAAGATTCATTAAATACCTAGTAATTTTATATATTTGACAACAAGTGGGTAAAATACCAATTATGAATAACAAAATGAACCATGCATTCTAGATGAAAATTTGGTTTTCATATTACGTTCCAATTCTTTAACATATTACAAATTTAAAGAAAAAAAAGATCTACAAGTATTGTTAGGGATTAACACTATCTATAAATTGATATCCAAATACAAAGAAAGGAAATCTCAAATTTTCAATTTTGGAATCCAGACAGGATTTCTTAGACATCAAAGTTAAAATCACAAGATGATATTCTCAATAATTTAGTTATATCATAAACAAGAAACTGAATTTTAGTCTATTAAAAAAAATAATAATAATTTAAAAAGAAGTAAAAATGATTATAAAAAAAAATAAACCTTCTACATAAGCTCAATATACTAGAAGATGATCTTGGTTACAAAAATAAGAAAATGATATATGAATAATTTATCCTAAAAATATTCTGCTACAAGAAATACATTCTTCATATCAATAATAGCCTAATGAAAATAATGTAAATTCAAATTTAGTTGCAAGGCAAATCCACATTAGTCAAATTAAAGAATCAATTTGGAACTACCTCACAAGTCAGTATTAGAAAACATATCTCATGCCAAACGCAAATGCTAAGTTAGTTATTAAGCATTCAATATTTGTACATCCAATGCATGCATGACACTAAATTTTTTATGTATTTGGGCCATCTCTTGTTCTTAATTTTATGGTTATCACCTCTTTCGCTCTTGTACATGCTTTTTTGCTATTATAAGAATTTTGTTGAGGTGAAATCCAACAACTCTAGGGAATATGGTGGCCATTAATTTTAGAAACCTCACCTATGCAAATGTTCTTACTATAGTTCCATTCCAAACATTATATTGGTTATGCTAACTTTTAAAGCTCTATTCTTTTAGAGCATTACTATAAGCATCTAAATAAGTGTTTGCATTCTCTAGTTTTCTAGAATAGGGATCTAATCCACCTCAGAAGCCATTCTCACTCTCCTAAGCACACCTTTGTACATTTATTTGATGATGTTGGTATTTCTTCAACGACCCCTTACCTCCTAGAAACCCACTGGCCACATGAAATCTCTCTTTATATTCCATGTACATTTCATCGTATCTCTATAAATCTCCATCAATCGTTTAAGCAAGATAATAGCTTCAATTGTTGATCTTCTTATCACGACACCAAACTTACTCCCTGAAATGTTGTTTGTTGGCTTAGTCTTTGCTTCAAAGATCCATGGTCTACTCATTAGTTTTGATTGTTCTATAGTGTCATGGTCTACTCATTAGTTTTGATCGTTCTATAGTGTGATTCCTAGAAAAGTTTAAAGCAAAAATCCAGAAAATATACAAAAATTAGATAGCTAGGATCTTCCAATCTGGAAGAAGTTTAGGGCATCCCCAATCTCTGCATGACTGTATTAAATAAAGGGTTGACATCACATAACCATGGCAAATCAGGAAAGCATACACATTCAGATGCATCAAGGTCCAATAATCTTGCCTTCCTGAACAAGAGGGGCCTTAATTATATACATCAATATAGACCAGATATCAAGATACAAAGATAAAAGAAAAGAAACATAAAATAGTAAGTGAATCAAACATCTATGAGAAGGAAATGCAACCAACAAAAGAAAAATTAACAAGAGAGATACACTAACCTAGTCTGCAATCAACAAAAGAAAAGAAAAAAAATAGTAAGTGAATCGAACATCTATGAAATGGAAATGCAATTGACAAAAGAAAAATTAACAAGAGAGATACACTTACCTAGTCTGCAACAAGTAGGTCACATCTTCCACTGGCAGAATTCTGCTGAAGATTTTCTTTTTCTGCAATGAATGGCTGCCTGGGAGCACTCTCAACCGCTTTTTCATAGACGATTGAGAACAAGAAGTTCCATCCTCGATGTTGCTGTGGTTGTTTGGATCCGACAAAAAAGATCTCATATAAATAGCTGCAATCGAAGCTATGGCTGCAGCTACCTAGAAGAAACAAAGGATAAAAGTGAGAACTGAGAGAAAGAGAGAGAGAGAGAGAGAGAGAGAGAGAGAGAGAGAGACCTGGAAAGTAGAATGGGTGGGAAGGAAACGGGCAGTTAGGGTTCCGAAGACAAATGCAGCAGAGGAGATGCCTGACAGCAATCCAAAGGCTGATGTGCGTTGGCTCTCTGAAATTTTATCTGCCTGTGAATTTTCAATGAGATTTAAATCAAGTTTAGGAGGCAAGAGTTGTGAGAAAAACTTGGATACTCTTATACACTGTGATGGATGATACGCATGCACTTAAACATTCCATGAGGTACACAAGTCAAACAGATTTGTAAAAGTTTTACCTCTTAGTTTATTACTTTACATGTATCATGAATGGAAAATTATGCTTATTTGATTATCTGACTATGGAATTGGTAGATATTTATTGGATGGTTAAAAAGAAAATCCAATAACTCCGTTTCAACAAACATATGTCCACGAATAAGAGGTTACAATTGTTTAACTATTCTGATTTTTGGGACTGTGATTTAGTGATAGTGGGTTTCACAATTTAGTTAGCTTAATTTGAGTTGCCATGTGTACAATTTTTGAGTGCCTGTGGATCCAACATTGTACTATGCTAGAGTATCAAATTACTCCCCAAGAATTATATGATCTTTATAGTTCTAACTTAGAGCAAGTTTGGCCCATCGTAAGTTGACCCAGACTGTTGAACTGATGGGCCCTGTTGTACATGGTATATGCCCCAAAAATATTTCGAATGGAACTATCTTAAGCCTTTTGTCGATGGATCACAGATTGGGAGGTAGGGAAAAGTATAACAAGTAACAACAATCTACTTTCAACTTTAAAAGGCAACAAATTAGAAATCTAAGATCTTCAAAGTTGGGAGATTTTCAGAACATGGTCTATCACCATAGGGCCCATAAGATCAACAGATTGGATCACATAACCATGGGGTCCATTCGTATGTATTTGGATCTTACGGACACTGTTCCATGTTGTTGGATCCGTATGCATACATCCATGGTTTACATGTTAAAGACTCCTTGTTATTTTTGAGCAATTAAAAAAAAAATAAAAATGGTGGTGACTTATAATTCTAAATGTGGCATTGATGTGTAGTCATCCAGACCATCTAGATTATGGGTCCCATTGTAAATGGAGAGTATCTCTAGAATGATGTTGATTAAGCAATGTAACTATGAAATTTAATGGCTATCTAAAAGATAGTTACGTGAAACCTTGTGATGATCTAAATTCAAGTGGAAAATCAGATAGTTAAACAATTGTTAGGTTATGCTCCAACAACAGTTGGGTTAGCAATTTTGGACTATCTGAACATGTGCGCTGTTGCAGAATCTCTATCATTTTCAAGTTGTACAAAATTAGTATATGATTCCAGCCTTACAATCCACAATTTTTTAGTGACGCAAATTAATAAATGAACCTAGTGCTACAACCCAAATTGTCAAAAATCACGGGGATATAAAGTGACATATCTCATTTCTCATAAAGTCTTTATATGGTCTTAATGCCAAATATCGCTGGTTTGCACTACTAGAAAGATTGACTATCATCTTTAAACTTTGTTCAAGATGCAATGAGAACTCAAAAATAAAATTCTTAGAGGGAAAAAGGAGAATATGTTTTTTTTTTGGCAACTGGGCTAAGTTTTGATGTACATAAAAGGCCTTAGGTGACTCTTGAAGCCCATTTGGTGTGTGCCATGTTAATGTTCACATTGGAATAGTACTGGACACAGACTGTTTCACGTTCAGCCTACTAATGGACTGTTGATAACAATTGATATCAAGATAACATTATTTTCACACAAGCTTTTGCACCCCTTAATAAGACATTATCGACATAGCTGAATTCTGATAAAAACTCTGAATATGGCTAGTTTGATAAGAAGAAAAAAAATAAAAATAAATAAATAAATAAAGTCATGCCCTCTTTTGACTAGGGTTCAACTCTGTCCTACCTCTCAACTTGTCGAAAGTTTGTAGCTATGCAACTCCATTAACTTTTGAATAAGATGATGGATTCTTTCTTTTCTTTCCTCTTCTTCTTCTCTCTCCTATATGTTTCTCCGATCTTTCAAAAAGTAGGAATGCTCATGTGAGTTTGGATGTATGACAAGTACCAAATCTTTGAGCTATGTGGGCCATGATAAGGTTTGAGTGCAATCCAACCTGTCCACTAGATGCAATAGACCCAAAATTCATTTTGATCCATTTGTTTGGGGTAAGTTTAAAATGAGAAAACCCAATCGTCGTATTTCATCAAACAAGGGTCCAAGAATTAGATGTTGGAATCACTTAAATATTTTAATTTTGGAAACATGACTTTACCATAATAAGGTCCATAATTTAATTTGTTTACAATTTTTGAGTTCCTTTCTACCAAACATTACACACTATCGGAGTATCAAGTAACTTCTTTATTTGAAAAAGGGACTTCTCTTGTGTGCTTTTTGAGAATAGACCACATACAGGCAAGGAAGCATAAGTTGTGGTACGATGACATCTTTTCCACAAGCATGCAGTTTTTATAGGACAACAGTACCATAAATACCATAGGCCCCACAATGAATATCGCCCACCTTGAAAATAAAGATGATCCACGGACTAAATGGGCCACACATGTATGTAGAGTAGGCCTTGTAGGGGGAGGGCTTAGGGCTGGTTCAGGCTCAAATTTTGAACTAGTTGAGTAGAGCCTAATTAAAATCATTGTTTTAAATATCGACGATATTGGCCGATCTATCTTGTATCCCACCTGTGCAATACGAAACACACAAGTAGGGGGATATATCCCACATGTTCGATCCCGTGAGTTTTTTTATCCTTTTTTTTTTTTTTTGTAAATCATGTTAAATCAGTGTCAAATTGTTATAAATTCATGATTTTTTATGTTTTGCATGAAAAATCATGGGTTAGGAGCTTCGATTTCAAGATTTAGAGGACAAGGACCGAGTTGATGAAAATTGAAAAAGAAATTAAAAATTTCCCAATTTCTCGCAAATCGATTGCAATCTTTGTGTCCAAACAAAAAATCAAACATGTATATAACCTAATCTAGTAATTCTTCCTTCTCTTTGAATGTATTGCTTGTGTTTCCACATGTCTTTTTACATTTATAAATTATATGAATATACCTGCATCAATTCTGTTGAACAACACATAGATTAGGACCTCATACAAAGAAAACCAATTATGTGCACTTGTTTTTTGTAATATTTTGATTTGTAAGTGTGTATTGATGTCTTTTTTAACAATCATTAAAATTTCATTGAAAAAATTGACCAATTTCCAACGTTTCCCCATGTTTTCAACAACAACAATACATTACCTGATACAACCGATATATCCCATGCGATATTGGGATACGTATTCGTATCCCAAGGGCGCGATACATAACGCAATACCGATATTTCGAACACTGGTTAAAATATTGAATTTTCCAACCCTGATATTGAGCCAGACCATCAGTTGTCCATCTACTCCAAATTTATGACCAAACTGTTTAGCGAAATGGCCTAATTATTGTCCAATTGAGTTCAGATCCTTGCATAGTCTATTTTTGGTCTTAATATTCAAAGAGAATTTATCGTTGGTTTGCACTATCAACAAGATAATTACCATCTTTAAAACTTGTTCAAGATGTAAGAAGAATTTGAACAATTTTTTTAAAAAAAGAAAATGAGGAGACAAGCTTATTTGTCTCGCAAACGGGTTATGGTTTAAGGTACATATAGGCCTCAAGTAAATCTTTGCAAAATGTCTAATACATTGAATAATTATAATACATGGATGATGTTAATCTATTAGTTGTATCCATGTATTTTTCATGGTGGATACAAGTATGTTCTTCAATGGAGGATATTTGTATGCTATCTTCTGTTAGATGCATGTTTGTGCTTTAATAGAGGAAACATATATGATACCACATATTCTAAAAATATGCACATCACTATTAATTTGAAATATATATTCTAAATTGATGATTTAAAAAGGCTTTATTTTTTTACAAAAGTGGATGACGGGGGTTGTCTTTTCAGAGTTGATTATGAGACATGGACAATCTAAGATGGTACCCAAGTGATGGGTGCCCTAATGGTGAAGTTTACATACAACATTGTATGTAAGCATTTTTCCACAGAGAAAAAGGAAACTAATCAAGAAAAAGAAATCATGAGAAGTCAAAAGAAAACACTATATATAACGGCTGTTATGGAAAAAAATGACATGTAATTGCCGTTAACAGCACATCCCCTATAAAGGCCATAATAGCCCTATAATGGTCTATTACGGGATATATACAGATTTTTCGTACTTTTTAATCAACATTATGGGGCAAATATAGGTTTTTTGAGGGTTTTTTCAATAATTTTAAAAAAAAGAAAAAAGAAAAGAAGAGAGATCGTAACGGCTGTTGCGGGGCCGTAACAGCCGTTATGCCCCGTATCGTAAAGGTAACAGTGGTGGCCATTACGGCCATCGTTACCGTTACGGAACACCTTGATTTGTAAGCATTGGGTGTTTGATTGATTCATTGAGTCCCATGAAAACTTATTTGAGCTTTCAATAACTTAGTTGATTCTCAAATAGAGTGCTCATTTACTAATCTCACAAAAATAAAAGTTTCACCTTCATAAGCAAACTGTACCACTACATAACAATGAATTCTCCCTGCAACTACAAGGCTTGTTTACTTCAAAGCATATTAACAATGGAACGATTTTCCAGCAAAGTCTGCTTAACGAGACTTACCACTTCTGCCAGCCACAAGATGAACCAGATTGTTCATCTAGAAGGTCCTACCATATATGACCCACATCCAAAAGTCTCATTGATCATAGATCCAAACCATTGATAAAACGATGGGAGTTAGAAACGACTTTTAGAATCTGGTCTTTAATGAGTGATATTTTCAACAATAGTTCTAAAAATCGCAAACTTGGCTTACCTGAGTCACTATGCACTCAGAACTAGGAGTGACATAGACAAACTTGTTGAGTTGACTCAATGACTCATTCGACCTCACATGATGCAAACCTGTCACCTCGTGAGAGAGTTATTTTAAAAACAAGAAGGGGTATCTAGATTCAAATCCTGAACCTCTTCAAAGAACAGAGCAGTGCTCTTTACCAACAAAGCACCTACCATGTTGCTCATAGCTTTTCTGTGTTATATTACTCATAGAGAAATGCATCATTGCTCTCTGAGCAATATAAGTTATGGTGCTCCTACCTTGCAAATAGGACTGTCAATAGGCCAGGCTGGCCCAATGGGATTCCGAGCCTGGCTCGTGCCATGCTAGGCTCGAGCTGGAGTATCAGGTCCACAGCCACAGGCTTGATTGGGTCAGGCATGCTGGACTTAGTACCGAGTCGGGTCGAATTTGGGTCAGGACTATTTCAAAACTGGGTCGGGTTGGGTCAGCCCTAACTTGGTCCAACTCGACTCGATACCCAGCTCCGCTTGCAAAGATGGCACTAATCTGTTGGTCCAATCCATCGTTGTTGTGGCCTTATTTTCATAAGTGATTCTTTAGAATCATAAGCAATCCGTGATGGTCTCTACCAAATAGTACTGTCAACGGGCTGGGCTAAGGCCGGGCCAACATCTGTCCAAGCACAGCCCATCCTCTTCAACATATGCCCAAACCTGGCCCGGGCCTGTGACGTGCCAAATTAGTAGAGCCCGTGCCCGAACCCGCCTAATCAGAGAGAGAGAGAGAGAGAGAGAGAGAGAGAGAACTTTTAAAGAAAGTGATTTTTTTCTGGAAATCTGAAAGCTCAATCAGAAAGTGTTTGGCTAGTTTTTTCATCATTCAGAGAGAGGGGATGGTCTTCGGCTAGTTTTTGAAACTAACCTATGAAAAGAGGCTCTCAGAGAGAGAGAGAGAGAGAGAGAGAGAGAGAGAGAGATCCTAAGATCTCAGCTCCATTTACTGTGGAAAACCATTTCTGAGACGTTTTTCAATCACAGATTTGCTAGGAACAGTAAGAACGGAAGAGAGAAAGAAGCAAAAGCTAGAAAAGTCATATTTTTTCCCCCTTTTTTTTTAGGCGTGTTGTGAAATTTGTTTACCTGGAACTGCTGCAAAACTTGTAGGACTTTCCTCTATTGGAGAAGATGATGAGAACCACCTCAGCATCGCAGAGAACGGAGACGTCATAGACTTTCTTCAAAAGCCCGTTTCGGCATTTGGCGAAATTCACCCGTTGGTTCTCATCCCCTTCAGCTCTATCCTTCCTCTTCCCACCTCAGCAGAGAGAGAGAGAGTGATGGGTTTTAGGTCCCATTTCAACAGAGAGGGAAGAGGAAAGCGTTTTAGGTTCCATTTCAACAGAGAAAGAGCGAAAACAGGAATGAGATTTTTTTACTTTTTATTTTTTATTTTTTATTTTTTATTTTAAAATTGGGAAAGAGGGCAGAAATTTTGAAAAGAGAAATTTTTTTTATTTAAATTTTAAATTTCGAAATGGTTAACGTACGAGCCTGACGAGCTTTTGGACATGTAAGCCCAATTGAGAGACAGGCCAGATATTTAAGCCCAAATCAAGCCTGCGGCTGAGGACCTGATACTCCAGCTGGAGCCAGGCTCAAAATCCCGTTGGCCCATCCCGGCCCATTGACTTCCCTGCTAACAAATAGATGGATCAGATTGTGATATAAACCTATTTTTGTGTAAATGATATTGACCATCTGTATTAAAGATCATTGATCCAATGGTTAATATCTATTAGATTATTGTAATACTCACATAGTTGCCCAAGAAATGTGTGTTAGACCTATTGAACAATTTAGATCAATCGATTGAATATACTAAGTGTCCCAATACAGCTAAATGCAACTAGGAGCACTATAACTTAGCTCCAAGAAAAATGAAATATTTCTCTTTATATACAATTTTTAATATTAATTTAATAATAATAATAATAATAATAATAATCAAATATCATATACCAAGTTGAGTCAGGTTAAGTCTTCGGGTCAATCTGATCCCTCTGGCCCACCTATGGTGGACCCTCTACATGAACAGTCCTTACTACGTAATTTTGTGAAGAAAGTATAGGGAAATAAGATGAAATTAAAGAGAAAGGGATTGAGTTAATTTACCACATAAGCAAGAGTGAGACACATAACACTGCCCTGGCACACCATGTCTGTGAAAGTCCTTACCACGTAGTATGCATAGAAATAGTACTTTGTCCGGCCGTAGGCTAATATAGCTGCAATCATGTATTATTCAATAAATCAGTATCCAAATATCCTTTATAAATATGTGCTGTGGTATCATATGAGAGAGGTGATCTTCGTATTCTTCATGCGGACATGCCAAATGTGCAATATATCTTGTCTGTGCAATATGTGGACCATACCTAGTAATTAATAGCCAATAACTCACTGTACTGCAATCAATGGACAATTGATGAACTTAGTTAAAGTTCAAGTGTGGCCGCCCCATCTGATGAGTGGATCAGTTTGTTTTTTTTTAAAGCCAGATATCTCCTTCAGTTGTTCCACTTTTTGCATAGCTCGATCTCATGTAAATAGAAAAAGTTTCCAAAGTTTTCTATTTTCTTATTATTATCATTTATTTGAATGAGTTCAATCGGAACAAAATAATGCAAGGTTTATGCTTGAGCCTGAGCCAAGAATGTCTCTACACAATTTCTCCACGAAAGCTGAAAATGCACATGGTGGGTTGACACATGGGATGGACATGATGTGATTGATCATCATCTTCCTCAAGGGATAATTACTCTAAATCTACGGAGCTTATCTGGACTACTCATAAAATTCTTCGAATTCACAAGTGAAAATAAGAATGAGTTTACAATCCTAATACCAAACTACGAAGAATAGATTTAATAAATTAATAACTTTAAAAATAGATTAATATATGATAAAAATGAATTTACAATCCTAATACCAAACTAGGAAGACGTTTCATAATCAAACTCCAACTCAAACTCCCTAAAAAAACACGAATTACTATGAACAGTAAACTAGACCATTATGATTGCTACTAGACTTCATGGTTTTGGGCAAAAAATAATAAGTGTCCAATTTAGCCTAACCACGTTATTCTCCTAAATTTTCTAAGCCCTTTTCATGTTGGTCATGACTTTTAAAGCTCAAAGGATCAAAAGTTATAATCGAACTAAAATTTACTATAAATAGTAAAAACAAAATTAAAATGGACCTTTGACCATCGATCTATAAAATCTCACAAACTCAGCATATGCAACCTGACATAATGAGGTTGGATGGTTAAAATAGCTTCTCCTATTCTAAAATCATACATGGTACGTTGAATAACTCATTCCAATTTATGAGATATACCTATTTTTCGGTTTTGACAATCTTGATCACTTCCTCCTCATATTAGGCCTTCACTAGTCCATCATGGACATGTAAGTGTTTGTGACCTACTCTACATCATGAGTATTCACAATTGACATTTCGCATTTGGAAGCACTTATGCAAACCTTTACCTAATCTCGAATTGACAAAACAAGGGTTAGAAAGCTCAATTGACTATAACTAATAGGATACGGCTAGTTGGCTAATAATGTAGGCAAGAAATCCCTTTTTCAAAAACCCCTTTCTATGGTAGTTGCATCTAAAATGGACCTTTAAACGGGAAGGGATTGAATCAAGGTCATTGAAGTGTGGATCAGGTTGAAACAAGCTAGGTTCAGCCATAAAATATAATGCTCGTTGGTTATGTGAATACTCACCATGAACTTTAAATGAAGCCCCAGCCTCACACAAGATGCTGCGAACCTTACAGTGGTCCCATCTAGATGTATGTATTTTATACATGTAACCAAAAATGAAGAAGATCCCAACCTCAAGTGGATCATACTATAGGAACATTGGTGATTGAACATCCTACCATTAAAAATTTCCTAAGGCCCATCATAAGTTTTTTTTAATTTTATTTTTTATTTTTATTTATTAAGGTTCCATCCAGCCTGTTGATAAGGTCACATAAACCTAGATGAAAGATTAAAACATAGGTTTGATTCAAAACTTTTGTGGTCCATTAATGGTCAATCACCACTTTTTCCTATGGTATAGTCCACCTGAGAATTGGATCTGTTTCATTTTTAAGATCATGCACTAAAATGATCTGGAACAACAGATGAACGGGGTAGATATAGAATACATACATCAAGATGGGCCCCACAATAAGTGCCACACCATCATGGTTGAGGCCGAGACACCTAATCCTCTCCACACAGAACTCAAATGTATGTATAGGGTCCACTTATCAACTGGATCAACCTGATATTTTGGGCAACGCGCAATGAAAGAAGCATCCACAAAAAGCAAGTCACTATGTGACTTGTGAAGCTTGGGAAGTTTTGATGAGATCTGGTGCATTAGTGTGGTTAAGATTGCCAAACACATAAAATAACCAAAAGTCCTTTCTGCTTAAAAAGAGAGGATAGATATTTTGGCAACCCCCTTGGGCTACCATGCTATTGGCTAGAAGACGACCACATACGGCCGTTGCCTTGAGAACCTGATTAGATGAGAATCTCAGTATCTAAAAAGGTTAGGAAGATGGTGAATGGCACAAAAGGCCACTAGCACTTCTTTACTTATTTCCAGATTCCCAACACAAAAAATGGCCCACACCATCAGTTTAAAAGCTCAAGAAAAAGGGTCTCTGACAGATGCCGATTCGTGGCAACTGCAAATTTGTTTTTTTTTTTAAAAAAAAAAAACAAACTAACTAACAACGGTCACAGCTCGTTCAAAACTTGAGTCAGTAGAAGTATTTGAAAATTTTGATTCAACTCAGCACAGGTTGGCATTACTTCTGTATTATTGATGCCTTTTATATATTAATTAAACATTACTGGAAAATTAAAAGAAAAAACTGATAATAATTTGTGAGAGCATCCACAAAACTGATTTGAGTGTTCTGAGTCTACTGACTCGACTGGGTTACGAGTCGAGTCAAGTTTTGGCTATGGTTTTTGGCTGAGTCGAAGTCAACAAGGCTAACATTCCGACTGGGACCCATTGAAACTGCACACAACGTATTAGAAGATTTCGCAGCACACAAAACAAGCATAGAACATGATACAATTATCTGGACAATTCATCTAGTGGGGCTCACCATGAACCTTTTGAGCTTAAAAAGTTGGTCAACATATGTAGGCCGAATATGTACCTTTGGTCTTTTTCCTTCTTTTTTTTTTTTGGCCCAATCATCTACTATTTCCATCCATGTGTGGGCCATCTTCAAGGTGTGCCCACCTGAATGGATGGCCCTGATCACACATGTGGTCAAATTCTTGGAAGAAATCAACAAAAGATTTTTGATCATTAATGATGCAAAACTCAGCAAGGAAATGGTTGCATTGTGATTTTTTGATGGGCTTCTTATATATTTACTAAAAGATCAATAGTTCAGCACAGTTCTTATTACTTTTTTTGTTAATGTCTTAAATATGTGAGCAACAAAATCTGTTGATGATATATATGGACTGATCAATGCCATCGAATAAGTGCTCGATGTCAAAAAATAAAAAATAAAAAAATCAAGAAAATTCATGTTTTCTTGTTAGAATGTTTTGATGTTATCGAAGGAGTTTGATGCCATCAATAGTCTATTGATGCCATTGAAGTTCCATCGAATGTGTCATCGAGTGCACAAAAAAAATTGTATAAGTGTGGAATTTGTTTTCGATTTCTATTGTGATTCTCATAAAAGCTACATGTATGAGTGTAATCAAAATTTGGGTAGCTTAAAGAGGTATTCTATGTTTTCTAAATTCGTTCCTACGACTTTCAAGGGCATAACTTTGAAAAATTCAACACTTGTTTGAATCAAGTAATCTCTATTTCTTTTAATTATCTGTTTTCATAATGTATCATTGTCACTTTGTGTCGTGATTTTTTCTTGCAAGATTTTTTTCGTGTAAAATTTAGTTTATTTGTATTTGAACTTCGTTGTGCAATTGAAATACTTTGCTTGATTTATCTTTGTGTGCTTTCAGAGTCCCCAACAAACTTTTTTGGGTGAAAATCCCTATAAAGACCCCTGTGGGACATCTATAATCACAACTTAGGAGTAGAGGGATTTATTGTGGATCGAACATGGCCCCAAAAATGACTATGGTAAGGTGAACAATGCCATCCAATTAAAGGCCCGTGATGGGAGTAAACTAGTCTCGCTGTCCATTTTAAGGGCCCTTAATTGGACACGGTCATCTGATGTAGTAAAGTGGTCTTGCAGTCTATTTTCAGGTGTAATCCACATTGCACCCATGTGGAAATACAATTAAAGGATTAGGTTTAGGTTTTGTTGGTTTGGAAACCAGTATCATATATTGGGTATGATTTGGATCGGATTTAGGTAAAAGATCAGGCGAATGGAGGTTAGTGATTAGAAATCGGATGGCACCATTTGGCAATAGATCACCAGTAGGAGGATTTCTCACCAAAACAACAAGTATTCTCTAATTCTTTTGTCTGATAGAGTTTTCTATGTATTGGATCTTGTTAATGGCTGCCTCTTTTCTAAGGATTGGATTGTAGCCATTTTAGGATCTTTCATCACCACCGCACAAATCTTTAAGAAAATGGGACTTTAACACAGAGAAACTAGTCGCATTTTTGTTCCTTTCAATTTCCAGGATTCCATATAATAGTAATCTAAGCTCAAATTTAAAATAAAAGATTGGATATATATATATATATATATATATATATATATATATATATATATATATATATATATATATAAAATCTAAGTTTGAATTTAAAATAAAAGATTGGAAAATTTGATTATAAGGGAGAAATTGAGAATTCATTTGTATTTTTTGTAAAAGCTATCAACAACTTTTTTTTTATCTTGCTTGGAACTTTAGCAAGTGCTCTATCATCTTTAAGGTTAAGCAATATCTTGGCGTGGAGGTGAGTTGGTTAGGGTGACTAATACACTCTACAAGAATACGTCAGTTTACGGTTTGTCTTTTGTCATTTAAGAACATCTTCAAAAACTTGCTGACCTGATTCAAAATTCGGCTGAGTCAACTCTTAACTCCCTCAATAAGATTTCTAGCTTCTTTTTTTTTTTTTTTTAGCTTGTTAGTACACCCACTGGTAGCACACTTCAGTGTTAGCTACCCCCACTAGGGAATCGGTTATAGGACCTCAATGTTGAAACGATGTATCTTTCACTCAGCCTACCACTTTAGTTATGGATCAGGGTGTTCAATGAGATTTCTAGCAGAGTAGACTATAAACTCGATACAACTAGGCATGATTTGAACAGTATCAGCTGCCTTGTCAGCCTTTAAGTAATTAAAAATAATAATCTAACTGATGAGAACTGAACCTCCGTCAGTAGCTTAGGAGCAGAATCTTCTCACTAGCATTTCACGAGCACAAGCTATGCCTTTCTATGTGTACGTGTGTAATGATTTTAAATAGTTATTTACACTTCTTATATTATGAGGACCCAATTAGAGATTGAAAGTTTTCAAGTTTTCAAACTATAGAAATATTTTTTTTTGAGTTGGCTTGTCAGTACACACGCACCCCAATGTCACTACACACTCCACTGTTAGCCATCCCACTAGCGAACTGATATCAAGACCTTAGTGTTGAAACGATGGTGCATGCGAATCTTCACTCAGTCTAGCACTTGAGCTATGGATTAGGGTAAAAGTTGGGCTTGAGGATTTCAAGGGGTGCCACATCATGTGTATGTTTCAGAAACTATCAACTGATAAATTATAATGGGATGTTTACTGCAAAATTCCTCAAGAATCAATATTTTACAAACTAAAACTTGAACGATTAGAAATGATAAGAAAGTTCTTTTTGGGAGAGGAAATTACAAAAATACTCTCATCTAAGGTTTTTTTAAAATTATTATTATTAATTAGTTAAAGTCGAGACTTGTCAATTCCATGTGATATGTACATTACATCCAAGCCATCCAATATATGCAACCCATCATGGTTATCGCAATACAAAAAATCAGGCTGATCAAATAATCAGATGGGCTACCCTTGAGTTTGGATGTTTTGAGTGATGTATATTAATTTGTATGGATTGACCCATCTTATGATTCATGTTGGTCTGTATCAGTTGGACGGTAAAGCCTTATCCATGAATGTTGGTTCCTGTAGGTACTATTTAGTAAAATCCAATCGGAAGCATTTTGACACAGGGATGAACATGACGAGGTCGATCACCGTCTTCCTTAAGGATAACTACTCCGAATCCAAGGAGCTTATCTGGACTCCTCACAGAGACTTCTCGAATCCACGAGGAAAGAAAGCAAGAAAATAAAAATAAACTATAATAAAATTTGAAATTAATTAATGAATGAATAAAAATGAGTTTACATCCCTTTAAATAAGGGAACCAAGCCATAGGAAAGATATCAGACTCAAACTACAACTAAAACTCATAGAATCCGCAACTTACTATAAATAGTAAACTTACTATTTATAAACGGTTGTTATGTATACTAGTGCGCAAGGTTTTCAGCCAAAAATAGTAAGTGTCCTATTTGGCTTCACCAAACCGTTCTCCTAATTATCCTAAGTACTTTTCATGTTGGACACAACTCCTAAAGCCCAACGGATGAAGAGCTATAAATAAACTAAAACTTACTATTTACAGTAAAAACAAAATTAAAACAAGAAAATGACCATCGATCAGGGGGTTTCTCACAAATACGGGTTGCGCAACCTGGCATAGCAGGGTTGGTTGGCTAAAGTAGCTCGTTCTACCCCAAAATCATATATTTTACGTCAGATAACTCATTCCGGATTGTGAGATACGCCCGATCTAAGGTCTGATGATCCGGATCACTTTTGTCATTGACCGTGCCTTTTCTGATCCATCTTGGCCATGAAATTGTCCGCGACCCACCCTACATCACATTTTGTGGTAAAAATCTCAATTAAAAATTCATATATATATATGAAAAGGTACTATGCCCTCGACCTCACGAGTTCGTCCCATGAGGTCGAGCTGTGTGGGCCTCACAGTGATGCGTTTCAAACATCTACCCCATCAGTCAGATGCACCATTCCATCATGGGCCTAGGTCTCAAAAATCAAGTCAATCTGTGACTTTTGTGGGCCACACCACATACAGAGGTGGAGAGGGGCCGTGCACCATTAAAACATTCATAATCATTTTTTAGGCCCACCGAGATGTGGTTTGCAAATTCAGCCCATCCATTATGTGTGTCCCACTTGTATGAGGTTCAGACCAAGTTTCAAACGCATTAAAACTTCAGGTGGGCCCCACCAAGTGCTTTTATATGTTTTAACGGTGTCTTCATATGATTTTAGATGGTATGGCCCACATGAGTTCTGTATACGGCTGATTTTTGGGGTATCCCATAATTTAAAAGGTACCCATCAAATGCACGGTGTTGATGGTCGACATGCATCACGGTGGGGCCCACACAACTCGACCTCATGGGTGCTTATCGCGAGGTCAAGCGCATTGTACCTTTTCCATATATATATATATATATATATATATATATAGAGAGAGAGAGAGAGAGAGAGAGAGAGAGAGAGAGATAGATATTACCAGCACACCAAATGTCAACTTTTGGAGACCTCATATCATATTATATGAGCACAAAATCTAACTGTGATGTCGTACCCCTTGAAACTCCCAAGCCCAACTTTCACCGTGATCCAAAACTGTAGTGAGCCATGGCAAAGAGAGACGAGAAATCAAAGGACCATGGTCCACCAAAGTTTTGGTTTAGGGTGAAAGTTGGGCCCATAGGGTTTTATTGGATGACGCGTTCCATAGCCAGTTCAAATTTTATGCTCATACACGGTTCAAAATCCTAGGTGAACATTTCTCTCGTTTTCTCTCTCTATGTATACACACACACATATGGTTATGGTCTCCTGCCATCATACTACAGGATACCTTTTGCGCACCAAATTAGCATCGGTCATGCCAACTTAAAAAAGTGTGTTGTAAGTGAGCCTCACCATGATGTGTTCCTATGATCCACTCCAACAATTCAGTTTGTTATATCAATTGAACCGTAGGGTACAAAAACTATGGTTGATATGTGATACTAGGCCACAAAACAGAAAACATTGGGAGAGGAGAAGCCTGCCTTTGAATTTTTACAGGGCTCATCATGATGTTTATGTGAAATCCATTCCATCCGTTAATTGCCTTGAAAAGGTAAATGTATGGAGACCAAACATTAGACCCATATATGATGTATGTTGATCACACCAAGTGAAGTGATTTTGATGGTGGGTGTCACTACACGTTTTCCACTCATGTGGCCCATTAGAATTATAGATGTGGCTGATGTTGGACCCATAGGCTTATATTGTCATCTTGACCCATTATGGTTGGAGTGGATTTTACATACATGTCAAGGTGGGCCCACATCCAATTGACCCAATATTGGTTGGGACGTTGTCATGGCCCGTGGATTACATATTGTGTTATGACTAAGCCATTTAGCAGCTGCTTGGTGCTCGTCAGCCCAGCAATGATGTATGTATTTAATCCAACCTGTTCATCTAATTTTCTAGCTATATGCATGATATTATTTAAAAAATGAGTCAGATCCAAATCTTAAGTGGACCGTGCTACAAGAAAGATGCCCGCAAAGCCCACCATTAAAATATTCTTTAGGCCAACGTAAGTTCTCAATCAAGCTGATATTTGAATTTTTCCTTCATGTAAGTCTCTGTGACTTAAGCAATATGTTCGATGGGGAATAAAAATCAATGGAAGAAGTTATTTTCATTTTTCATAGCCTACCAAGGTTTTGAATCAAAGTAAAAAATCAGACTAGGGATGTTTCATGAGGTTTTGCTTTACGTGAACAGTACAAATTTTAGAATCACATCACTTGTGGTGAGTTCTCAAATCAGTTCATGCTAACTAGTGTGTAACTGAGCATTCGAAAAAAAAAATAAAAAAAAATATATATATATATATATATATATATATACACACACACACACACGTGCATTAGGCTATCTAGTAACTAAAATTCACATAAACTTTATGGAATTTTAAGTTAAGTTAAAGCATAAATAATAATTCCATTATTTAAAAGAAAAAAAAACGGAAAGAAAAGAATATTATTTTGTGGATACGTCAGAAAACTTGAAGTGCATTTGATGCCACTAAAGACTGCGTTGGTTTAGTTTCCACTCCATAGCTGACATGTCAGAAAAACTGCCCATCCTTACTGGTCGGAAAAAATGACTACCGCATGGCTCGCATGTCAGAAAAAACAAGCCTTCCTGTCTACGCGTGTGGAAGATTCAAACTGTCAACAGGACGCCCTAATCATGAGAATGGGCAATCCTCTCAAATATCAAAAATATGGATAAATAGGTCGGGCCCACGGATACTAATTCCGACTAAGCCAGGCGCGCATGTGGTACTACCCCACCACGGCCTAACTAGGACCGACAGTCCCGTCAGGGGCTGTGTGGCCTACAGTGATATATGTGTTTTTGCCCTATTATTTAAGGCATGACCCAAAAAGGAGGCAGATAAATTGCTCTAGGGCCTGTTCGGGCGGTGGGATTAGAAGGGATTAGGTGGGATGAGATTCAAAATACATAATTATTACCCGTGGTGAGGATCGTTCCGTGTAACCGTACTTTGTTAGTAATACGGTGGTACATTAAATGGATATACCTACCATCATTTGAAATTATTAAGAATAACACACATGTTATATCTAAACGTTCATTTGTTTTGTAGCCTCATTTTATGGCATGGGCCTAAAAATGAGGTAGATCCAAAACTTATGTTGCCTCAAAAAACTTTTCACCGGTAAGTATTCAATCCTCATTGCTTTCTATAGTGGGGTCCACTTGAGCTTTAGATTTACCTATTTTTTAGCCCATACTCTAAAATAATCTCAAAAAATGGGTGGACAGTGTGAATATAGCCACACATCATGGTGAGACTTACACAACTTATTAGGTGAAATTGGCACAGGACCCAATGTAATTCCATCTAATCTAATTCCAAGCTTTTCCACTTTTTCCAAACATGGAGTGAAATTGGCACAGGACCGGATGAATCCCATCCCACCTAATCCCTTCTAATCCCACAGCCCAAACAGGCCCTAAGTGGACCACACCACAGGTGAGCCCCACAAAAATGTTTCCTTAAAATGATTTTTCAGAATGGATGGACGGTATGGATAAAACACATACAACAAGGTGGGCCCCACAGAACACCTGCCAGGACCATCCCTCTCTAGGTAGGCCTTGCCAGGGTAGTACCCAATCAGCGTCGGGCAGTGGGCCGGGCCTAGGCAGACCCTCTTCAAACATCTGTCTTGTAAGCTGATTTTAAGGCATGACCTAAAAATTGTGCAGATCTTAAGTGGACTACACAACAGGGATTGAATTCTTATCGTTAAAAAAGCTTCTTCGTGCCATAAAAGTTTTGAATCAAGCCACTATTTGTGTTTTCCCTCCATCTAAGTCTGTGCAACCTTATCAACAGGTTGGATGACAAATAAACATTGCAGTAAACTTAAGAAGATTTTAATGGCAAGCATTCAATGAGCACTATTTTCTGTGATGTGGTCCGCCTAAGAATTGTACCTGCTTCATTTTTTAAACAATGAACTAAAATAATCTAGAAAAATGGATGAACCGCATGGATATACATTGCAACCAACTACTCTATGGCATTGTACTTATATTAATGGTTTATATTACTTAAATATGAGCTCCATGTATAAAAAGCTGTACATGTTCTCATTCTAGCATTGTATATTACTATTTTTTGAATCTTCAGGTTGAAGTATCATCTGAAATGATTAAAATTATCTACAGAAAAGAATTGAAATGCAAAGAGAATCTGAGTGCAATAAAGGTCTGTTTAGGAACCTAAGCACGTGTACATGTTAGCAACCATCATCAATTAATAATGGTAAGGAGGAATACCGAGAGGAACGATGGTGAGAGCCATTGGGAGTGTGAGCAACGCCTTCCTCCCATACTCGTCCGACAGATTCCCAATCAAAGGTGTAACCACAAGAGTACCTATTCCTGTGACCTGCATTAATCAGTGCCATGGTTTCCAATTATGCAGTGTCAAACAACCGTACCCAAAGTTTATTAATTGTAAGGTGGGCTCCACTTGATCAAATATCAAAATGGCTTCCACCCATCACCGTCGGTGATGCGATTAATTAATCCATGGAGAACTTTCCACATTGGAACTTCACACCAGATCATCTTCCTTATGTGGTGGATCAGGACCATCCATCTTGTGGCCCTACCATGAATGATCCGTGGCTTCAAAGCCAAGATGGTTGGGCAAATCCTAGCCTTCACTTTCAGCTACCAATTGGATTCAAGGATCATCCAAATTGCATGATTTTTAAGCCGTGAACCATGAGCCATTCAGGTTCAGGACCATTAGGTAGAAAGTAAGCCCATTGATGTTTTGATGTGTGACTCGATATGGGTCCACCTTAGGCCTGTAATAAAGGCTCAAGGATCCATGAAATTTTATATTAAGGCTCAATCCAAGCTTGAGAATAAGCCCTTTTAGCATGCAATATGATCCAACTTCCACTCAACACCATCCAAATCAGAACATTTTCTCAGAAGGCATTTTCTTGTAGATTATTGAGTAAAAATAGCATATTATTAACAAAAACAATGGAAATACTTCTGCCTAGCTAGGCCATTAACTCTATAAGCCAAAGCAGGCAGCTGGCTCATGGTTCTACGATTTGGCAATTCAACTCGGAACTTAGCTAAGTCAACTTAACACGACCAGATTTCGACCCAATTAACCATGGAACGCACTTCGAGCTTGACTTGGACAATACTCATCCGAACTCATTGAATTGGTTCGCTAACTCAGAAGACTTAGCGCGACTAGAACCAAGTCAACTAACTCTACCAACTTAAACATTCTTATAATATCGAGTTGAGCCGAGTTGTGTCAAGTTTCTAAGTTGACCCAATTCAGCTAGAATTAAGTCAAGTCAAGTTAAGTTTTTGGGTTTTTGACTTATAGTCCCATTGGAGCCTGCCGAAGTTCTCGTCACTCAAAGTGGACAATTCTAACTATCAGATCAATAGCCTGTAAAACAGACCATCAATTTTATTTTATTTTTTACATAGGGAAACAAGTCCAATAAACAAGGTATTGGGTCCTAAAACTGCTTGGTTATAATTGTAAATAATCACTTCAATTAATTAAACAATTCTAACCACCGGCTTGAAAACAGATGGTTATAGAAAAATAAGGCCATCTTTCATATCAACTAGGTTCATTTGACGGTGTTGATTTCTTTTTTACTTTTCCTTTTACTTTTTCTTTTTCTTCTTTTCTTTTTCACTCTTAGCGTAGAAGCCATGTCGGCCGGGCTTCTCTTTATTAAGAGAGCAAAATCGTACAAAGGGACCACTACTTAAAAAAAAAAGAAAAGAAAAAAAAAAAAAGTTGAAACCACCAGGTGTCTAACTGACCAAACCTGCTGGTGGTGGTCCGTCGTTAAAATATAAGTGGGGCCGGGAGCAATTTGTGGGCCCCACAAGTCCACATGTGATGTGGCATATAATAAACTATCCAAAAACTGAGAAATTGGTGTACCCCACATCCCAGGACATATTTGGAAGGCCGTTATGTCGAGTATAGAAGCAACCAAGGGCCGCATTGAGTGGAGAAAGTGAGGGCTAGGATTGGATTTGACCCTTAGCCGATTTTAGCATATTTGGGTTTAGCATATTTGGGTTCCACTTGGGTGATTTTTAGCTGAAGAAATTAAAATGAGCCATGGTCATGGGCCTACCTCACATGTTTCTCTCACCAACTAAAGAAATCTAAACATGGATGTGAAAATGGTCTTTTGAAATGCTTATAGATTGCCACTAGTTGTGCAATAATTCACAGGATCACACATGTATACACTATCCCAAGTCATTTGAGTTTTTGGTGCGTCCATCTCAATTTTGGTGTGTCCATTCTTCATCCTCATGGGGCAAACCTAATGACTGGATTTGGGTCCTTACTCTTGATCAGGTGTTGATAGACGCTTGGGAGTATCAACACCTGGTCAAGGGTTCGAGTACCCATAGGTGGTGAAATTCCACTAGCGTGAGTGTGTGGGGGTGTGTGTGCATCTGTATATATATATATATATATATATATATATATATATATATGGACCCAATTGCCCCCATTTGAATATTTCTATGGTGTGGCTCACTCTCCCCAATTTCCTCCACTGCTTGCCCTTTGGTGTGGCCCACCTAGGCTAAGGGGCATATTTAATTGACGGTTCGGGGTGATACTCATACACAAAAGTAGGCACCACATGGTTAGAATACATGATAATCAGTGTTATGTTCAAATGCACATGAAATTCTCAACATAAAGTCCGTTTAGGGGAATAACCCTTTTGCTTTATTGAAAACTACATTAAATATGGACGAGCTCTTCGAGGCCTTTTGGACCATATGCCGGGTCAGGTGGGGCTTATGCTTCACTAATCGAAGCTATTCTTCTTTTGCATTCCTCCATGATTAGACTATGGACCATAACTAAAATCCATCCAGATTAGGAAATCTTGGCACACACCTGGGTTTGCTCATGGTGGGACGCAATTCACAATTCACTCATAACTGTACCTTATACTGTCAAAAAGGGTTTTTATTAACTCACTGACTCGGACCAACTCGGCCTAGCGAAAGGGAATCAGACAAGTCGCTCTCTATTCTCAATATTGCTGCTATTCGGGATTTGATTTAGTCAAGTCTGAGCTAGGTAACTCAAACCAGTGGCCAATTAAAATGAAAAATGATACGTAGTTTAAAATTGAACTACGTGTAATCCATCTCTACATCTTAGGCCTGGAAGTGGGTTTTTCTTTTTTTATTTTATTTTAAATTTCTTATAATTTTTGAGCTAATTACTCATTGATTTAATAATTTTTTTAGTTATTTTAAAATAAAAAATAAAAAATAAAAAATTATTTACTTATTTTTTAAATAAAAACTAAAAAATCTTGCTTATTTTTTGAAAAATAAAATAAAATAATCTCTACACTTTGCAAGGTTACCATCCTTCCAGATTCTTTGATAATGTATGGAAAATGATCTAAAATACACCAATAGGATGATCATAGCCATTAAATCAATGACCTTGAAAAGGACGATATGGAAAACAAGAAAGATGGGAAAATGTGAAAAGAATGAAGTTTAGATGTGACTTTTGAAAGATGAGTCATCGTGAATGGACGGTCCAGATTAATACATCATCCATCCAAGTAAAGGCATAGGTGACATGCCAACTCCACAATCACGGCCGAGCTGCATTATAGGAAGAGAAACATACGTACAGGGAGCAAAGATGACATCCTACCTTTTCATGTGAATCTCTAACATACATCATGCATGCGTGTCAGATATCACAAACAGCTACCTTTAGTCGTTAAACGTCCAGCTCATTTCATGAATTTTAAAATGAGAACTGCTCAAATCCAATCCATTGGACGCTAAGTTACCATTCGCCCAGTCGAGTAAATGTCGTATATGTGTGACATCCAAGCCGTCCAATAGATTGGCCTCAGATCAAATTAGGAAAAAATAAGACCCATCTACTCATTAGGTGGGCCATACAAGAAAAAAAAATAGTGTGTGACTATTGGACAGTTCTGATGGGGCTGATTCTCATTATGTGACTATTTTTTGTCTAGATGATCTTGACTGTTCATATCAAAGACCACTGACCAAATAGTTAATTATTGTCAGATAAGTGTAATATTTAAACGGTACATTATGAAATGTGCTGTGGAGCTAATGAACGGTGTAGATCAAGGGATTGGGCTGTGTAAGTTTCCCAATACAACTAGTAGCAATATAACTTACGATGCTCCCTTACTCGGAGGCATTTCTCCTATTTAAAATTGAGAAATATTCTACCGGCCTAAGTGCACGCAACCTTTGCATGGATATTGTTCCATTCGGATTCATTGGCAATCGCATCACCAAGTTGGACCGTCCATCTTAGTTCAATCGATTCTTTCTTTTTCCACTGCTGTGTTATTAAAAAAAAAAGAAGAAGAATAATGGAATTCCCAAAATATCTGTATCTGGCCTATCTTATGCATTGATTTTTTATTTTAGACTTTCATTCCACTGATTGGATGGTTTGGATTATCCATTAGTGTGATTTTTTTCAAGGCAGCCTGTAAATGGTATGGATGGTTTGGATCATCCCATCAGTATGATTTTTACGAGGTAGGCTGTGAAGTGTGAAATGGACCTAGTGGACGGTCCAGATACGTGATGCGGATGCCAAAGAGTCCAAGTGCTTATGTGCATGGAACCCTCTAAAATGTCGGCAGAGAGAGAGAGAGAGAGAGAGAGAGAGAGAGAGAGAGAGAGAGAGAGAGAGAGAGAGAGAGAGAGAGAGAGAGAGAGAGAGAGAGAGAGAGAGAGAGAGCATGCTTACCACTTGTTGGAAACCATTGAGGTAGATGGCAAGAGAACACTGGTCAGTGCCGGGGCAAAGGGCGCCCATGCTCACATCAGTTATGGCTGGAATGACCATGAATGCCGCAATGTTGTAGAGAAAGATAGTCACGAACAGATGCCCCAGACCCATGAACTTCTCCATCTCTCTCTCTCTCTCTCTCTCTCGTCTGTCTGTCTGTCCCTCAGACCTTCTTCATGGGAGGATGTTGCTTCTTAGTAATGGAGACTCTCGCACACCCCTACTTCACATATTCGCCTTACAAGCTTTGGACAAAGAGAAAAGCAAAAGCAACTCAAAGGAAGATACTACACTCCAAACCTTTAACTAAAGTTTCTAGACAAAATGGCAAAAGAACACCTCCATTTTAATGCGTAGAGCCTCCATTTTAATGCGTAGAGCAATACAATGAGAGAGAGAGAGAGAGAGAGAGAGAGAGAGAGAGAGAGAGAGAGAGAGAGAGAGAGAGAGAGAGATTTTCCCGTCTCTTTCTCAAATTTACTAACCTTAAGCGACAGGAAGGAAAGGTGGAGAGGATGAGTGGCTTCTACGTCAATGGAGGACTATATATACTTTCCAAACACGCATTCCTCTTTCATTTAAATCACTTTTTAAGGGTTGTGATTGAAGGGACGGCCCAACGAGCCCCACCCAGCTTTGGATCTCTGCCTTGTGCTTGGGCTTAGGCCTTCAATGCATGGCTCAACTCATTTTAGCTCCACTCGTCCCACATTCAACTAACTTTATTTACATGTGTTGTGTTCTATCCTACTCATCCCATTCGACTTCCTTCTCTATTAAGAAACCCATGCTTTTTTAATGGGACCTCTGCTAGCTATGTGGGGCCTACAGAGATGCCCCAGACAAATCCACTCCGTCCATTAGTTTCTCAAGATCACGAGAGGACACAAGTAAAAGAAATCATGCAGAGCCAAAACTCAGGTGTAGGCCATACCACAGAAACAGTGATAACGGAAAGTTCCACTGTAGAAACCTTCCTGGAGAAACTGTAGGAAAAAAAATCATACTGATACAAAACTTCTGACCCCCACAGAGTTTCCAATGGTGGGATTTCAATCCTCTATGGTGTGGCCCAACCGAGTTTTGGATCTTCCTGATCATTGGATTCCTATCCTATTGTGGTCTTGAGAAACTTTTGAACGTGGTGGATTTGATAAAGGCATCTCTGTGGGCCCCACATAGCTTCCGACCACAGAAACTTCCTCAGGTGGTTGCATGAAGCGGATTGCGTGCTGTTCCAGACACCACCGACCTCATTGGTGTGTTGACGTCACCAAGTTCTGTGGGCCCTACCGTGATGTATGTGTTATATCCAAACGGTCCATCCACTTGAAGAGATGAATTAAGGATATAAGCCCAAAAATGAGTCGTATAAAATTCTCAAATGGACCACACCAGAAAAAGGCAGTGGGATAATGATTCCCACCATTGACATTCTTAGGGTCCACCAAGATGTTTATTTTTCATTCAAACTGTTCATAAGGTGACAAAGTCCTGAATGAACGGAAAAAATCAGATTGATCCAAAATTTCTATGACACCCCAAGAAGGTTTCAATGGTAGATGTCTAATCCCCATTTCTTTAATGTGGTCCACTTGAGCCTTGGGTCTATCTCATTTTTGTATTAAAGCCTTAAAACATTCTCGCCAAATGGACGGACGGTTTGGATATAAAAAAATACACCATGGTGGCTCCACGGAACTTGGTGACGTCAACACACCACCAAGGTCAGTGGTGTGTAGCATACCACGCAATCCATTTAATGGTTGCATACACGCTTCTTGAGTATATCCTTATAACTCGCCTTCGTGTCATTTGTTTTTGTCCTTTCTCTCCTTTGGTCGGTTAGATGCCCACCCAACGAGGGTCTGGAATAGCAGACAGCACCTATTTTAGGCACAACCTCTATGGGCCCACCATCAGGTTTATTACTCTTTATTTCATTGCGTGCACGGAAAGATCGGCCCCATTAAAACTCATATCCACCGCACCCATGAGAACAGTACTCTAAAACTGCATCTAAAACATTTCTTTTTTAACCCACATAACATAGGCATTTGAACTCATGATACCAGTTTACCACCAAACCTTGGGTTGGAACCCTGTCTAAAACATCTAAGTTCCCAATCGGCTTTAGGTTTGAATCGGGCTCATTTTTGCATCTTCCATTCATTGTGGTGAACAAGTTTGTATCCTTTGGTTATCTTTCCATCCCATTATTCCATGTGGTATGGCCCATCTAAGTTATGCATCTAGCTGATTTTTTGCTCCAAGGTTTAAGTATGTCAAGGAATTCAACTAATGGATGTAGTAGATTTCACACATAAGACATGATAAGCCCAAAGAGGGATTAAAACATGTGTTTTAGAGGATTCCGGTCCACTAACTAGAGTTTAGTTTTTAGGTTTGCTACAACTGTAGCTGCTACTGCGGGCCTGATGGAATATCTCAACCCTTCGATCTTTAACTTGTTTTCTCTGATTTTGAACAGGTTAGTTTGTTAGCTATCTATAGGATCTTATAATTTTGATGATTCTTTGAGTGTCATCAATCCATATTAGTTACAAAAATATATGGGCTAGATTGATGCGTAATCATTCTAGATGCTGAATTAAAGTGCACTCAATTCAAGGGAGACTGGAAGTCAAACTGGCGGAAAGGCCTTTTGATATCAAACCTTCTTGTTTTTTTGGCATTAATTACTTCTCATAATGAACCTTTCGTACCTAGGAAGATAATAGAATGATAATGGAAAGTTAGAACTTTCAACACGGTGACATTCACTAATTAATTTGGATCATTGCATCGGCTATAATTTGGATGTAGAAACATAACCGTACATTGCCATTTATGATAGAAAACCTTTTTATCAAACCACCTTTTTGTATGCGTGTGTGTGTGTGTGTGTGTGTGTGTGTGTTGGGGGGGGGGGGGGGGTTGGGGGGGGGGGGAGGGGGGGTGGAGGATGCGTTTTCAACTTAAAAATAAAAATACCCCCTATAATGCTTGAATTTAGCAGCCCAAGATTTCTATTTAAATACATCCCAAAATGAGAATGAGATGAAATGAGATCCCTCTACATTTTGCCGAGGTGGACGATTTTAGCAAAGGCTTTATAACATGGATGGCATAAGTTACTAAGTGTATTCCTCTGCGGAACACACTCCAAAATATGAATTCACCAGTAATAGAAAGGTGCAATAGAGGTTTGTATGATGTGATGGAATGGAATGAGTTATTAAGAACACTATGAAAGAAATTTACCCCACATTATTGCAATAATCTTAAAACCAGCAATATCAATGACTCAACCCATTAATACCATGTTTCTTACATACTTTGTACGATGGGCTGACACATATAGAAGGTCTCAATTGAATTATTTCAACCCTGCAATAGTTTAACTCTTCTGCTTTGAAAATGGACGGTCAGTATTTAAGCCTCTGTATGATCAAAAGATTGGTGTGTTTAATCTAATAGTTTTTTTTTTTTGGCATCCTATGTCATGGGGAAACCCAACTAGATAAATAATTTGGGTTATTGAAAATAAACCTCCATCCAGTTGGCTCAAGAAGTCAACTTGAATTAGTCAGACCGTCCAAGCCAACCCAGGATTGGTCAGACTTTGATCCTCAACCCTCTAACCCGGGTGAATCCAGGTCAATTCATCCCCTACTTGACCTCAGGCCCAAACGAGTAGGGTCGAGTACCCTGGTCTTTTAACCGTGCATGCAATTATGGTACGGTTAGCTTATGGGCATTTTGTACTCAGAGTCTGTTTGTACAAAATGTCTGGCAGTCCTGGATGGACGACATAGATATATAGTCATGTGTCAAGTATGATATTTTTATGTGGTGTGATAAATATACTAAAGATAATTTATTGCTGAGCAAATCCTGGAAGAGACGTCCGGTATATGTTACTTAGAGATAAGATTTCGCAACCATTATGGCTGCATTAGCATCGGCAAATGTGAGAAAGATGTTTACCGAGATAAGAACACATTTGGCAAATAGCAAACACAATTAAATGAAGATAATTACTATATTATAGTTGACAGCATGTGAGAGCGCCACATAAGCAATGATTATTCTCACAACTTTATCATGGTTTCTATTAATAATAGAGGAAAGCACAAAAAGAATGATCCATAATCAATCAACCAAATCCAATACAAACAAACAATCTAGCGCAATGCTGCTAATTCAGTCTTATGGGACATTTAATTTAGTTCTTTCCATCACTCGATAGTTGTGGAAACCTTAGTTTTCTAGGAATAGTCTAGTCTGTCTCTTTGTTCATATCGGGCTAACTTATTGATAGTCAGTAGCTGTAATTCCCTTCTATTTACTCTTGTGTGCTGGTTTATACCATTTGAGCCAATTATCAGGAGGATTGGGCTATAGTTCGAGAGTCTTATCGGGATGATAGTACTTCCAATAAATGGAATCATAGCTAGATAAGAAGGTTTCCTTCTCATCGGCAAGAAAATGTGAAGATATATCGAAAAAAATTCAAAGATGGCCTAAAAAGAGAACTTAATAAGAAATTCCAGGCTCATATGTGAATATTACTTTAGTTTATGCAGGAAGAAGATCAAAGTGGCTCCATCAAAGAAAAGAAAGGAGATGTTGAAGAAGAAGATGAACTGGAAGATTTCTTGGGGGCCATGACAATTGACAGAGAAAGAGAGAACTAGGGTTTGAGAGGATTGAAATTTTGAAAGAGGAATAAGGAAGACAAGTAATTGTTTATAAGCACGCCACACATGCATCATTAATTACCGAATGATGACAAGGGAATTTTTGAAGCAAAAGCTATAATAGAAATACAATTGTATCTTCTTCAATGATGTGTGGACAAAACCTAAAAAGAAATGAAGCGATAGACACACTATTCAGTGGATAGGCCAATGAGGGTCATGCCATGTGGCTCCGTAATAAATTCTCACAAAATCATTTACGTTTTTCCATTCTTAATTGAAAAGAGAGAAATATAGGGGCAATATTTGGATAATATTTAGTAATCCTAGATGGAATGTGTAGATATGACCACATAACACATATGATATCTTTATGTGACGTGCTAAAACTACGGAAGACAACTCATTACTGAACAAATCTTCGAAGAGGCGTGCCGTACATATGATTCAAAGATAAGAGTTTGTAACTATTAGGGATGCGTCAACACTTGAGAATGTGTGGAAGGTTATTGATGAGATAAGAACACATTCGAGAAAGGGCAAGTATGATTAAATGAAGGTAACCGCTACTTTAAAGTTGACAGCATGTGAGAGTATCACATGAGCAACGATTATTCTCATGACTTCATCAAGAATTCTATAAATAGAATAAGAAATCACAAAGAGAAGGATCCATGATCAATCAACCAAACTTGATATAAATAATCAATCCAGCGCAACGCTGCTTATCCAGTCCTTCAGGACATTTAACTTAGTTCATTCCACTGCTTAGCAGCCGTGGAACCCTTAGTTTTATAGGAATAGTGCAGTCCATCACTGCGATTATGCCAAATTGACTTAGTGATAACCAGTAGCTGTAATTTCCTTCTATCTACTATACGTGTTGGATTTGAAAGAAGACCATAGCCTTTTAAATCGTCCACCTACTCTCACATGCTGGGTCAACAGTAGGATTGTAACTACAACATTACTCAATCCTCATTCATCAGTGCGCTGCTCTACGCAGCACCTCACTACTCTTAGCTAGATTGGTGATCCCATTTTAGTGGTAAGTTTCACCTTTCTACATATCCATCTTTCAACTTATTTCTGCTCAGTCACATAATTGCTACACCTTCGAAAATCTTTGATTTATAAGGTAAAAAAACTCATTGGAGGAATATCCGCAATTTCCGTGAATCCTTAATATCACACTCGACAATTGGTTGAATAGATGACTAGTTGCGTTTCCAATTAAGCACCACTCTATCTCGACTCCAAGGGTCAGTAGTTTCGGTTTGAATCGGACCCAATTGTTTCTAACATGCCCACAAATCTCACGTATGTACCACATGATCGAATTCCAAACTAATAGAGTCCAATAACCAAACTTCAAGATAGGTTACAACAATTCATTCGTTGGCGTGAAAGTTATTAGAAACAAGCATGGTATAAAACTTGCTTAAACGGTATGAAAAATATTCAAACATAATATTTTGAAGAAATATATGTAATTACACACCCTCTTATATATGATCACAAAGAAAATAACCCAATTATTTGATGCATCTAATTTCTAGTTAGAATGAGGTGCGTACATAGTCATTCTCTTTATAGTAATTTGCACCCCTTGGCCGACTCTACTGATACAACATGCTCTCAGCGCATTTCCCTTGGATACAATTACCTATCGAAGGTCTTTGACAACATGCATAATCCATCTAAAACTCCAATACCAATACCACCATTGGTAGATCATGCATGTACCCTGTTGAATTCCCTTCTCGCTTTGTATGAGTCACTCAAGGACTCGCTGTGCATCGGTAGATCAATCCTTAGTGTCGATACCATTATCTTAGCCCTTCAAGGAAAGGTGATGAGAAAACACAATAGTAGTATGGGCGCCTCTACTGATGTATTGGTTATGAGGGGGTAGAATTCTGAGCGGGATAGTAGATCTTCTTGATTGAGATCTAAATCTAAGGCAAGGGCAAGGGAAAGTTGAAGTACCTATCGGGGCGCATGAAGAAGGTTTGTAAAAATCCTAAGGTAAGAAAAGAGAACTCAGAGGCTTTTTCTAGGGAAGCCAACATTGCTGAGTATGATGAATGTGCGAGTGGAAGTGACGTGTTGTCAGTATCTATAATTAGGCACTTATACGATGATGGCAGGGAAGAGTGAATTTTGGATACTGGGGCATCATATTACATGACTCCTCATCGGAGTTGGTTCACTAGTTACTGAGAGTGTGATGGTAGCCAGGTATTTTCAGTGCACATTAGGATGTTTGATGGAATGTAACGTACCTTGACTGAGGTGAGACACGTTCTTGACATGAGGAAGAGATTGATCTCTTGGAGAACTCAAGGTGTTTGGGTGCATGTTCACCAGTTTTGATCATGTCCTTAAAGTTTTAAAATGGGAAGAGCAGGAACCTTTATAGGTTGATCAGAAGAACTTCATTAGGTGGAGATGCAACGTCTGTAGCGAATTCCACATTTATACTTATGTGACATGCACATCTAGGCTATATGAGTAAGCGGGGCATGAAGGTACTTTTTGACCGTTGTTTAATTTTATTTTTTAAAAGTTTCGATTTAAGTATATGTGAATATTTTATATATATGGTAAACATTCAAGGTTATCTTTTAAATATGAAAAACATATATGTAAGGGTGTTCTTGATTATGTGCATTTTGATATATGAGGGCTGTCGCCCGTGGTTTCTACTAGAGGGTTGTCATGATTCGCTACATTCATTGACGACTATTCCAGAAAAGTATGGGTTTATTTTATGAAAAATAAATTTGATGTTTTCACCAACTTCAAGCAAGAGAAGGCGATGGTGGAAAACAATCATGATAAAAAGTGAAGGTTCTAAGGACAGATAATGGTGGAGAATTTATTTTAGGTGAATTTAATTAATACTGTAAGGATGAATGGATCGTGAGACACAATACAGTGCGCCACACATTAGAGAAAAACGATGTGGCTGAGCGAATGAATCAGACTCTCTACAGAGGGATCGATGCATGATTAGTAATGTTGGGTTGGGCAAGTAATTGTTGACTGAGGCCGTTAATACTGATTGTTACTTGGTGAATCAGTCCTCTTCTATTTCTATTGATTGTAAAATTTTAGAGGAAGTATGGACTAGTCAGCAGGTAAACTACTCAGGATTCCGTGTGTTTGGTTGTAAAGCTTATTCTTATGCACCATCAGTTGAAAGAAAAACTAGACCAAAGAGCCAAAAAGTACATATTTGTTGGCTATGGTAGTAGTGTGAAGGGATACATGCTGTATGACCTGGCCACATGAAAAATGATTATTAGTTGTGACATCAAATTCGATGAAGGACCTTATTCTGTAAGGATGATCACGAAGAACTGAAAAATTAATATTTACTTAGACAAAGATGAGACTCAGGTTGAGACTGAGACACAGGTAGAGGTACATGAGCAGGTGGAGTAGCCATATATGAGAAGAAATCCGTTACGATATCACAAGTTACCGGCGAGATATATAAATGACTCTAATATATCATATGCCCTCATTATGGATGATGGGGATCCGTCTGCTCTTCAAGAGGCTCTTGATGAGCCTAATGTAGAAACCTGAAAAGCAGCAATGGATGATGAGATGAAATCCTTATATAAGAACGAGACGTGGGAGCTAATGGAACTTCCTATCGGTCGAAAAGTTATAGAGTGTAAGTGGATCTTTAAGAATAAACATTATGAGTACAAGACAAGGTTGGTAATGAAGGGTTATACTTAGAGGGAATATGTTGACTTCATTAAGATAATCGCACTGGTTGTGAAGCAAACATCTATCAGATTCGTATTAGCTTTAGTTGTCTAATACAATCTCAACCTGGAACAAATGGATGTGAAAACTGCTTTCTTACATTGGGAATTAGAAGAGAAGATCTATATGAAGCAATCAGAAGGCTTCGAAATAAAAATGAGTAGATAATAAGGTTTGCAGGTTAAAGAGGTCATTGTACGGCTTGAAATAATTATCTAGGCAATTGTACAAAAAGTTTGATTATTTCATGTTGAGTTAAAAGTTTACCAAAAGTGAATATGATCATTATGTCTATTACAAGACATTAAGTAATGGAAAATTTATCACCCTGGTATTGTATGTTGATGACATGCTTATCACTAATCATAACATATCTGAGATCGACTTACTGAAGACTCAGTTATCAGGGACATTTGAGATGAAAGATCTAGGGGCTGCAAGGTGGGTTCTCGACTTGATATAACAGAGACAGGAAAATGGGTAGGCTTTGGTTATCTCAGAAGAGTACCTTGAGAAGGTATTGATAAAGTATGGGATGGACATGGCAAAGCTGGTCAGCATTTCTCACGCATATCATTTTAAGCTTTCTTCTAAACAATGTCCTAAAATTAATGAAGAAAATAAGGAGATATCTCGTGTGCCTTATTCGAATGCGGTCAACAGCTTGATGTATGTCATGGTCTGTACAAGATCGAATTTTCACACGCGGTTGGTGTTGTTAGCAGATACATGTGTAACCTTGGAAAGCAGCACTGGGAAGCAGTAAGATGGTTACTTCGATATATTCGAGGTACACAAGACTACGTCTTATCTTTTGAAAAATAAGGGGCTAAGTTAGTAGGGTATGTAGATTCTGATTACACAGGCAGTGTTGATTCCAGAAAGTCGATTTCATATTAATCGTTTATGCTAGTGGGTGAAGTAATCAATTGGATATTGAAGCTTCAGTATGTGGTGGCTCTTTACATGACAAAAACTGAGTATATGGTAGCGACAAAGGCATTCAAGGAAGGTGTTTGGTTAATGGGTATGCCAAATCAATTGAGACTTCACCAAGAGGTTGTGTCAGTTACTTGTGATAGTGAAAGCGCTATTAATTTCGCTAAAAATTACGTTTATCACTCTCATACTAAACACATTAATGTTTGTTACCATTTTATCCGACAAAGTGTGCATGAGAAGTGATGGTGGAGCTATGATACAAGTCATACTTAGAGATGAGGAAAAATGAGCTATGAAGAATGACGATTAAAGATATGGTGAAGATTGTTGATTAATGTCTTAAATATGTAAATCAACATGCCTGTTGATGATTGTTCGATGTCATTGAGTAGACTTCGATGCCATCAAAGTACGGCTCGATGCCATCGTAAAAATTCAGAATGTCTCATATTAGTTGTTTGATACTTTAAGTGTCATGTTTGATGCCATCGAAGGCTATTGGATGACGTTAAAGGCTAGCTTGATGCCATCAAAAAAATCTAAAAAATTCATGTTTAGTCGTTGAAATGTTTTGATGTTTAGTTTGATACAATTGAAGACTGTTCGATGACATCGAAGGCTATTTGAGGCCATCAAAGTCCCATCAAAGGTACTATCGAATGATCGCGCAAAGTTATGCAGAATTGCATAAGTATGAGATTTCTTTCCTATTCCGATTGTGATTTTTCTATGGGTTATAAATGTGGGTGTAACTAAGATTATAGTCTATTGAAGTACTTTCTAATTCGTTCCTAAGGTTTTCAAGGGCTTGTAGGGGGAGATTCGAGGCTTGTTGGAATCGGGTATTCTCTATCTCTTGTAATTACTGCTTTTAAGTGATATCTGTCGCTTTATGTCATAGTTTTTTTTTTCTATAAGAGTTTTTTCACGTTAAATTTGGAGTCTTTGTGATTGTGCTTGATTGTACTATTGGAACACTTTGCTTGATTCATCTATTTGCGCTTCCACGGTCCCCCAACAGAAAATAATATGAAATGTTTCCTTTTAATTTTTTGTTACTTCAAGGTATACTTTAAATAATCATCAACATTTTTTTAAATATTTTTAATGTATATTTATAAATATAGAGTTGGAGTCTGGTCAAGTCTTTGAGTCAAAGAGAAGAGAAAAGAAGAAGCTTATATGACTATGCATAGTGACGTGGAGTTTGACTATTTGTTGACCTAGATGAAAGGCTTCATATAGATAAACACCACCCCGTCCACTCATCTGATATGCCCTAACGAAATGAATGGATTCATTGCGAATCATGACATTCTAAGACTCTTATAGGCCATACACAATGGTGAATTTTAGAGTTTTTAGGTACGATTTGACACTGTTTCCTATGGTGTGGTCCCCCTAAGTCCTGGATTTGACTGATTTTAGGGATCCATAGTGAAAATGTGGTGCAACACCTGGTAGATGAGGTGGATAGGTTTCACATTCTCCCCCACTTGGTCCTCTATTAGTTGAACATTACTCATATTCTATACATGTAAGTGCTATGATGTATAAAGCACTCGTGTTTGTCAAATTTCGATGAGACAAAACAATAGATGGAAAGTTCACTTTCAAGTGAATCAAGATGGAAAGTTCACCTTCAAGTACTAGCCATGAAGTTGGAAAGTGCAAGCATAAGCACAAGTCATGAAGATGTATACTTCTAGCTAAAATGAATTCAAGTTCTACTACATTTCTAGTAGAAGATCAAGCTCCATTTTCGACTGCACTTCAAATAAAAGATCAACTATACACTATTGAAGATTCAAGCTTTACACTTCAATGTCCAATTTTTTCGGGTATAATTAATCCTAGAAAGACCTTAGACTTAGGTGCTTTCAGATGATAAACTTACATGAATTTTTATACTTTGATTAGGCTTTAGTTCGACTAGTGTAAGCCTTGGTTCGATTAATCTAAGTTGTGGCTCAACCAGTCTAAGATTATCTTCATCCAGTCCAAGTTTTAAATTCAAAAAATGGATATTTTTGGTGATTTCTCAACTCGTTGAGCAGGCTGCTCGGTCAGTCGAAGAGGCACCTTCGACCAGTTGAGGGTTGCTCGACTCGAAGTCCAACAACTATTTTTTTACATCCTCGACCAGTCAAAGCCCATGCTCGACCAGTTGAAGAGGGCCCTCGACCAGTCAAGTAGGGCCCTCGACCAATCGAAAGACTGTTTTATCCGATCGCACTCAAAATTTAAAATTTAGTTAAATCTGAAACGAGTCGAAGCAACAACATTTCAGCCTATAAATAAAGGCATTCTCTCAATCCGAAATTAGTCATCTAAGCTAAGAAAAGCTTTCACTTAGAAAGAGAGACGCCCTCAATATCATCAAATTATTGCACGGTATTTTATATTTTTGTTTATATAGTTTTTATTTTTAATTCCTTTATCTCTTTTCATGAATTATATGTTTTAAAGAGAGTAATCACTCTTTTTTTGGGATTTGAGGGATTCAAACAAGTAGTCTTTGGTTTGAATTAATTTAAAATCAATGTAGAACTTAGAACCCTTGTTTGTGTTACTAGATATTGAACATTCTACTTCAAGCACAGCGGTTCTACAGGTTACATCAAGAACATTTTCAAGGAGAAGATAAGTATCAATTTATATCTTTGTATTTTGGTTTCTTTGAGATATTCAGAAAATCTCATGTATTAGTTTTGACTAAGATAGCCAGAAAATCTCAGCATGGGGTTTTGTTTGTGATAATCATTCTAAAATCACAACTGTATATGTTTTAAGGTGAACTTGTGAAAACCTTATTTATTAGTGAACGCCAATATCACGTGGGTTGTGATTATTGAGGTAGAGTAAGTGTGGCTATTTGAGAATAATTAGTGTATACATCGAACCACTATAACTTATGATATTTGTGGTGAATGTTTAATTTTTGTATCTGTGGTGAATGATTATAATTTATTTATACATATGTGGTGAATGCTTGTAATGGATAGCTCTTTTGTCTCTTGCTTAATTTAATATCTTGATCCTTATAAACGTTTGGAAAATCATGTTGTCCTACCTGAAACTTTGTTTTTGGTATAAGGTTGTCATACGAACTAAGATTGAATTAATTTTTCAATACTAGTGCTATTAAGATCTATAATTTATTTTAATTTATTTATTATTTCAATTTTTAAGTTTTTATTTGGCATAGTTCTGTTCACCCCCACCCCTCTAGGACTGTTAGTTCATCTTTTTCAATATAGGATCTTGAGTTTTACAATTTGATCCCGACCTGCACCCATATAAGCATAAACACACCAAAGATGTCTCGGTGGGTGGTGTATGTGTCTTATCCATACTGTCCATCCATTTTGCATCAGCCCAAAACGGAAGTATATCTAAACTTCAAGTCAACTTGATCGAAAATAGTGGGAATTGAAAGCCTATGTTGAAAACTTCTTGGGGGCCATGAAAGTTTTGGATCAAGTTAATATTTATTTTTTCCCTTCATTCATGTTAATGTAACCTTATCAACAGGTCAGATAACAAATAAACATCATTGTGGGCCTAGGAAGGTTTAAATTGTGGACGCTTTATGCTCACTTTTCCTGTGATGTGGTCCACATGAGCTTTGGATATGCTTCAATTCCCGTCTCATGCCCTAAAATAAGCTGCAAAAACGGTTGGACGGCATGGATAGGAATCATATGTAACGATGGGCCCACAGAATTTTGGAAACCTTCCTTTCGAGTAGGCGATCCGTGTCCCCTCCGTTTGGTAACCTTCCCAAACCAACCAACAACTAATACGGGAATGAGACGTGGATTCCTTTCTTTATTTGGACGCAACTTCTCTCTCTCTCTCTCTCTCTCTCTCTCTCTCTCTCTCTCTCTCTCTCTCTCTCTCTCTCTCTCTCTCTCTCTCTCTCTCTCTCTCTCTCTCTCTCTTCTTCTTCTTCTTCTTCTTCTTTTTTTTTTTCAGCATCCCATCCACCGTGCAATTTGTGGCATACATGTATGGAAATCTGGACCATTCAAATTGTGTGAATCATGGGGCTGAATTCAAAATGATAGTCAAATCTCAACCATTGAATTTTGATCACTAACCATTGCATTGTGATTGGATGGGTAGGAATTAGGATAGTCCAGTGGTATGGATGCACGTGTATGTATATTGTGTGAGGCGGAAGCGGCTTAGGCTAGACCCAGGCCTCACCCAAGACGGGGCGGCCCTTACCATGGGGCCCATCTTGATATATCTATTCTGTATCCATGCCGTCCATCTGTTTTTCCATATCATTCTAAGTGCAAGATCCAAAAAATGAAGAAAGATTCAAATCTCAGGTGGACCATACTCTAGGTCACAGTGGTGATTGAACACCTACATTAAAAACTTCTGAGGACGCACCTTAATGTTTTTGTAGTTTTTATTTTCCATCCAATCCGTTGATAAGGCACATGAGCGTAGATGACAGAAAAAAAAAAGAAAAGAAGGGGAAAACAAATATCAGCTTGATCCAAAACTTTTGTGGCTCATTAATGGTAAATCATCAATGTTTCCTTTGGTATGGTCCACCTAATAATTGGATCTTCTTCATTTATTGGGAACATGTACTAAAATGATCTGAAAAAAAAAAAGAAAAGATGGACGGCATAGATACATCAAGGTGGGCCCCATGGTAAGGGCTTCACCCTTTGGGTGAGGCCAGGGTCTCACCTAATCAGCTCCCGTGTGAGGTCCCATGTAACTGAAAAAATAGTGGTAGATGGCAGTGGTTGTAGAGGTGACGTCAGCCATAAGCCCAAATTAGAAATTCCTCAGTTGTTGTCTTTTGTGAGTGACTAACGCCTGTGAATGAGGGGAAGGAATTGCTCCTTTTGTAGGAAATGGTTCTTCATTGATTTTATTAGTTTTTTTGGATTTTATCTTTTGATGGTGACCGTCCAATTACAGATTCATACGAAATTGGTAAGGGACTTAGAGAAACAATACTCAAAAACACGACCCAGATTCAAGATATAGGTGGGAGTCTGACTTGAAGACTTTATTCAGCTAAGAGTCTTTACTTCAGTAATTCATATATAATCAATATCTTTTGATGGTAACCGTCCAATGTTTACAGTGCGGTTATTATTAAAATATTGGGAAGGTCTCACCTACAACTAGTTGGTGTGGGACCCAACATGGTCATAGTTCTAAAGCTCGCTGACTCCAGTTTGGGACGTGTATTGCCTACTAACGGGACGCGAGTTTCCTGTAAAAGCCCTTGTCACGAAGTTCCTGCAATAGGATGTTAGGTGGGGCCCACCGTGATGTTTGGGGGAAATCCATCCTCTCTATCCGTTTTCGAGATTATTTTAAGACACGTGACCAAAAATTAGGAAGATCTAAAACTCAAGTGGGCCATACGAGAGGGAAAATTGGAAAAGAGTTTTCTACCATTGATAACTTTCTAGGCTCCACCTTAATATTTATATGCCATCCAAACCGTATATAAAGTAATACCTGCTAAGATGAAGTGAAATCACGAAAACCTTGGCCTGATACGAAGCTTTTGTTGCTGCATCTATGTTTCAACGGTGGTACCTAAATCCTCACTTTTTCCTTTCGCCTGGCACACTTTAGTTTTGGATCCACTCCGTTTTTGTTTTCAGTAGTATGTCCTAAAATGATCTTTCACAGGGGATGGAAACCCATGTCCCTAATGACGCTGCCAGTAGCAAGGTGGTCACTGGACAGTGGTGCCCATCATGATTTATGTATTTTCTTTATGCGTCCATCTACTTTTTCATATCATTTCAAGGCATGAGTCCAAAAATAAAACAGGTACAAATCTCAAGTAGACCACACTATATGAAAACATGGGTGATTGAATGCCCACCATTAAAAACTTCTTAAGAACTATTGTAATGTTTATTAACCATTCACCCCGTTGATTAGGTCACGCAAGGGAAAGCACAAATATCATCTTCATCAAAAACTTTTGTGGCCCAGGAAGTTTTTATTTAAGAGCTTTCAATTGCCACTGTTTTATGTGTAGTCCACATGATACTTGGATATTTATCATTTTTTGACCTCATACCTTACATTGAATGATATGAAAAAATGGACTGACGGTGTGGATAAAACACATATATACATCATGACAGAGGCCACAAAGCACCATTCAGTAGGCAAGTCGCATCCTATGGTTTGAAATGCGTCCGAGTCAACTCATATTGACCAATTCCCAACCAGGTGAATATGGAAGTTAGCTCCTATTATTGACTTTGTCCTGACTTACAAAACTCTTTGGGCTGGACGAATGATGATTGGAATGACTCGACAGGCCTCACAACTCATAATACCCTTTTACCTCCAAAGGAAAGCCCTCGAGTGAAACAATCAGTGAAAAAGAGAACTAATCTCTCATCTCCTGAAAAATCTGTCCTCCAACATCCACAAAAACACATCATGATAAGGCTGCTATTAAATCAAAAGATCACAAGTGGAAGTTACAAAATCTTACACACAGCCATTGCATTCGCAAACTTATAAAAACAATACAAAAAAAGAGATCGGGGCCTCATACAAACACAATCACATAACCTTTTTGTCTTGACACTATCTTTCATATCTCATAGATACCCATCTCAATTAATCCAATCTTATATTGTCACACCCCGGCTCTAGAAACCTGAGTTTGCTTGACTTAGTCGTTGAGTCGAAGGTGTGACTCGATGGGGAGAAAATAATATTATACACATAAATATAATAATCATCATAAATAATAACCTTAATTAATCATCATATATCTAGTCAAAAGTATCAATTATGTATTGGTTGATATCCAGTACAAGTTCATACATAATTATTTAAAAGAAATAAGTATAAAAAGAAAATTTCTTTATTCTTGTAGCAAATTTTCAAGAGCACGCTTTTCAAAGTCATCACTCTACACGTGGAGATTCCAGCTCATTTCTCTGTCTTGGGTGATTTTTCAATCAACAGAATGAGCTAATAGCCCAACAAGTAGTGATGTAAAGCAGGTCGCGGATAGTTTCATGGCCAAGATGAATTAGAAAAGGCCTGGTCGACGACAGAAGTGATTCGAACCGTTGGACCTTAGATTGGGCGTATCTCACAATCCAGAATGAGTTATCTGATGTAAAATATATGATTTTGAGGTAAAACGAACTACTTTAGCCAACCAACTCCACTATGCTGGGTTGCGTAAGCTAGATTTGTGAAAAATCCCTTGATCGATGGTCGTTTCCTTGTTTTATTTTCATTTTTGCTATAAATAGTAAGTTTTAGTTTGATTATAACTCTTCATCCGTTGGGCTTTAGGAGTTGTGTCCAACATGAAAAGTGTTTAGAATAATTAGGAGAATGGTTTGGTGAAGCCAAATAAGACACTTACTATTTTTGGCTGAAAACCTTATGCACTAGTATTCATCACAACTGTCTATAAATAGTAAGTTTACTATTTATAGTAAGTCGCGGATTCTAGGAGTTTTAGTTGTAGTTTGATTCTGATTTCTTTCCTATTGCTTGGTTCCCTTATTTAAAGGGTTGTGATCTCATTTTTATTTATTCATTAATCAATTTCAAATTTTATTAGAATTTATTTCTATTCTCTTGCATTCTTTCCTCATGGATTCGAGAAGTCTCTATGAGGAGTCCAGAGAAGCTCCGTGGATTCGGAGTAGTTATCCTTGAGGAAGACAGTGATCAACCTCATCACGTTCATCCTTACGTCAATTGGTATCAAAGCGATGTTTCCCCTTGGGCCGATGGCAAAAATGAAGGTATGAATCAAAATCCTGTGGACGGTGATCTAGGGATTCATTATCTTTCGGAAAGAATGAAAGCTTTCCACTAGGAGAGTTAGTTGACCATGCAAGGGCTGCAGGCAACCCTTGACTGTCTTGCGGATGCACTAATTCTGCCCCGAGCCCTATGCAGTGCTCCACCACCTATGGTTGCTCCACCACCCATAGTGGCTCCACCACCCATGGTTGCTGTACAACGTAACCTCAATTTTCGGAGAGCATTACCAATGGAAAACCGCAGGGCTACACCAGATGATTCAAGTTCTAGCGACAAGAACATTAATGGGAGTTTTTCCTGACGACCAATCCATGAAGGTGATCATTTAGATTGTGCTAAAAGAGACTATCGAGGTAAGGATAAACTTTCTAGTTTTAACGGTTTATTACGTATAAAAGATTTTCTCAATTGGCTAGCCGAAGTAGAGAGATATTTCGATTATATGGATGTGCCAGATCATAAAAAGGTAAAATTGGTGGCGTTTAAGTTAAAATCTGGTGCTTCTGCATGGTGGGAACAATTACAACTCTCATGAGCCTGTCAGACTAAGGCGCCCATCTCATCATGGCCACGGATGAGACGTCTTCTTCGATCACGATTTCTCCCCAGTGATTATGAGCAGGTATTATTCCAGTAATACCAAAATTGCCAACAAGGAAATCGAACTGTTATAGATTACACTAAAGAATTCCAGCGGTTGGCTACACAAAACAATCTGTCAGAATCTGAGTCACAAAAGGTGACACAATTTATAGGTGGGTTGCGACCGACAATTCAGGACCGAGTTCAGATGTACCCAGTCGGGACCGTGGATGAAGCAGTTTAATTGGCGGGGAGGGCAGAAACACAACTTGCAAGAGCTCTTACTCATCCATATCTTTCAAATCGACCCCTCATGACAGGTCCCACGCAGGATCCAATGTTGGCTCGAGGAAAAGATCCGGTAGGAGAACGTCCTCAACCTCCTCCACTCGTAAACCGTGATATGGGGAGCGGCTCATCCAGACCTCAACGGGCAGCACCCACAACAGCGGGCCCGAGTAGGATCCCAAATCCTTATGCTCGGCCAAGGCCAAACAATTGTTACCACTGTGGCCAGCCAGGCCACTTATTAAACACTTATTCTCAATGTCCCACAACACACTTGACTATAAATGAAGGAGGTACTGAAGATGAGGCCGCAGAAGAAGATCATGACTTTGATGAATATGAACAAACCACTGAAGAAATAACAGGTGGCGATGAAATAATGGGCGAGGATCGTGGCTAATCTCTAGTTGTGAGACGACTACTGTATATCCCATGAAATGAATTACATTCACAACGACACAATATATTTCGTACCCGGTGCACTGTCAACGGAAAGGTCTGTGATGTGATCATAAATAGTGGTAGCAGCGAGAACATTGTCTCAAGGGTGATGGTGGACATGTTGCAGCTACCAACGATGAGACATCCTTCTCTGTACTCAATTGACTAGATAAAAAAGGTGAATGAGACCAAGGTAACTGAACAATGCAGTATTTCGTTTTCAATTAGTAAACATTATAAGGATCAGATACTTTATAATGTGGTCGATATTGAAGCTTGCCATATGCTACTCGGTCGACCCTGACAGTCGGATAGTGATGCGACCCATCGGGGACGAGACGACGTCTACATATTCATCAAGGATAGTTAAAAAATAATCCTTTCCCCTATGGCACTAGAGAACCACTCTAAAGGCTTTAAAGTGGAGATGAGTTCCCTCTTAACCATTTAGGATTTCATGGAGGAATCTAAGGAAACTGGTGAGGTATATACCGTAGTGATGAAGAGCGAGGAAAGGAAACCTCAAATATCCCTCCAAGTTTAAGACTGTTGCTAAACAAATTCAAAGAAGTCTGGCCTGAAGATTTACCTGATGGATTGTCTCTCATGAGGAACATCTAATATCACATATACCTCGTCCCTGAGGCTAACCTGCCCAACCACCCTCATTATCGGATGAGTCCGAAGGAGTGTGAGATACTTCAAGGGTAAGTGAAGGAAATGATCCATAAGGGTCTATTGAGAGAGAGAGTGAGCCCATGTGTTGTAACAACATTATTAATGCCAAAAAAGATGGAAGCTGGCGCATGTGTGTCGACAACCAAACAATTAACAAAATTACCATCAAATATCGATTCTCAATACCACGGTTGGACGACATACTTGATGTGCTAGGAGGGGCCAAGGTGTTCTCTAAGTTAGATCCGAGGAGTGGGTACCATCAGATTCGTATCTGATCGGTGATGAGTGGAAAACGGCATTCAAGATAAAGGAAGGGTTGTATGAGTGGCTGGTCATGCCATTTGACCTATCAAACGCACCAAGTACTTTTATGCGTTTGATGAATCAAGTTCTAAAACCGTTCACTAGCCGATTTGTGATAGTATATTTTAATGACATATTGATATATAGCCAGGATGAGGCGGAGCACAAGAAACATCTCAGACAGGTGTTGCAGGTCTTACAAGATAACAAGTTGGACCTCAACTTGAAAAAGTGTAATTTTTTAACTGACAGCCTGTTATTTCTAGGATTTGTTGTAATATCCATAGGCAATCGGGTGGATGATGAAAAAGTGCGAGCTATTAGGGAATAGCCGATCCCGACAAACATTCATGAGGTGATGAGTTTTCACAGGTTGACGACCTTTTATCGTCGATTTGTGCAAGATTTTAGCATCATAGTCGCGCCTATAACAGATTGCATGAAAAAAGTGCCATTCCAGTGGACCGATAAAGCTGACAAGAGTTTTCACGAGATCAAGCATCATTTGTCTACAACACCGATTTTGGTACTTTCTAATTTTGATAAATTGTTTGAGGTGGAGTGTGACGCTTCATACGTCGGAATCGGACGACTATTATCACAGGAAGGCAGGCCAATAGCCTTCTACAGGGAGAAGCTCAGCAAAACCCGAAATAAGTGGTTGACTTATGAGCTTGAGTTGTACGCAGTTGTTTAGGCGCTGCGACATTGGTGACATTATCTGATTCAAAGAGAGTTTGTTCTTACATTGACCATCAAGCATTAAAGTTGATTAATAGTTAGACTAACGTGAATCGTGTGCATACTAGATGGGTTATGTTTTTACAGAAATTTACGTTCGTTCTGAAGCACAAGTCAGGATAACAGAACAAGGTGGTTGATGCACTTAGTCGTCATGCATCACTACTTATTACGATGAGCAATGAGGTGGTCGGCTTCTACTGTCTCATGGAGCTGTATGCTGAAGATGAGGACTTAAAAGATTCTTGGATAAAGTGTCAAGAAGGTCACCCCAGTGACTTTCATATACAGGATAATTTTCTCTTCGAAGGGAATCGATTGTACATCCCCCAAAGTTCTCTGAGGGAGCAGATTATTAAGGAGCTACATGAAGGTGGCCTCGGTGAACACTTTGAGTGAGACAAGACACGAGCTCTTGTGGAAGAGTGGTATTACTGGCCGTAATTAGTACGTGATGTGGGAAGAGCCGTACAACGTTGTCATATTTGTCAGACCTCCAACGGGCAATATCAGAATACATGCCTCTATACCCCGTTACCTGTGCTTGACGGTCCTTGGGAGGATTTATTAATGGACTTCGTGCTTGGTCTCTCACGAACACAACGTGGCATAGATTCGATGGTCGTGGTGGTCGATCATTTTTCCAAGATAGCATACTTTATCCCATGCAAAAAGACCTTTGACGAACACACGTGGCGAATCTATTCTTCAGGGAGGTTGTACGGCTACATAGGGTCCCCAAGACTATTACTTCTGATCATGACACGAAATTCATTAGCCATTTTTGGCGGACTTTATGGACTCGATTCGATACACGACTTCAATTCAGTAGTGCTTACCACCCACAGACTGATGGGCAGACCGAAGTTGTGAATCGCACGTTAAGAAACCTCTTTCACAGTATTGCAAGAGAAAAGCCGAAGTAGTGGAACTTGACCTTATCTCAAGCAGAGTTTGCATTCAATAACATGGTAAACCGCTCAATAGGAAAATTGTCGTTCCAGATTATCTATGGACGAGTGCCTCGCCACACACTTAACTTGGTCCCTCTGCCAAGCACCCAGGCACGAGCATTGCAGCAGAATATATGGTAGATAAGATCATGAGTATCCATGCGGAAGTGCAGGCTAAGCTACATGCATCAAACTAGAAGTACAAGGAATAAACGGACAAGCACCGGCAACAAAAGGTGTTTGAGGTGGGTGACTGCATTATGGTCCATCTATGTAAAGAGAGATTTTCGACCAGGACGTACAACAAGTTAAAAAATAAGAAGATTGGACCTGTCCTAATCATTTGAAAGATCAATGATAACGCTTATATTGTTGATCTTCCAGATGACATGGCGATCTCACAGACTTTCAACGTCGCGGACCTGACCGAGTATCATGAACCAGAGCAGGATGTGAACTCGAGGACGAGTTCTTTTAAAGTGGAGGGAACTGATGTAAAGCGAGTCACGGACAGTTTCATGGCCAAGATGGATCAAAAAAGGCCCGGTCGACGATAGAAGTGATCCGGACCGTTGGATCTTAGATCGGGCATATCTTGCAATCCGGAATGAGTTATGTAACGTAAAATATATGATTTTGGGGTAGAAAGAGCTACTTTAGCCAACTAACCCTGCTATTTCGAGTTGCGCAAGGTAAATTTATAAAAAACCCCTTAATCGATGGTCGTTTCCCTGTTTTATTTTCATTTTTACTATAAATAGTAAGTTTTAGTTTGATTATAACTCTTCATCCATTGGGCTTTAGGAGTTGTGTCCAGCATGAAAAGTGCTTAGAATAATTATGAGAACAGTTTGGTGAAGTCAAATAGGACCCTTATTATTTTTGGCCGAAAACCTTGTGCTCTAGTAGACATCACGACCGTCTATAAATAGTAAGTTTACTATTTATAGTAAGTCGCGGATTCTAGGAGTTTTAGTTGTAGTTTGATTTTGATTTCTTTCCTATTGCTTGGTTCCCTTATTTAAAGGGTTGTGAACTCGTTTTTATTCATTCATTAATCAATTTCAAATTTTATTAGAATTTATTTCTATTCTCTTGCTTTCTTTCCTCGTGGATTCGAGAAGTCTCTGTGAGGAGTCCAGAGAAGCTCCATGGATTCGGAGTAGTTATCCTTGAGGAAGACGGTGATCAACCTCATCACGTTCATCCCTGCGTCAAGTAGTTATATGCATGATTCACAACATATGCATGATACAAGTGCATATACAAGAATCTTAGTATGCCACATTACCACACAAATAATTTCTTTAGTGAACAATCAAGGTCATAGCTGCGCACATCGTTCAGCCTGTCAACATCCATTCGACTGAGATCCATACAAGCCCAACATGTGTAGGAGTTTACCCACATCCTGTGTGAATGTTGGCTTAAGTTATCTCATGTATCGTGTATAACTGTATAGTCTAGCAATGAGTAGCCCATTCTAGAGATGGTCAAACTCCTTCCCCAGCCTCAAATGTATTCCAAGGAGGAGGTCCTATTGGTACCAAGTCGGGTTCCATTAGGAACTTTGCCCAAGAATTTAAGGGATAACTCAATCCTCGAGTTGTTTGGTGTTCTCAGAATGACATATCAAATAAAAGGTAGTAGCATATTTAAACAAATATCAGCAGATTATAAAAGTTAAGTAAAAGTAAGCATGTAATGTTATGCAATGCATGGGAAAAAATTCATCCGTGATAGGGACTACTTACTCAAAATGTCTATTCCTTATTCGACCATTTTGACCTTTTGATCATTTCTTCATGGATTTGATGAATGCACTTGAGTCTGTGATCCAAAAAAAAGTTCCATTTTTTAGTCATGTCTAGAATACAAGCATCAAGTTAATTTTCTCCTCACTTAGTGTTAATTTTCTTAAAATAAATGAAAAAATGAGTAAGATCATAAGATTGTTACATTATTTCATTAAATTGGTCAATCAAGTCTCTAATTTCTTATATCTGAGCCGTAGATAGTCAATTTACCATGTTTCTAACCATCAATTAAAGGTATTAATATTTGTTAAGCTTGACTTAGGATCAAAATCTACCTTATAGACGATTGGATGTTTAGATCTATCTGATCCAACCATTCGTTTATTTATTTTTCACAATTTTGGTATAATGGTTTTGATTGATCTTTGATCAAATGATTTGATCTAACATTAGATCAATAGATTTTTAATTTTCTTAAATCTGATCCCTTAATTGGTTTATTAAACTTTTAATTAATGATTTGATTGGACTCGATCGTCGATTTAATGGTCGAGATCATTATTATGATCTTTTCTATAATTTTAAATGTTTGAATGTAGATTTGTAAGGTCTTCAATCCATATTTATACTTAATAAATAAGATTTTTAAAGGTACAATTAATTTTATGTGGGGCTCACTTCACACTAAATGTTTATAATGAAATTTTCACTTACAAGATTATAACACTATATAAGATATGAAAAACACAAATAATTTAATATGATAGATATGATCTTGTAGTGGGGCCCACTTAAATTTGATTTAAAACATCTAAGAGATATAATATTAGAGCACTTACTTGATAAAGGGTTTGGATTAGAAGGTTAGCTCACAAAACTTCTCTTTTAATCTTCTTCTCTCGTCCTCTCTCTGTGAGTGCTTACAAGAAGTGCTTTGGCATTCCTTATATAAAGGAGCCAAAGCCCTCTTACATTAATGCACATGTAAATGTAACATGTGATAAACACCTGTTAAGTGGATGCAACTCTTATCTTAATGGTGAGAGGTTTTAGGGTGGATAAGGGTACAAACAATGTGTATATACGTGTTATGGAGATATGGGTCCTGCAAGTACAGTCTTCTTAATCTAAGCACATGATTGGATTGTTTATATCTTATGCTTTATTGTAAAAATGGTTTCTTGATCAAAATGACCATGATTATTTGTAAGGAAATCACAAGTGTTCATAGAGATAACAATGCACCAAAGATTGTACACATGCATTCATATGAAGTAGGGTATATTAATCGAGTGTGTACATGCCACGATTGTGTAGGTCATACCAAAAGTTTTTATGTTCAATCATTATATTAAAATGAAGCTTTTATTACAAAGATCATTGGAAAAAATAATTAAGGTAAAAAAAATAAGTGTATAATACTGTGAGTCATACTCAAATGTACAGTTATAATATATCTGGATAATTTTTATGAACTTACATATGCTAAAATAATTTAAAATCATGGTTTTGAAGATCTAATAGAGTTATAAAATAAGAAGTTAGTATACTCTTATAGGGTTCACAAAATATGCTAAAGTTAACAATTAAAGAATTCTTGGCCTTAGATCTTAGCTTTTTTATCCTTATTTAAGTCAAGATTTTATATGGAATTGTTGATATTGTGTATAGGAGCATATTAAACGGTTGTCTACAGAAAGATCAAGTGGTCCAATGGGTAATTCTTAAAATCTTGATTATACATCTATTAGAAGATAATTTTAACTGTAAATTTGAAAATAAATCACTTACTATTCAATTTGGATGGTTTGGATCAATGATTCATGGTTTGGATTAGTGATCCAACGGATGGATTATCAAAAATCTTGGTTTAAATGGTTTAAATGACTTACTTGATGATCGGTTATAATTAAATAATTAGAAATGAAAAAATACCCACCTTAAAATTGCCAGTATATTACGTTCTATCCACATTAAAAAGAATTTCGTTTTGAAATTCATCGTACCTTAGCCGGTAAAGAGGTCAGGATAATTTTCTTAGATCTCAGCTTCTTGCTCTCATGAGGCTCCTTCTTCATTGTGGTGACTAGAGGTGGGCACCTGACAACTCGATCCGGTTAACTAGACTCATTTGACTCGTTTAGATTTGACTTAACCCGAACTAAATGGGTGAGTCAGTCCAAACCGAGTAGGCTTCACCGAATTCAAACTCAAATCGAGTCGAGTTCGAGTTCGAGTTACCTAGTAACTCGACCCAAAACTCGATCCAGTTAGACCCACCTCGATCCGAAACTGACTCTCTAACCCTACCTGCCGCACCCTATCCTGACTCGATCCAAAAATCTCTCTCCCCTCCCTCATCCTCCTCATCTTCCAAGCCCAGTCTCTCTCTCTCCCTCCCTCATTCTCCTTATCTTCCAAGCCTAACAACCACTTACCACCACCACCCTCCTCTCTCTATCTCCTCTTCACTCTCTTGGTCTCTCCCTCCCTTATCTCTCAATACGACTCGGTGCCAACTCGACCCAACTCGGTACTTCTGATCGGATCGGACTCGATCCGGATCAGTCCAGGCCAAACCGGACTCGAATCGAGTTAGGCTTGCTGGACTTGGTATCGAGTCAGATCGAGTTCGGGTCAGGCTAATTTCAAAATCGAATCGAGTCAAGTCATCCCTAACTCAGTCCGAGTCGACCTGATTCCCAACTTTAGTGGTGACTCCATTAGACCTTGACCAATGGTATCACTTTTATTCACAACACCTGTTCTTTTCTATCTATGATGTGCACAGGTCTCTAGATATACGATGCATCTTCTTGGATTTTTAATAATTGCCAATCTATTATGTGAGATAGGTCTCTTTTATATTTATGAAACATAGATACATGGAAGACATTGTGAATACTGGCGAGCTGTGGGAGTAGTGTTAGTCTGTAAGCAACAGGTCCGATTCTCTCCAGGATCTCGAACGATCCTATAAAATGCGACACTAATTTTCCCTTCTTTCCAAATCGCATAACACCTTTCATAGGCAACACCTTCAAGAACACGTGATCACCAACTTCAAATTCTAAGTCTCCTCTTTTGGCATTTGCATAGCTCTTTTGGCGGCTTTGTGCAATGCGCAAACATTCTTTTGTTACTGCGATCTTCTCAACTGCATCTTCTACCTTTTCATATTTAAGCAATTCTCATTCTCCTACCTCCAACTTACATGGCCTTCTATACAATGCTTCAAACAGTGCCATGTTGATGCTCAATTGATAGCTATTGTTGTAAGAAAACTCTACCAGATGTAAGTAATCACTCCAACTTCCCTAAAAATCCATAACACAGGCACGAGGCATGTCTTAGAGGATTTGATTTAGTCTCTTGGTCAGTCCGTCTATTTGAGGGTGAAATGTGGTGCTGTAATCCAATTGTGCTCTTAAAGCTTCCTAAAAGTTCTTCTAAAAGCGCGAGGTGAATCTAGGATAACGATCAGAAACAATAGAAACAGGAATTATGTGTAAACACACTATCTTTTTAATATATAACTGACATAACTTACACATCAAGTATGCGATGCCTACTCATATGAAATGAGCATATTTGGTGAGTTTATTTACAATTACCCATATTGCATCATGGCCATTCTTCGATCTTGGTGATCCTATAACGAAATCCATGGTGATGTGCTCTCACTTCCATTTAGTTAATGGAAATAGCTGCAACTTTCCTGCTAGTCTCTTGTGCTCTGCCTTAACCTGCTAACACATAATGCATTTAGACATGTATATTGTTGCATCCTTCTTCATATTCCTTCACCAATATTGCATATGCAAGTCATGGTACATCTTCATCTCACTTGGGTGTGTGGTGTATTTTAACTTGTGATCGAGGATCTCATTTCTCAAACTTTCTATTTATGGGACATAACCTTCCTTAGATTCTAAATCCATAATCTGTTTTGATTTTTTATTCCACTTCCTGCCCTTCTGTAAGACGGCCGTATTGTTCCATAGGCTTCCGCAGTCTTCCTAGTCGAATTCCGATAATCTTCGATCTTTATCCGATGTTTGCATGCAATCCTAAGCCGAGTCCTGCAAACCTGAGTCGATTCAACCTAAGACTTATACCTTAGCGACCGCGCCATCACCGCGGTTCCTATGCCACATCTTGCGTGCCGATCCGATAACCTGACTAGGAGATGTGGGCCCACGTTCAGTTCAAAGAAAACGCCACACATTTGTAATTCCGAGAGAATCTCTACCCAATGTCACATCCATCAATCAATCAATTCCAACAAAAGCCAAGTAAATGTCAAGTACACCATCACCTCACACCCATCCCCAAGCAACCCCATAAGTTAACAATTTCTTACACACCTCATACCCTTCTTACACCATCTACCTCTAAAGTCAACAAAGTTCTTACACACCCATTGCTCACCACATCCATCCCTCCATCACCGTCGAAATCTCTCTCTCTCTCTCTCTCTCTCTCTCTCTTTTTCTCTCTCTTTCTCATGTATTATGGACCCCACTGTGATATATGATCCACGCTGTCCCATCCGTAGGGCCCACCTTGCTGACCATCTTTGGGTGGGCCTGGATATAGGAAAAACACAAATATCAGATTGATCCAAATTTGGTGGGCCACGTCCATTTGGGACCCACCATGATTCCTGTGTTATATCCAAACTGTCCAGTGTCCAGGGATGTTGGATGTGGCCAGACAGTGAAGTGTGAACTGACAATGTAGTATGCACTGATAATGGAGTGTACTAACCAACAATATATATATATATATATACACACACACACACACACACTATATAATATATACATATGGTGGTGGGCCTTACGTGGGACCCACTTGCTCTGTTGAAGTAGGCAGCTTCTAGCTGCCGTACTGACATCAACAGTTCTGTGGGTCCCACGTGAGATCCAGATCGCCCAGATAGTGGGACCCAGATCCATAGCTCAACCGGTAGACTGAGTGAAAGATACCTCATTTCAACACTAAGGTCTTGACATCGATTCTCTAGTGGGGGTGGCTAACTGTGAAGTGTAAACAAACGGTGGGGGTCCATGGGACCCATCCACGCCGTCCATCCATTGGGGTGGGCCACACCATCATGTATGTGTAGTGTCCACCATCCTTGGACGGTGGGACCCACCTCTGCCCCCTTTTAATGCATAAAGCTACACGACAATAGCTATATTTATAAAATATATTTTATATATTTTATATATGTATATAAGAGTGCGCCGTATGTGGGGCCCACCTCTGCTGTTCTTTAAGAAACATTAGCTGCATGTACGACAGCTATATAGCTGCCCCGTGACATGTAGACCTGCTACTGTACACGACAGCAAATTTCTTGGGTCCCACCTATTCCATTCATGCCGTCTACCTATGGGACCCACCATGATGCATGTGTTGTATCCAAACTGTCCAACCATTTGAGATATCATTTTACAGCATGAACAAAAGAATGGGTCAGATCTAAAGTTCAAGTGGATGCCCACCACCAAATTTTAATGGGGACAGTGACATCCACCGTTCAAACTTCTAAGGGCCATAGTAGTTTTCAATTAAGCTGATATTGTTTTCACTTCATTTATCTCTATGTTAACTTATGAATAGGTCGGATCTTAAATATACATAAGGGTGAGCCCGATTTGATATACATGAGGCCCATCGGTGCGGCCTATTTGATATACATGAAGCCCGTTGGTGTGTCCCATATAATGCGGCTCATGTGATGTGGCCCACTTGACATAAGAGGCCCATTGAGATGTATTCGAGGCCCATGGGTGAGCCCATTGTGATGTATTTGAGGCCCATATGATATATTTGAGGCCCAGGTGCGAGGCCCACCTATTGTGTATTCGAGGCCCGATGTGATGTATGTTGGCTAGATGATGAGGCCTATGTGACATAAATGAGGACCATCGTGATTGTACGTGAGGCCATGGGCTCACTATATGTTTGACCCTATGTAGGCCACTCCTTTGGAGCAATGTTGGTTAGATATGCACATTGATGGGCAATAATGGTTGGATGTCGACATTGTGACCTTCCCTTAGGCCTTATTAGACCCATTCTCATCATTCCCTTAGGGGGTTAACCCAAATAAGTGGATTCCATTTGCAGTAGACGAATGACTCCATGCTATCGGATTTGATATAACCACGACCGAGTACCAATCTTTATATTATGGATGATCGGTTGTTCATCTATGGACCCCGCCTTGTTTATATGCCAATTATCAAGGTCGACGCCGGTTATCGATATCAATTATGAGTATATGACAACATAACATCTAATACATGCCCATACACATCATCTGCATGCTTATGATGAGATGAGTGATTGATTATAACACATGCCATTGGGCGGATTGTTATGGGACTCCTTGGAAAAGGGAGATGCCCACATGAGCGTACGGTACGCGCATGATTATTGTATGACTGGATTGCATGATTCATGCATCTCACATTTTGTGTCATATATATTGTACGCCATAACGACATCAAGGCCATAGCCTCCACGGGCATATCATGGTTGGAAGGATTGGATACCGAAAATCTTGTTCTATATGGGGTGCTATAGATATCCCTAGGTGAAAGTTTCTATACCCTTATGGTACCAGGAGGTTGCTCCAATGTCTAAACCGAGTGGTGCATGAGTGCCGAGTGTTGATTACCAGAAGGCCGCACTTTTCACTGTGTCGTGGTCGGTTGAAAGGGAGTGCGGCCTTACCCGCCCGAGTGGAGGGGGCAAAGCTAGGCTGAGTTTGACTAGCTTGAGAAATGAGTCTGCTATCGACGAGTCAGGCCCGATATTGGCAGACGGATAGTGAGGTTTCTTTCACTCACCTTGTTATGCGCGATGGGGCGACAATCTGGTTTGGAGTGTACTTGACCCTGGTGATATTCCAGAGTTGAGTTGTATTGATTCGTGGACTTAGATGAGGATTCATATGCTTGAGTCTGTATCTCGCATGCATGGCCTTGGTATGACCGACATCATTCATGCCTTGCACTGCATGGCCTTGGTACGACTAATAGCATTTATGGATTCATCAGTATAATTCGCATTACTCTGATATTGCATAATTATATTACTACATTGCGCACACACTTTCACCACCCTCTAAGCTTTTCATAAGCTTATGCACGATCGTTGCATGTAGGTGACGTTGGATTGCAACAGCGCTGAGGCAGGAACGTTTAACAGATCATCTTGGAGCATTTGTTCATCATCATTGTATTTCCCTTTATGCGCTTTGTAATTGTAAATTTTTTTATCATAATGGAAATGTGATAGAGTTTTTGGTTATTATTTGTGGGTTATGCTTTTGGTTATTCTTATTACGAATCAAACTGATGTTGAAAATCCTCCTCGTAGCATCCCAGGATCAGAACCTGGCGGATGGGTGTCGGGAGCCGAGAATGGGGTTATATGGAAGTCGTCGGTGTCGAATTTGGCGATTGAGAATTTTAAAGCTTGGCTTTCAAGTTTGGGGCGTGATAGAAATTGGTATTAGAGAATAACTTGGGAATAACCGAGAACAACAGTACATGTCTGCTATGAGTTTAGAATGATTACGTCCCCAGTCCGGATAACTTAGTGATTTGCGGTTACAGACTCTTAACGTGCATGCCTTCGAGAGTTTTCAAGTTGATAAGTGCCTTTGCTCTTTTCTATAAGACATGCCACCCATGAAAGTGACCTGATCGACTCCCGTTCCACCACTTGAGACTTCCGCTCCAGCACCTGCGACTTCCGCACTACCACCTACGATCCTCACTCCACCACCAGTGATTCCTACTGCCCAGCCTGAGGATGTCGCTTCTCTACCAGAGACCGGTGTGGATCCGACCATACCCGTGAGTGTCTCCTAGTTACATCAGATGTTGCAGGCTGTAACGGCCGCCCTTCAGGGGCAGGGCAGTGTAAGACCCGTATCTTGGTCCGTACCTTTCCGTACACTCCCGCGGTCGTACCGGTCGAATTCCGGCAACTTTCGACCCTTAAACAATATCGACGCGCGACCTGGATTCATGTACCGACAACCCGAGTCGACTCAACCCGAGACCAATACCATAGCGACCGCGCCGTCGCCGCGGTTCCGATACCGCGACTCGCGTGCCGAGGCGATACCCGGATCAAGAGATATGGGCCAACGTTCGGTGCGAGAAAATGCCGCGCGTTGCGAAAACCAAGGGAATCTCAATGATGTGTCACATCAATCACATCAATCCCATCAATCAATCACCCATCAAGCCATCACATGTCAAGTACACATCACTCTCACCCATTTTCCCAAGCAACCACAAAAGTCTTCCTAACCCATACCTTTCTTACACAAAAGACCACAAAAGTCTTCACATCCCATACTTCTCTTACACAAAAGCCACAAAAGTCAAGTTTCTCTTACACCACCATCACTCACCCATCCATCCATCACTCTCTCTCTCTCCCTTTACATCACTCTCTCTCTTTCTCTCTTTCTCATTCCAAAAATTCCAAAGCAACAAAGGATTTCCAAACTCCATACGTATGGAATTTTGCAAAGCCTCCTAAGCTCCAAGTGGCCCACCTTCCTACCCCAAAATCTCCCATCTCAACCCTCCATTCTTCATCTTAGCCATTGAAGTTGAAGACAAGGTGCCAAGGAACCCCTAGGAGCGAGAAGATCGGACGGTGGGTGCTTCTATAGGGTAGATTTTCTTGTTTTTATGGTGGACCAAGTGAGGCCCACTGATCAATGGTGTGGATCTCACTTGGGACCCTTATTTGTGGCCGATGGACCACTTGGATCATCATGATCGTTCCATGGTGGGGCCAATCTCCATGGACCCCATCATGATGTTTATTTTCACTTAGAAAGGTCATCTAGACCGTCCATTTTGGTGGAGAGAGGATCTCCACCGTTGATTCTCGATCTTGATGGTCCCATGTGCAAGGGGACCCATTTATTGTATGTTTCATTGCAAGGGAGGGCCCATAATGACGGGGTCCCTCCATCACAAGCCGTGTCCCACTCTCCATGTCTCTCTCTCTTTCTTTTATTTTATTTTATTTTATTGCAATAGGATGGTGTGGCCCGCTTGAATGGATCCCATCTTGATGTATTTATTTTATTCAAGTGGGGCCCACCTTAGACGTTATTCCCATGCCGCCCATCATGTGGTGGCCCACTTCATCAGGGCCCCCATTTCTAAAGTATTTTTTTTTATCACTGTCCAGCGTCTGGGACGCTGGACGTTGTAAAGGAAATAAAAAAAAAAAGGGAAAAAGGAAGAAAGAAAGGAAGGCTTTTGGGTGGTCCCTTTGCACAGGCTCCACCATGATGTTTTTGTTCGATCCAAGTCGTCCATCCTCTTACCCACGACATTTTAACCGTTGGGTAGAAGTTTGGGGTTGATTGGAAGACCTGGTGGGCCATAGCATAGAATAATGCACCTCGACCATTCAAGGATCCATTTTCTCATTTTATTCATTTTTTAGAGTCAAAAAAATTTGAACTCTAGACTCATTTGGACGGCCTCGAGCCGCTGAACGCCATGGTCGGAACAGATTTTGACGAAACGGGTCCCACGTGCGAAAAATCCCGAGGAAAATGATTTTTTTCAAAAATGAAAATCATTGAGGCAGAGCCTCTGTACTCAACGGCGCTGGCAGCGCTGCACGCTGCTGCGTGCAGCCGTCCTGGCGGGCGGGTGGCGTCCAAGTCAGGGACCCACGGCTTCAGCCGTGGGCCCCACCCTGATGTTTGTATGCTTTCTAAGCCGTCCATGAGGTGGGTCCCATCCTCAGGTGGGCCCCCTCAAAATTTCGGGTCGATCTAAAACTCAGGTGGCCCACACCACGTGAAATAGTAGAAAGGAGTGTTGGCCATTGAAATTTTTCCTGGGGCCCACGGAAGCTTTGAATCAGGCTGAAATTTATGTCTTCCCTTCATCCAGGTCCGAGTGACCTTATGAATGGGTTGGATGACAAATAGATATTACTGAGTGGGCCCCACATGGGACCCACATTTTTTTTAAAACCAAAGTCCACCATCCAGAGGACGGTGGCACCCACCGTTATGTATCTGCCCACCCACCGTCCAGCAGACGGTGGGGCCCTTAGAGAGTATGTCTGGTCCCTCACCAGCAACAGTGGGACCCACCATGATGCACGTGATGCATCCGGATCGTCCATCCCCTTGGTGGGATCACTTTATAACATGATGCCACTGATTGGGTGGGCCATTCACATATGGGTTAGCCCCTTTTGGGCTGCAATAGGCCTATGGGCTAGGTCCATTGTATCATAAAAGGCCTATGGGCTAGTCCCATTTAAATTAGGAAATGCTTATGGGCTAGGCCCATTTGATTCATGTAAGGCCCAAGAACTTGGGCCCACTTGATATGTAAAGCCTACGGGCTTAACTTGATATTCAAGGCCTATGGTTTTAGGCCCAATGGATATGATCTAAGGCCATGTGACTAGGCCATTTGATGTACTTCTAGGCCCATAAAATTGGACCTATTTGTTACATTCTTAAAGCCCATGGAAGTGGACCCATTTGTTATATTGTAAGACCCATGGGACTACACCCATTTGATTAAGAAAGGGTCCATGGGATTAGGCCCACTTTGATATGCATGCAAGCTCATGGACTAGGCCCATTAGAATTGTTTAAGGCCTAGGAATTTAGGCCCATTCGACTCATATAAGGCCTCTGGGTTGAGGCCCAGTTGATATACATTTGGGGGCCCAATTGTGTGGCCCATTTGATACATATTAGACTCATGTGACTAGGTCCAATTGATGTAATCCAAGGCCCACGGGTTTTGACCCATTGCAATGCACATAAGACCCATTGGTGTGGCCCATTTATGTGGCCCATCTGACGAATAAAAGGCCCATAAGCTATGGCCCATTTGATATATATGTAAGGCCCAATGGGAGGAACCTAAAGTCCATTGCAATGTGTAAACCCAATACCGATCATGTAGCGGTGTTTTAAGAAGATCGTACCTGGGGAACAATGTTAGTTTGACGTCCACATTGTGAGTGTAATGTTAGTTGGATGTCCACATTACGACTCTCCTTAGGGTCCATTACTGGGCCGTACTTATCGTATTTAGGTCGTCCAGGTCCATCTGCATTGTAAATAGTTCATTTTGGTTATAACATGTTTAGTACAGTTCATGACCCATGATCATACGCATCATACGTATGCTTGTTATGAGGATTGACTGATCATAGCATTTGCCTTCGGGCAGGTTGTTTATGGGCTCCCGATTAGGCGGTGTTGCCCTACATGAGCGCACGGTATGCGCAGGATTGGTTGCATGACTGGATGGCATGATTCATGCATTCCGCATTTGTGTGACATGGTTATTGTACGCCCTAGCGACATCAGGGCCTAGCCTCCACAGACGCATCGTGGTTGGCAGGATTGGATACCGAAAATCTTGTTCTACATGGGGTACTATAGATATCCCTGGGTGAAAGTCCCTAAACCCTTATGGTACCAAGAGGTTGCTCCAACGTCTAGACCGAGTGGATAGATGAGCGTTGAGTGCCGAATACCAGACGGTTACGCTCTCCACTGTGTCGTGGTCGGTTGGAAGGGGGTGCGGCCTTACCCGTCCGAGTGCAGGGGGCAATGCTAGGCTGAGTCTGACCAGCTCGAGGAATGGGTCCGCTATCGACGAGTCGCGCCCGATATTGGCAGACGGATAGTGAGGTCTTTTCCACTTACCTTATTGCGCGTGATGTGGCGGCAATCTGGTTTAGAGTGTACTAGACCCTGGTGATACTCCATACTTTGAGCTGTATTGACGTGTGGACTTTGATGAGTATCTGTATGCTTGAGTTGCATTGTACATTGCATGGCCTTGGGATGGCCGATACCATTCATGTCTTGTATTGCATAGCCTTGGTACGGCTCATGACGTTTTGGTTCCATCTGCATATTCCGCATTACTCTGACATTGCATTCATATTACTACCTTGCGCACACACTTTCACCACCTTCTAAGCTTTCTGTAAGCTTATGCACGACCGTTGCGTGCAGGTGACGTTGGACTGCAGCAGCGCTGAGGCAGGAGCACGTTGCTGATTATTTTGGAGTTTTTATTATTTGCCATTGTATTTCCCTTTATGCTCATTGTACTTGTAAAATTTTTGATCATAGTGGAAATGTAATGGAGTGCTTGGTTGTTGTTTGTGGGTTATGCCTTTGGTTATGCTTATTACGAATCAGACTGACATTGAAAATCCTCCTTGTAGCATCCCAGGATCGGAACCTGGCGAATGGGAGTTAGGAGCCGAGAATGGGGTTCTACGGAGGCTGTCGGCACCGGATTCGGCGATCGAGAATTCTGTGAGCCCGGTTTCTGAGTTTGGGGGGTGACAGAAGTTGGTATCAGAGCATAACTTGGGAATAACCGAGAACAACATTACATGTTTGCTATGAGTGAAGAATGGCTAAGTTCTGAAGTTCGGATAACTTCGCGACCTTCTGATTCAGACCGTTAACGTGCGTACATTCGAGAGTTTTGAAGTTGATAGGCGCTTTCGCTCTTTCCTGTAGGGTATGGCGCCTGTTACTCGATCGACTCCCGCACCACCACCTGAGGATTCTACTTCACCATCGGAGACTCCAGCTCTACCACTTGCGTCTCCCATTCCACCCTCAGAGATTCCTGCTTCTTCCCATGAGGATGACATTCCTCCACCTGAGACCGATGAGGAGCCGACGGTGACTGTGAGTGCCTCTCAGTTACAGCAGATGTTACAGGCTGTGACCGCCGCACTCCAGGGACAGGGTAGACGCCCAGCTGTTTCACCAGCTCAGGCGGAGCAGGAGCGCGTGAGCGCCGTACTTCGTGAGTTTAGACGACATGATCCCCCACGTTTCCAGGGTGAGCCAGATCCGACTACATCCGAGAGATGGCGCTCCGATGTGGAGAAGATATTCGATACCATGTTATGCAAGACCGAGCAGCGCGTCCGGTTAACAGTATTTCTCTTCCACGGTGAGGCCGAGCATTGGTGGACCTCTATCGCCCGTGTCGCCGGACCTGATTATGTCTGGACATGGGAGGACTTTGTGGACCGATTCGAGGAGCAGTACTTCCCTGACCACATCCGTCGTCAGCGAGCCTTAGAGTTTGAGACTCTGGTGCAGGGAGATATGACTGTGGCGCAGTACGCGGCCCGTTTCATGGCACTATCACGATTCGCACCATACATGGTTGATGACGAGGGGTGGAAGGCCCGCCGTTTTGAGCACGGCTTACGTTACGGCCTTCGAGGTCGTGTCATTGGGCATGAGCTTCCTACTTTCCAGGCAGTAGTGCGGAAAGCTCAGATATACGAGACTGAGTGGGCCGGTTCTCAGTCTGATCGTGGTCAGAGGGGAGACCGGAAGAGGCAGGCTTCTTCCAGTCATTCCCAGCAGGGTCGACCACAGCAGCAGAGGCGCACTGGTCGCCCAGCTTTCCGTGCACCATCAGCACCATCAGCACCTCCACCACCACCTCAGAGACAGTTCACCGGCACTTGCTTCAGGTGCGGTGCGACGGGACACCGTTCATGGGAGTGTCCCAGTCCCCAGCAGTAGCAGAGAGGTCCACAGCAGCAGAGACCTCCACCGCAGCAGTAGAGACCCCCACAGCAGCAGCGACAGTAGCCTCTACCACCGAGGCCACCTCAGCAGCAACATCAGCATCAGCACCAGCCTCAGAGGCCGCAGCAGCAGAGGCAGCAGTTTCGACCGCCTCAGCGACCTCAGCAGCAGCAGCAGCACGTTCAGAGGGGATAGACACCTCCCCAGCCAGCTCAGGCTAGGTTTTATGCGGCTCAGCAGGATCCGCAGTCATCCGGAGGAGTCGTTGAGGGTATATTGCCAGTTTCTGCATGCATTGCGCGTGTATTGTTTGATTCTGGTGCATCGCATTCTTTTGTGGCCGAGAGCTTCTGTCGATCGGCTGGCTTACCGTTGGAGTCTGCTGGTGAGAGCCTATCAGTATCTACTCCCTTAGGGAGGACTGCAACGTTAGGACGATTTTGCTCGTCATGCCCCGTTCTAGTTGGGGATACCTTCCTGCCTGCTGATTTATTTGTTTTGCCGATGTCCGAGTTCGACGTTATCTTGGGCATGGATTGGCTCGCCGAGTACTATGCCATTTTGGACTGCGCCGCGATGACCGTCACGTTTTGTATACCCGGCGTGCCACAGTTCCAGTTCGTTGCAGAGGCCAGAGGAGAGCAGTTGTCTTGTTTGATGTCGTGCGCCATAGAGGAGCATGTTGCCGTTGGCATCGACCATTTGCCGATAGTTTGCGATTTTCCCGATGTGTTCCAGGAGATTCCGGGATTACCACCTCGTCGACTCACCGAGTTTCAGATCGATCTCGTGCCCGGTACCACACCTATTTCGAAGGCCCCGTATCGTATGGCACCGTTGGAGTTACGGAAACTGCAGAAGCAGTTGGACGAGTTGCGTGAGCTGGGCTTTATCCGTCCGAGCAGTTCTCCGTGGGGAGCACCGGTACTCTTCGTGAAGAAGAAGGATGGTTCGTTGAGGCTCTGCGTTGACTATCGCGAGCTCAACAAAGTCACGATCAAGAATAAGTACCCGCTCCCTAGGATTGATGATTTGTTTGACCAGCTGCAGGGTGCACAGTTCTTTTCGAAGATTGACCTGCGTTCCGGTTATCATCAGATTCGGGTCCGAGATGAGGACATTCCGAAGACAGCATTCAGGACGCGTTACGGTCATTTTGAGTTTCAGGTCATGTCCTTCGGACTGACCAATGCACCCGCGGTCTTCATGCAGCTGATGAACGAGGTTTTTCGCCCATATCTAGATCAGTTTGTTGTAGTCTTCATCGACGACATTCTGATCTACTCGAGGACTCGTGAGGAGCATGAGCAGCACTTGGAGATTACCTTGCAGACCCTCCGCGCACACCAGCTGTATGCAAAGCTAGAGAAGTGCGAGTTCTGGCAGGAGGAGGTGAAGTTCCTCGGTCACGTGGTGACGAGGGAGGGCGTCGCAGTGGACCCCTCGAAGGTCGAGGCAGTGCGTCAGTGGGGCCAGCCCACGACTGCGACAGAGATCCGTAGTTTCCTTGGCTTGGCGGGCTATTACCGACGTTTCATTGAGGATTTTTCTCGTATTGCAGCCCCGCTGACCAGGTTGACTCGGAAGGGCGCAGAGTTTATTTGGAGTGACGCCTGCGAACGGGCATTTACGGAGTTGAAGGACCGTCTGACGTCCGCTCCTGTCCTCACTCTTCCCTCTGGGAGTGACGGCTTCATTGTATTCACTGATGCCTCGCACATTGGTTTGGGTGCTGTCCTGATGCAGCACGGGAGACCAGTGGCCTTTGCGTCTCGTCAGCTCAAGGTCCATGAGCTGAACTACCCTACACATGATCTGGAGCTGGCTGCCGTTGTCTTCGCACTGAAGGTGTGGAGGCACTACCTTTACGGGATTAGGTTCGAGCTCTTCTCTGATCACAAGAGCTTGAAGTACCTCTTCTCGCAGTCTGAGTTGAATATGAGACAGAGGCGCTGGATGGAGCTCCTGAAGGACTATGATTTCGACCTTCAGTACCTCCGGGCAAGGCGAACGTGGTGGCAGATGCCCTCAGCCGTCAGCCACAAGGCCTAGTGGCGCACATGATGATTCAGGAGTGGCGGATGCTTGAGGATATTGCTGCGTATGACTTTGAGTTTGGCCTGCAGTCTTCCATTGTACAGTTATCGAGCTTGTCGATTCAACCCTCTCTTGTCGCTAGGGTGATCGAGGCTCAGCAGGCTGATGAGTCGTTGCAGGGTTATATGGCTGAGGCGGCATCTGAGGGTCAGGTTGATTGGCAGATCGGTACAGACGGTGGACTTCGCTTCAGAGGCCGATTATGTGTCCCGGATATTCCAGAGTTACGCAGAGATCTTATGACCGAGGCACATCGATCGCTGTTTTCTATCCATCCTTGCTCGACGAAGATGTACCGTGACATGAGGTGACAATATTTTTAGACGGGGATGAAGCGCCAGATCGCCAGTTTTGTGGCCGAGTGTGACAAGTGCCAACGTGTCAAGGCAGATTATCAGAGACCTCCTAGTCTATTGCAGCCGTTGAGTATCCTGATGTGGAAGTGGGAGCACGTATCAACAGATTTTATTACGGGCTTATCGAGGACTCAGTGCGGTCATGACGCCATCTGAATTATTGTGGATCATCTGATGAAGTCGACACATTTTCTTGAGATGCGTGCGATTTGGTCTATAAACTGGCTAGCGAAGTTATTTATCAAGGAGATTGTAAGACTGCATGACATTCCAGTCTCGATCGTTTCGTTCACGTCTTAGTTTTGGGAGAGTTTTCAGAGAGCGATGGGGATTGATTTGTAGGTCAGCACCATGTACCATCTACAAATCGATGGCTAGATTGAGAAAGTTAACCAAATACTTGAGGATATGCTTCGGGCCTGCGCGATTGATTTCGGGGGTAGCTGAGATGAGCATCTGCGATTGGCTGAGTTCACGTACAACAACAGCTATCATGTGGCCATTGGCATGACTTCTTTTGAGGCACTGTATCGCAGACCGTGCAGATCATCGAGTTGTTAGGCCGAGGTTGGAGAGCGTCATTTTCTAGGTCCTAAGCTTATGCAATAGACGTCAGAGGCTATCGATATCATCAGGCAGAGGATACGCACAAATCAGAGCATGCAGAAGAGTTTTGCTGATCACCAACGTTGTCCCTTTGAGTTTGTTATAGGGGACTATGTGTATCTCAAGGTCTCACTCATGAAGGGTGTAGTTCAATTTGGAGCGAAGGGTAAGCTTACCTCAAGGTTCATAGGAACTTTTGATATCACTAGGCGCGTTGGTGTTATGGCCTATTGGCTTACCTTGCCATCTCAGTTGTTTGGTGTCCACAATGTTTTTCATGTCTCTATGTCGAGGAAGTGTGGTCAGACATCGTTCTTGTTATTGATTAACAGTCGTTAGAAGTTCGTGAGGATGCTTCCTATATTGAGCAGCCAGTTCGTATCCTTGATCGGAAGGAGCAGGTCCTCTAGATTAAGGTCATTCCGTTAGTGAAGGTTCAGTGGAGTCGCCATTCTGTTGAGGAGGCTTCTTGGGAGTGCGAGATCGAGATTCGAGAGCGATATCCCCATCTCTTTGATGATTGATTATGTGTTATATTTTGTATGTTGTCTCTGATTTTATATGGCGATGCTATGTTTTCTCGTTCTTTATGAGTTATGTTTAGTTGCGATGATTGTGTAAATTTTAAGGACGAAATTTTTATTTAGAGGGGAGAGCTGTAACACCCGTATCCTAAACTGTACCGTTCCGTAGGCTTCCGTGGTCTTCCCGGATGAAATTTTTATATGTTGTATATATTATATTTTTAATATATTATATATGTATATGATGGTGGGCCGTACGTGAGATTCACCTCTTCCCCCTTTTAATGCATAAAGCTGCACAACAGTGGTTATATTTATAAAATATATTATATATATTTTATATATGTACATAAGGGTGGGCCCTATGTGGGACCCACCTCTACTGTTCTTTAAGGAGCATTAGCTGCATGTTCGGCAGCTATATAGCTGCCCTATGACGTGTAGACCTGCTGTTGTACACGGCAGAAAGTTCTGTGGGTCCCACTTATTCCATCCATATCTTTTATCTATGGGACCCACCATGATGCATGTGTTGTATCCAAACCGTCCAACCATTTGAGATATAATTTTACATCATGAGCAAAAGAATGGGTCAGATTTAAAGTTCAAGCAGACCCCCACCCCCAAAATTTAATGGGGACAGTAACATCCACCGTTCAAACTTCCAAGGGCATGGTAGTTTCTAATTAAGCTAATATTGTTTTCACTTCATTTATCTCTATGTTAACTTTTAAATGGGTCGGATCTCAAATATACATAAGGGTGGGCCCGATTTGATATACATGAGGCCCATCGGTGCAACCTATTTGATGTACATGAAGCTCGTTGGTGTGGCATATATAATGCGGCCCATGTGATGTGGCCTACTTGACATAAGAGGCCCATTGAGATGTATTCGAGGCCCATGGGCAAGCCCATTATGATGTATTCGAGGCCCATATGATATATTTGAGGTCCAGGTGTGAGGCCCACTTGTTGTGTATTCGAGGCCTGATGTGATGTATGTTGGCCATATGATGTGGCCTATGTGACGTAAATGAGGCCCATCATGATTGTACGTGAGGCCATGGGCCCACTATATGTTTGACCCTATGTAGGCCACTCCTTGGGAGCAATGTTGGTTAGATGTCCATATTGATGGGTAATGATGGTTGGATGTCCATATTGTGACATTCCCTTAGGCCTTGTTAGACCCATTCTCATCATTCCCTTAGGGGGTTAACCCAAATAAGTGGGCCCCATTTGCCATAGATAAATGACTTCATGCTATTGAATTTGATATAACCACGACCGAGTGCCGATTTTATACTATGGATGATCGGCTGTTCATCTATGGACCCTACCTTGTTTATATGTCAATTATGAAGGCTAACGCTAGTTATCGATATAGATTATGAGTATGTGACAACATAACATCATAATACATGCCCATACGCATCATCTGCATGCTCGTGATGAGATGAGTGATTGATCATAACACATGCCATTGGACAGATTGTTACGGGACTCCCTGGGAAAGGGAGATGCCCACATGAGCGCACGGTACACGCATGATTACTATATGACTAGATTGTGTAATTCATGCATCTTGCATTGTGTGTCATGTATACTGTATACCCTAGAGACATCAGGATCATATCCTTCACAGGCATATCGTGGTTGAAGGATTGGATACCGAAAATCTTATTCTACATGGGGTGCTATAGATATCCCTGGGTGAGAGTTCCTAAACCCTTATGGTACCAGGCGGTTACTCTAATGTTTAGACTGAGTGGGTGCATGAGTGTCGAGTGCCGATTATCAGAAGGTCGTGCTTTCCACTGTGTCGTAGTCGGTTGGAAGGGGGTGCGGCCTTACTCGCCTGAGTGAAGGGGGCAAAGCTAGGCTGAGTTTGACCATCTCGAGGAATGGATCCACTATTGACGAGTTGGGGCCGATATTGGCAAACGGATAGTGAGGTTTCTTCCACTCACCTTGTTGCGCGCGATGGGCGGTAATCTAGTTTGGAGTGTACTTGACCCCGGTGATATTGAGAGTTGAGCTGTATTGATATGTGGCTTCGATGAGGATTCGTATGCTTGAGTCTGTATCTCGCATCACATTGCCATGGTATGGCTGACATCATTCATGGCTTCCACCGCATGGGTTTAGTACGACTAATAGCATTCATGGATTTATCAGCATATTCTGCATTACTCTGATATTACATAATTATATTACTATATTGCGCACACACTTTCACCACCCTCTAAGCTTTTCATAAGCTTATGCACGACCGTTGCATTTAGGTGACGTTGGATCGCAGCAGCGCTGAGGTAGGAATGCTTAGTAGATCATTTTGGAGCTTTTGTTCGTCATCATTGTATTTACCTTTATGCGCTTCGTACTTGTAAATTTTTTTATCATAGTGGAAATGTGATGGAGTTTTTGGTTATTGTTTGTGCGTTATGCCTTTAGTTATGCTTATTACGAATCAAACTAATGTTGAAAATCCTTCTCGTAGCATCCTAGGATCGGAACCTAGTGGATGGGCGCCGGGAGTCGAGAATGGGATACTATAGAGGCTGTCGGTACTAGATTTGGTGATCAAAAATTTTGTGAGCCTAGTTTCCTAGTTTGGAGCATGACACCTTCTGTCGTTTTGGCTAAACGGGCTTGAATCCACGAGTCTGTCTATTTTGCATCTATAGCATGATTAAAGAGGGTCGGGTGAATAGTTAAATTAGATAAGTGAGCCATGGTATTCTGTGTTTCTAGTTGAACATCAAAATCCGTTAATATTCCTAATGCTTTCCATTCTTGTATCTGCATTTGGGCTACTAAAACAGACGGTTACGACTAAGCGCATCGACTATTACATTGGATTTTTCCTGATGATACTGCAATTCAAAATCGTAGTCTTTAAGAAACTCCATCCAATGACGTTAACGCATGTTAAGCTCTTTCTGCGAGAACAAGTATTCTAAACTTTTATAATCCACGAACAGTTCAAACTTTTCTCCATACAAGTAGTGCCTCCACACCTTGAGTTCAAAAACGATGGCTGCTAACTCAAGACCATGTGTCAGGTAGTTCTGCTTGTGCACTTTCAACTGCCTTAATGCATAGGTTACCTTGCTGCGTGAGAACACAACCCAATCCCCTATTAGAGGTGTCACTATGCACTACGAAACCTTCACCACTAGAGGGTCTGGTTAGGACGGGTGCTGATGTCAACTTCTTTTTTAGCTTGGTGAATGCCTACTCACACTCCTCATTCCATACAAACTTGACTTCTTTCTTCGTCAGACAAGTCAAAGGTGTTACTAGACAGGAGAAATTCTCAATGAAACGACCATAGTAACATGTTAAACCCTAGAAACTATAAATTTTTGATACATTAAAGGGTCATCCCCAGTTCCAGACAACATCTACCTTCGATGGAAGACAACATCTACCTTCGATGGATCGGCAAAAATTTCTTTATGAGAGATGACATCTCCTAGGAATTTGACTTTCTGCTTCTAAAATTTACATTTTTTCTGCCTTCGCATACAATTGATGGTCCCTCAATGTATGGAGTATAATCCTTAAGTGTTGTTGATGCTCCTTTTCTATTTTTGAATATATCAAAATGTCATCGATAAAGACCGCCACAAACTGATCGAGGTAAGGTTTAAACATACTGTTCATCAAATCCATGAAGACTGATGGAGCATTAGTTAGTCCAAAAGGCATAAACAGGAACTCGTAGTGTCCATACCGAGTTCGAAAAGCTTTTTTTGAGCATCTTTTTCCATAATCCATAGCTAATGATACTTTGAACGCAGATCAATCTTTAAAAAATATTTAACTTCCCTCAATTGATCGAAGAGATCGTCTATCATAGGTAGAGGATACTTATTTGTAATGGTCATTTTGTTAGCTGGTGGTAATTTATACATAACCTCATGGATCCATCTTTCTTCTTTACAAATAATACGGGTGCTCCCCAAGGAGATGTACTAGGTCGAATAAACCCTTGCTCATATAACTTCTCGATCTTCTCTTTTAATTCCTTCAATTCCACTGGTGTCATTCGATTCATTTGATATAGGGCCTTATACACTAGTGTAGTCCAAGGTATCAGTTCAATCCCGAAATCAACCATCCGACGTGGAGGTAATCCCAGTATGTCCTAAAATATGTTATGGAATTCACAGGCAACAAAAATTTGGTCCACATTATCTTTTAGTTACTGACTTTTATCTTCTTTTATAATCATCGACATCAATAATCCTTTTAACGTTCTATCCTTCTGCTTACTTGAGTATTGGAAGGATTGCTGCTCAGGTATTTGAAAGGTGATCATCTTCTCTGAATAATCAATTTGGGCATAATATATTGCTAGCCAATCCATTCCTAGTATCACTTCAAAATCTTCCATCTCCAACGCTATTAAGTCAATGGGCATTATGACATATGAAATTTTGATAGGACAGGACCTACATACTTGATTTATTACTAAGGATCTTCCTACTGGGGTGGAGATCACTAATTCTTTTTCTAATTTCTCAGGAATCAAGCCTAATGAGTGGATATAATGCTTAGATATAAAGGAATGTGTATGTAGTGCCCTGAAAATCAGCACTCGAGTACATAGACTCCGATCCCGAGTTACCAGGTATTGACCAAATGAAAATGCATGTGTGACTTCATTCAAATTTAAATTTATTTCACACACGAGCAATCTAAGTAGCATAATTCTAGTAGATCAAATGCGAGGTAGAGATAACAAAAATCAATGAATATAGGGCTAACAATCATGGTACAATTAAAAGTATTATTCACTCAAATGAAGATTATAGAAGCCACAATATACATACCCAAGATGATTAAAATGTAAAGTTTCTAATTTTCACCCTATCCTCCAAAACATAACCACGGTGGCATAAGCCGTTCTATACCTACCCGTCTGAGGTCTTACTACTACATATATCAATAATATTACCTGTTTGGTATTTTAAAATACCATTCTAAGTGGGAGTGAGTAGTTAACTTAGTGGTTTCATTAGTTCTAAGTAATACATGTTATTAACTTAATCAGCACAGTTAATGATAAACAAGGCATCAAGTATTTCCTAAATACTCTTGTTAAATGCATGAATGAGATTATGTAATGATGCATGCGTCTTACAATCCAACACTCTCTCACAAGCGATTTCAACACCTATTTTATAAATATTGACACTCCCTCATAAGTGACTCTAACGCCATATCGCAACATCGTATCTAATGCGATGCGGTGAATGTGTATATTAGCAGATTAATTATTAAGTTCCATTCATCTAACATATTGATGAAGCTAGGATACCGACGTTATATCATGAGTCCTTATCCGAGTCATATGGCTCGTTACGACATGTAATGACTCCTCACCAGTGTCCATTGATCCAAATTTAGTTATCACCCATTTATTTCATAAATCAACGATTCTAAAGGTACGACATAATACCAAAGGTATGATGATCAACTTGGTATGAGTGATCACACAAATACCGAGTATGATCACTTAGTTCAGAGGTGCGGGCTTATCACATAAAACTCACATAAAGGAAATGGATCGTCGCCCAATTCCATTCATGCCCGGGTCGTTCGAACGGTACCCTAACACAGAACCATCGGTCAGGTAATTTGACGGAGGCCATTCGAACAATAATTTTTCATCTCCATTAGTGCTCACTGGTCACTACAGAGAGGCTCATCACCCCAGCATAATTCGACAACTCAGACATAATGTTTCATACCACTATTCCTTACTCATAAGTCTTAGTGGGATCAGATCGTACTAACGGTTATGAATGGACTCATCCATTGAGAATGGGGTATCTTAGATTCAATTTAATAGTGTCATACATTGTAAACATATATGATCAGTCAGCTAGTAGACTAATTTAATTAACTTAGGAGAACTCCAAAGCAACCGGCATTGGGTGCAAGCATCCCGTGTATTCCATCTACTGTCGATCGTCCATGTTTGGCTCGGGTCGATGGAACAAGCTTAGGGTGGCCAACCTAACTCGGGCTACCCCTTAGTTTAGGCGATTTACTAACTGACCCAATATTATAAACAATTATAAACATTTATAAAGACTAACAATTCATCAAGCAATCACAACAAGATTTCATATGAAATCTAAATTTAGTAGCACAACCACCCAAGCATTTCATCGAACATGTGAGCATCAATAATATTGTTGAGGCACAAAAATATATCATTGCAGTGGTCAGAGAATCACATGGTATTAATCTGCTTTAGGGGTAGTTTGGTACTTTAGGAAAGTATCAGCTCCATGGGTAGTTTAGGTATTTTGGAAAAGTATCAGCTCCACGGGTAGTTTAGGTATTTTGGTAAAAATCCAGTTCCAAAGGTATTTTGGTAAAAATCCAGTTCCAGGGGTAGTTTAGGTATTTTAGTAGCATTTCATATCCAAGGGGTAGTTTAGGTATTCTGGTAAAAGGGATTGAAAATGGTAATTTGGTAAAAAGAGGAGCATGTGTCATTTTAAGAGAGAAAGGTTATACACGACCGTTTAAGAGGTGGCTTGGTGGTCACCATAGCTTAAGAAAAGAAGGAATTCAAGTATAAAGTAATAGGTGGTGGTGATCACCACTCTGTAAGAGTGGTGAGGCCTATAAATACCCTCACTTCCGCTTCATTTGGGAAGATGGATCAGACGAGAGCTAGCGTGCCAAAGAAATGGAAGAGGAGAAGAAGAGAAAGAAGTCCTTGCGCTGGATTGCGCAGCTGAAGTCGCTTGCGCACGACTACACAAGGGAGAAAGTTGCAGCATCCGTGTGAAGGAGGAAGTTGCAGCGTCCGCACAATGGAAGTTGCGTCCGAGCAAAGGAAAAGACTGCAATGGCGCCTGCACAAAGGAAGGAATGGCAATGGTGTCCGCGCAAAGGGAGAGTACCGTTGCTGCATCTACGCAATCGTCCGAAGTTCCAAACGCGCGTAACAGAGAAGGAACTTTGTTTCTTCTGCTGTGTCGCTGGTGGGGGCCAATTCAGTGTCCTTTTGAGAGATCCACGCCGTCTAATGTCCTCCTCTCAGAATTTTGACCGTGAAAGGCCGGTTTTGATCAACTGATGATGTGGCCCACCTGGGTAATCAAGCCGTGAAAGCCGCTGAACGGTCTTTTTCCAGTCACCGTAGAGATCGTACGTCTGGACATCGTCGCCAAAGCTCAGCATCACCTCGACTGTTTTCACTCCCTCTATCTCATGGACGCTTCGGATCAGTTGTAACGCCCGGGAAAAATCCATACTTGGACTCGAGTACCAACTCGACCCGAAATTGCGTAGAATTAATTCCTTTAGAAAATAAGTCTAAGTTAGCTAGCGCAACGCTAGAGTAGCTGGAAAATAGTCCCTGATCACTTTAAATACGTTCTACAAGACCTAAATCGAGTAGAACGAATGACTCTATAATGCTCTATAACCTCGGATCAAAATCTAAGCAGGTTTGTTCTCTGGACCACTTTGAAATTTTGTATTGGATCTAGACCGCGCGTCGAAAGTCCGATGCCTACTATCTTAGACCGTTAGAACCGCCTAGCTAGACTTGAAAATCATTTCGAAAATCAAGTCCAACCGATAATCACAGGCTATTTCATTGAGCCCGGACTGAAGAGAGTGCGAATAGGGACAGATTTGGAATTTAAAATTTAAATTTGGCACACGACTTGACGTGTCAGTATTAAGCGTTCTGACCATCAGAATTCAGCCAAATTACACCCTCGGATCATGAAAAATTTCTATTTCATATCATGAGAATTGCAGGCCTGATCTACGTGCGGTGACCGCTGAACTGAAACTGGACCGTTACTTGCGATCTGTGAACCCTGCCGGACTGAAAACTTGATGCGTGATAGATCCTGTACGCATGAGCTTAAGTCCGATCGCGTTCGGCCAGGGGACCACCAGAAATCGTCTTTTGGACCGAAACAGCCCCGAATTGGATATGCCCTAAGTAAACTTTGTTCCTGAGCCTATTTTGGGCATTTTTGAGCTTATAAAAGGGGTTGAAACCCTCACTCCTCTCTCGCATCCGAATTTGAGAGAAACCCTAGATTGGGAGAGAGAAAAGGTGAGAGTTTGTGAGAGAGAGTAGGAGAGAATTTTTTTGCCTTTGTGTCACCTGTTGCACGTGCTGTAGCAACACCCTCCGATCACCTGGCCGGTGATTCCTCCGTGTTTTCAGGTAAGAAATAACCCTAAAAGTTGCTGGTTTGAGGTTCGCTAGGATTCATAGCATGTTAGCTGACGTATCTTATAAATTAGGTTCTCTTATAGCTGTAGACGAAGCGTATACGCTCCGTTCGAAACGACACGTTTATAAGAGACAAGGTGCGGATTTTAGACGCTTTGATTGACTGTTTCCAACACTTTCAATGTCGTTTAATAGTAGATTATCGACGGCAACGCCGTTTGACATGTACAACATGCTGTCCGTTTCCTGTTTCATAAACCGGCGAAGAATATGAGATTTAGGGCATTTTAGTCATTTGTAGGAAGTACTGATTTCATCCATATTTTGCTGATGTGATTGACATGGCTTATTGTCGTATTAGAATGTTAGGAATACGTGCATAATTAGTTTGGCGAAGAGATTCGCCTAATTGCGCACTTCGGGTCGACATACTATATGTAGACTTAAGTGTGTAGTGTATGTGTTTGTATAAATGCTTGTATTAGTATGTATTGAATTAAATGGTGTTATGAATTAGTTTGAGACTGATTTCTCAATTAATATGCTGACATAAATGATTTCCTACATGTTGACAATATGCGTGATTTCATTATATATATGAAATGCATATGCTTGAAGATTTGCCTAAGTTGTATGTTATAACATGTGTTAACATGCTCACATGGTTGTACTTCATTTCCAATACTCTCATATGAATGCTGATGTGATTCCATAATTTTTTGGGACTATACTTAGTCCAGACAGTCGGTAACCGAGAGAATTCGTGGTTGGCTTATCTTTGCCACGAACGACGCGTCGATGAACACTAGCCGTGTTTTGCAGTTGGCGGCAGTGGTTAGGCCACGCGAAGTGTTTTACGCACTTCATGTCGTTCGACTTGAGATGCGATCGTGCTAGTCGAGCCCGTCAAGTAACCCGACTGCCATTGTATGTTCACCCTGCATGAGTCATAACTGCTTGAACCTAGGGTACTGAACTTACCATTGTAAACCCTGTTAACCATGCTACCTTGATCCACGAAGATTCATGAGCCGGGCATGGTGGTATGGGACACCGTAGTCGAGCTGTCGGCCTACGATGGGGCCACAAACCTCCTCGTAGTGACCAGTAAACACTTAGTCTCGTGAGCAGATTATGGTGGTATGGGACACTATATTCTAGCTGTCGGCCTACACTGATCAGGCGACGAGTCCTTTGTAGTGACCGCGAGCGTATTCTGAGTCTACGGGAGGCAACGACCCTTCAGTAGCAGTAGAGTACAGTAGGCCTGTATTGATAAGGTGATGGGGGAGCGGTGCAACGAGTGCGTGCAACAGCCCTGGCAGCCCTTGCAGTGACCTACAAAATATACATCGTATGAGATTACTAGGAGTGACGACCCTAGACAGGATCTGTGTTGGGATTGATATAAGGGAAGTACCTTAGTTTCCCAATCCTGCTGTCTAAATGGACTAATAATAACGTGGCAATCATATCACCATTACATTGCATGTGCCTGGAAGATGTGGAGCACTGAGCGGGATGCACGCATGCCGCGGACGAAGATGGTGCCGTATGAGGGAGAATGTCGGTGAGGGCATCCATCATGTCATGTCATATTGCATTAACAACATATTAGGATTGTCTGATTTACTGCTTTACTATTATCGCATGATTTATTTGTGAACATGCTAATCTTTGCTCTATGATTCCACTGAGTTGATCACTCATTCCCACATTACGGGATGGTGTTTGCAACACCCACCAGACCCTGTTTTAGATGTAGGTGATGATGAGATCCAGGAGGCAGAGCCAAACTTTGATGAGGACCAGGACGAGTTCTCATACATGCAGTACCATGATGGCTTTGCTTAGGTGACCTGGGTTGACGGGACTTCATAGTGGGACTCTTTTGGACATTTATTTTTATCATTTACATGTATATGAGACTCAGTGATGTATTCATACTTTAGTGACAGTTGAGATCTACTTTGTTTTTCCATACAATGATATATATATTCTTTAGTCTTCCGCTTGCTTTTATCACTGGATCTGGAGTATGAATTGCAGTTTTGGTATACTTTTACTCATGTGAATGCTTTAACTCAGACAACATTGAATCATAATCATTTTTGTTGCATAAGTGACGGTCTTGAACTCGGGAGTTGAGTTTATACACGACCCCCGATTTTCAGGGTGTTACATCAGTCCCTCCCTGCGTGATGGTGGCCCACTGAGCAAGATCCGATGCTCTGTTTTCGGCAGAGTCGACGTACGTCGACTCTATAGTTTTGAAGGATCCGTTTACTGGAGTCTTTTAGAAGATCTGCTCCGTTCGTTGGAATCACGACGAAAAACCACTAAGGACAGACTGCTTTTGAAGCAAAAACAGTGCGGTCCACCAGATCATCCACCTTACCGTCCATCCCGTGTTTAACGGTTAAAATCCTGCAATGGTCTGCATGGAGACAAAAGGAGAGCTAGGCGAGGCTAATTCCCATCCTCTGAAGAGAATGGACGGATCAGATCATTCAACGGATCATCGAGTGGACCACACTACATAAAATCAGTAGCCGCTGTGACAACGCTGCCCATTTTCGTGGATTTGAGAAGGAGAGTCGGGTCAGCGACACTGACCGACTTTGGTTATTGCGCGTGCACGGCCGGTGTACACGCACTCCATGTACATGCGTTGCGCATGCAGGCTTCACCTCGATGTTTACGGAAAATCTGCTCCGTCCATTCACTTGCCCATTGCATTTAATGTGTTGGGACAAAATTTGAAGTATATCTAGATATCTAACGGGCCGTAAATCACGATCTCGAGGGCTGATTTTCCAGTTCGGCCACTTCTGCAATGATCCAGAAGCTGAAATTTCACATGGACGGGTAATTTATGGTTTTAAGGCTGCACGTCAAGTTTGAAACCAAATGGACGGTGGAAAACCCCTAATCTTTTCTTCTGGGAGACTTTTCAGGCCCATTTAGCATGATCAGGCTGATTTCTTCAGGGCCTGGCCGCACTGCAATAAGCTGCTTCATATTTTAAAGAAGAACGACCGGAAAGATCTTCCATCTCATTGAAGACTGGCTGATCAAATCAGCAATTCCTCCTAAGTCCTAGGAGATGATCAAAATAGGCGCCGAAAGGCTGACGAAATCTCTAATCTCATTGAAGACTGGCTGATCAAATCAGCAATTCCTCCTAAGTACTTAGGAGATGACCGAAATAGCGCCGGAATGCTGCCAGAATTTCCATCGAGCTATCTTCTCTTCAGTACATTATATTAATTGTACTTTATTTTCAGAATCAAGGGAATCAGAGGATGTAAATAAACTCAGATAAATGTGATAAATGTTCTCTCCTTCATTCTTTGTTATCATTGAATAAATTTTCAAATGAAATGCATTTGTTTTCTTGTTAAAACAAATATAACATCATCACTTAGGCTTTTTATCAAACATGGGGGAATTAATAAAACTACACATTCACCTAGGCATTCCATCAAACATGTGAGCATCAATAAAATAATACATCAATCACTTAGGCATTTTATCGAACATATGAGCATCCATAAACAAACAATAGCACATGTTGTGATCAAATTGAAATGTGAACATGTTATCATATATCAATTTATATACAAACAATAAATCATTAACTGAGACTTTCAAGGGTCGATAAATGGCAACGAAGGAATAATGGTCCGCACCTTTAAGAATGAATCTCTAATTTTGAGCTCCTAGGGTTATGGATTTTGAAAAAAATCATCAATTCCTAATGTGAAGTAAGAAAGTATCATTAATCGTAAGTAAAGTAGGTATAAGTTACGAAATTGAATGGTTGAATGCAAGTCTTACCTCTGGTTATAAATGTCAGTAGATTCGGTAAGTTCAAGGGTTTTATCGATAGGATACTAACCCCCAACTACCAAGATCATTCTCTCTCTCTCATACTCACTTCCTCCTTCCTTCTTATTGTCTCTCTCTCTCTCTCTCTCTCTCTCTCTCTCTCTCTCTCTCTCTCTCTCTTCCCTTTTCTCTTTCTCTCATAAGGCATGAAATTCGTATGGGAGCAAAGAAGGCCCTCAAATGCTCTATATATAGCACCAATTTGTTGCAAATGGCTCTAAAGTTTAAGTTTTTACTATACTAGCATTAGGGGAGTGTGTTTCTACTTTTTGAAGGCCACTACGGGGCATAGGGGTTGACACCCACTATAAGATAGTTGGCCTTAGTTATGATCTACGCATAGACATAATTGGCCTACCATTTGGAAGCATCGATCGACAGGTATGATCAGAAGTCAGTTTGATGGTCATTGACCATCGATCAAACTTGCGACTATATGAATTTGTGTAAGACATTACTGTACGTTGTTATCCTAAATTTGGTCACAATCTAACGGCCCGGAAGCCACAACTTTGGCAAAGACTAAACATAGAAAACTAACTTAAGTTCTGGATTAATTCCAAGAATATTCACACATCTTATCACTAGCCTTGCAAGTCTAAGTTGAGTAATTCGATGTGCGATCTCAGCTCGATGTCCCGCAATGGACATTAAGCCCACTAAGATTGTCTTTCTAAAGTATCAGGTTTTATAGCCTGCTAATGAGTGGTTTTGAGATTGTTTGGATGGTCAGGGTATTTCTTGAATGAATTGGGTATCAAGATTTCTTATGCGCAATGATTAAGGTTTGGATTAGCTAAGTTCTTAGTGTGACTTATTTATAATTAGCGAAAATGACAATTCAATCCTAATAACTCTAAACTGTTGGTTCTTAGGCTAAAGGAGTAACTAGATTGATTTAGTTTTTTAATTAAGATCTAACTCCTAGTTTTCTCGACTTTTGATAGGTTTTTATTTAGTTGTGATTGTCTTAATTAGTTAATGATAGGACGGCTAGATTTGAACTTTATGTGAATAAATCACGTAGCTAGACTCGAGGTTTAAGTGTTTGGGTAGATTTGTTGGCTTCATACGGTTGATTAGTTAGATTTGTGTGGTTCTTTACTAATACCACTCACGTATAGTCTCACATTGAGCGTCAAAGGTCAGTAAGTGACAATGTAGGCTAGTTAAATGGAAAAATTTTAAGAATTTTTGAAAATACAAAATATAAAAAATCTGAGACGTTATAATCTACCCCCCTTAAAAATAATTTCATCTTCGAAATTGCCTAATGTCAATATGTAAAGATATTCTAATTTCGTATGCCTAAGTTTCCATTGATTTCCTGTTCATATATGTGTTAGGGTGTATACTAAGTACACAAACCTGCCTTATTACAATCTACCCCCTTAAAAGTTTTACCATCGAGATTACCTAAAAAATTTTAAGGGATTAGGATTTATGACAATAGTTTCCCATTATTCAGAATAATTTTTTTTCAATGTTCGGCTAATGCGGAGAGACGGTTATAGTGAGCTTGAATCTGATACGTCGATCCTCTACCTGACTAGAATAGAAAGCTCGTTGTATCCCTTCATAATCCTAGTGAATTCTGATCTTCTACTCAGTTAAAGCAGTGAGTCTATAGGTAATTGCCTAGGATTGAGAATTGGTTCAAGCCGCAAATGCCTCATAAGTGTATATTTCTATAATTTCGTAATCTGATTATTCTAAACATTTTAGAAACATTAAAATTTAGTAGGAAGTTCAAGTTTCACATTTATAAGATTGTCTATCGGGTCTTATTTAAAGAGAGTTCTTGTTTAATTTATGTTTAACTTAGTGGGTAATGAATCTCCCATAGTGTCAATGATCAAGCGACTATCCTAGAAAGGTTTTCAATACATCCACTAAAAAATTAGCTTTCTGTTGTCATCTTCACCACCATCACCGCATCACCATTACGTCAATATCTGTAGGCCTATCTCATTTTCTGTCACTAGCTTCCCCAAATCCCATTTTCTATCATTAGCATAATCACTCGATTGGACCTTACAACCTCGACACCTATTACAAACCCAACCCCATCTAATCATCTATGACCAACTTGAAAACTCGACCTTATTCTTGAAAATTTACCACTGGTGTAATGGGATTACCACGGTTGCGCGTGCAGAGCTAGCTGAGTTAAGGAATAAAGGCTATGTCCTAGAGGAGGGTGATTAGGACCAATTAAAATTTTCATATTTTAAACTCAATTATATACTTAAGCTAATATGTAAATTAAGCTAAACAAGTTAATTAACTTTAGGCTTCCAAGCCAATAGAGAGTCCAATTACCTAGACTACAAATGATATGCTAATTAAACAATGAGTCTATAGACATGATAGTGTATATTTGTATATAGGATGTGCTAATTATCAACTCTTAACATTAATCTAATCATGCATACATATAATTAAACATTCAATCATATATGCATAACCAAATAAGTGCTTAAATAACAATCCTAAACACAAACATATATAGTGGTTTGATTGCCCTACTCCACTCCCGACGAACGTACTTAACCCATGAGTATACCAAATTTCACTATTGAAAGGTTTAAATCAGGTGCACCTCTAACCTTTACAATCCTACATAAGGACTAATTTTCACTAGAGACTCTATGTGGTTATCATATGCTCACCACGAACTTTAGTCCTACACAAGAACCTACTGACGTACACTCCTTTTGAAGGCTCTTGCAACAGACTTTAGTTGGTTTTCTATCGGCTAAATAAAAACCTCGATCTTAATCCAAGTACTTACATTTACTCATGTCAAACACTCCCACGGAGACTAACACAAACATACCCGTGTTCGATGGCCTATACAATGACTTTGATTTAGGCCTTACATAAGAACCAACTCGAGGTTAGTAATTTAAACTCTACACTTAATCTTACACAATGAAAGAGTTTACTTGCTTATAATTAACAACTTGTTGGATTGAGCCCCTTTTGTAACACCTTCACGGGTTGCTTGATCGATGCACTCCTGTGCTTCAATCAGCTCTCCTTCGCTCCCCCAATTGTGATGATGATACTTTGCCAAGGCTTCAGTTCGAAGATCAAATACCTTGCATGTAGTGCTCCTTAGAGGTGATCAAGGTGATGAGAAGTTGGTTGAATCTCCTTCAACTAATGGAAAGTTGTAATTCTTAGGGGATTCACCTAGATGGGTCTTATAGAGGATTTAGACAATGATATGCCTATAGAGGTTGAGTCTAATATGTAGAAAGTGGTGGAGTTTAAGCTCATCTTCAAGGTAGAGGTTGGAATCCTCATTAGAGTGTTAATCTCAAAGACGATGACTTAGAACTCATTGGTTTGGAAGCTGAGGGATATAATTATGGAATCACTTAAGCTTCTATTACACAAAAAACCCATACATATGCCCAAGAATCGAATGCTCTTTATAAGAAGTTTAAGTTCCAACAATTAAAAAAGGTATATAACAGTTCTTTTGATGAGAACGAGTAAGGCTTTGATGGCATCGAGTAATGATTCGATAGCATTGAAGATATTATATTTTCAGCTGATTTGTTGCTGGACAGTTTACACATTGCTATCTGATGCCATTGAGTGGTCTTCGATGGCATCGAGAGTATATTTTGATGTCATCGAAGGTTCCTTGATTCCATTGAGAAACTTAGATAACTTTATTGGACATGTCTGAATTATCTACTTGATTCCATCTAGTGGTCTTTGATGCCATCAAAGACCCCTTGAGGTTTGCTCGATAGGATCGAGAAACACTTAAAATCTGTTGTTTTAGGTGTTTGATTTCACAGCAGCTTTGCATTTATTCTAACCTTTCTAATAATGTTTCAATTAGATTTTTAAGGAAGCTGAGGGATATGATCATGGAATCACCTAAGCTTCTATTGAACCAAAAACCCACACATACGCCCAAAAATCAAATGTCCTTTATAGGAAGTTCAAGTTCCAACAGTAAAAAGGGATAGATAACGACTCTTTTGATGGGATCAAGCAAGGCTTTGATGGCATCGAGTAATGATTTGATAGCATTGAAGATTTCTAGCTGAATTGTTGCCAGATAGTTTACACACTGTTATCCGATGTCATTGAGTGGTCTTCGATGACATCGAGAGTATATTTTGATGTCATCAAAGGTTCCTCGATTCCATCGAGAAACTTAGATAACTTTATTAGACTCGTCTGAATTACCTACTCGATTCCATCGAGTGGTCTTTGATGCAATTGAAGACCCCTGAGGTCTGCTCGATAGGATCGGGAAGCACTCAAAATCTGTTATTTTAGGTGTATGATTTAATAGCAGCTTTACACCTCTTCTAGCCTTTCTAATCATGTTCCAATTAGATTTCTAAGGCTATGGGATAATCAACAAGGTTTACCTATTAAGCCAAGATCATCTAGAGGTTTAAGGATTATTTTGGGTCAAAGGTTAGGATCACTAATGCACCTCATTTACCTATTCTTTGCTCCTTGATGCTCTTGCCCTCTTGTGTCCTAAGTGTTCAGCTTTCAAATGTTCAATCAATTACATGACACAAGGACTCATGTGATTGACAAACTAGATGCACAAATCAGTGCACTAACACAATCTCCTTACCTAAAACATATCTCTGTCATCTTTGACTAGCTTGAAAACTGATCAGATCTCCCATTACCGTAAAATCCTCTCTCTTAAACCCATACATGTCATCCTCATCATCTTCGACTGACATCATTGTAAACATGTAAACATCCCACCTAGGAGCCGATAAGCTTATCAAAGGACCCTATCAAACTCAATCAAAACTTGTTAGCCATGTCAAACATAGTCAAACCTAGTCAATCTATTCAACCCAATCATCTTGAAATCAAGCCTAGTTCAAGCCCATACCTAAGCCCAATAGCACTTATGACCACAATAATGCAAGTACAGGAGAACCAGAGGGAATACACAACCTTAGGGATCCCCTATAAAAAATGGGGGTAATCCATGTAGTGGGTGGCGCACAATGTGTTGCTTACCATGTGAACAACCTCCATCTTTCACAGGAAAGTTAGGTGGGGTAATGACATAGGATAGGCTCCTTAATAAATACATTAGAAGAGAAAAAAGACCCCATTGTCCCTACCTTTGACTGAAATTACACCTTTACCACTTGATCTAACTCCTTCGATTGCACCATATGGCAGTAGCTAATCTTAGCCTTTGGAGCCTCATTCACCCCTAGCTTTCCAATAATAACCAAAATGCCACTCTAAAAGTCTATAAATACTTCATTCCATTTCATTTTAAACCATCCTCCACATCTCTGGATATTGTAATCCCCCACACACCAAATCACCTCGCATCCTCCACTACACATCTCCCATTTCTCTACCAAGGAGAAGCAAGAGTTGAAGGAGAAGAGTTCCAACCTACATTAACTTAGCCAAGCCTAGCCACAACCACATGAGACACCAAAACACCAATCCATCCACTCAAGTCTACGCTAATCGGTTTCACTCATACTTACATTGGCATCATGCATCATTCTCTCCACTCCAACCTCCTACTGGTCTAGTTGGTCTAAGTGTGTACTCTACGACTCATTGGTTTACTAGATCTTGCCCATCAAAAACTTAGATTGACTAGGCTTTGATCACTTCTTCAAGTGGGTGAGTCAGGGTAAATTTATCTAACCCAGTCCATCGCTTGCTGTAGGCATTGCATTACCATACTGCATTGCACATACATTTACATCATTAATGTATAAGAACCCATATAATCTTTAATATTTCATTTAGTTTTGTGAAGTAGAGATTGTATGCTTTTATGGGCAAAGAGGGCGCCTAACACTTTCTATCTTTATAATAGTGGTCCCTTACCTGAAATTTTCGATCGCAGATCAGGAGTCATTTAGGTTAGGGAATCCAACAATTCCTTCTCATAAGGTTTCTATAGGGTCTAGCCAACTATGAAAATACATATAATTGGCTAGTGGTGACTCCAAGTCAAATATAATACACACACGCCTCAAATACACAACAAAAGCCTTGAAAGGTACTCGTGTGCGTGATCTACCTGCGATTTAGCATCCACAGTCATCCAACTGAAACCTCTCCCTGCCCAAACCCTATCCCCGCCTGTTGTTTCCTCTGGAACAAACCCAACACCGTAGCCTTATGCCTGCCACATTAACCCACCTCTGATACCCATAATTGTAACCCATTTGTCGCTGGCCAATTTTCCCAACCACCAAACCCCACCATCAGCTTGTCTGTCAATGTATTCCCTGATGAAAATTCCTTTGCTTGCACCAGAACTTGGTCACCCCACCTTTGTTCAATTATTCAAAAATTTGGCATTGCATGATATTTTATATGTGCCTAGTTTTCATTTTAACCTTTTATTTGTTAACAAGCTAACCTAAAAGCTTGACTGTGCTACCATATTCTTTCCAACCTTTTGTATTTTTTAGGACTTGTCATCGAGAAGCTTATTGAAGTGGGTGAATGTAATGTCTCAGATTTCGGGGGGGGGGGGGGGGGGAGTGGAAGCGGGATTCTATAGTTCGCTTCACCTGACATTTAAGCAGTCTATAAAATTAAAATAGACTATGCGATGTACCCATGAATAAACGTAAATTTTAATGCAAGTAAATCAGTTAATAAGTAAAATATGTCTATCTAGGGTACGAGACTACAACTGAGAAAAATTTACAGTTCCAAAATACAAAATCCATCAACTCTAAAATCCTAGCGACATCTCGCAGGTGTCCAACATTGGCCCACTTAGCAACTAGAAGTATGAGGAATCCTCCTTCGAGTCTGTGTGCGCCTCCTCTAATACATCAAACTCCATAGTACCTGCATCTATAACAATGTATGGTTGATGTTTTAAAACACCGTTTTAGAGTAGGAGTGAGTGATTAACTCAGTGATTCCATTAAATCTAAGTTACACATGATATTGATTCCACTAACACAAGTAATGATATAGCAACTTAAACACCTAGTTCCTAAATACTCTTATTAATGCACATGTATGTTGTATGAGATGATGCATGCCCACACAATCCAACACTCCCTCATAAGTGAATCTGACACCACATTTACAAATGTCAACACTCCCTTAACATGTGACCACAACTCCCAAGTTGCCACAACCTAAATAATGTGATGCAATGAATGTTCATGTTAGCCATGTGAATTAATTAAGTCCGTTCATCCAACAAAATTAGGAAAACTGGAACATCTCTATATAATCAATGGCCTTATCCAGATTGTTAGGCCCAAGGTGGCCATAACAGCTCTGTGCATGTGATCCTTGATCCATATTAGGGTTTACCACGTAGACGACAACTCCCCAATCAATGTGAGGCTAACACCGGCCCGACCGATCAGTTAGGACCCAGATGACACAGCCTAGACGCATTGGGTTAGGCGACCCTTCGACGGGTGGAGGGCGCTCATAAATGATGTAAGGGTCATCACCCAAACACAATTGTAGAATGGTCGTGACATCATTACAATTTGATGTACTAGGCTCATAGCCTTATTTGTTACTCATTGGTCACTACAAGGAGGCTCATCACCCTAGCGTAATCCAACACCATGGACACAGTGTCTCATACCACTATGTGAAGCTCTTAAGGCTTGGGGATCGTATCACTAACGGTTATCAGTAGGCCTCTCCAGGGTATGGGGGTGCTCCAAATTCAAACAGATGTGAACATATATGGTTGGTTGACTTATTAGGCTAGTTCGGTTGACTCGGGAAAACCTTGGCATAACCGACATTGGGCGCAAGCATCCCGTGTACTTTGACTACTATCGATTATCCATGTTCGGCACGAATAAATCAGACTAATTTAGGGTGGCTAACCCAAATAAGGATGCCTCATAAATTTATGGTTTACCGGCCAACCCGATTAACTAAATAACCACAATCAATCAATATACTTAATAAATTAATTATCACAACTACAAGAAAGAGTATAAAATAGCAAATCAGGAAAATTCCACTTGATTTGGGCATTTTATTGAACATGCAGGCATACTACCAAAATTATCACGATTTATATTTGATAAGACAAAATTAGGCGCATGTGTAAGAGAATAATATGAAGCATAAACATGAAATTTCAACAATTTCACCCTATTCTAGCATGCAGTTAGATGTTTAAACTATATTACACAAAATTTGAAATTTATGAAGGGTGATCAATCAAATGAGTACACACTGGTTAGCACGTGATCATCCATTCACTACATAAACCATGAATTGCAACATTGGCTCAATAATCGGCACCTAAGGGTAATGATCCGCACCTCTAAGAAGGAATCGTTGATTTTAAACTCCTAGGGTTAGGGATTTAGAAAAAAATATCAGTTCATAAATCAAAATCAAGAAAAACACCATTAATAACTAGAAATGTATACTAGGTTGCTTAATTAAAGGGTAATATATAATTCTTAACTTTGATTCTTGGCATGGGTGGATTTAATAGTTGTCAAAGGTTTGGTTAAAAAAATATCAACCCTACAAACATCAAGATTTCCCTCTCTCTCTCTCTCTCTCTCTCTCTCTCTCTCTTTCTCTTTCTCTTCTCCTTCACCCAGGCTATGGCATGAAATTCCCATGGAAGAAGGGGGTGTCCAAATGAAGATCTCATATAGTTCTAGAAATTGTGTAAATGGCCCTAAGGGCTAGGTTTTCATTATAGTAGTCCTATGAGAGGGTGTTTTTAACATTTGGGGCCCACTATGGGGTGTAGGAGCTGATATACATCATAGGATAATTAGCCCTAATGGTGATCTATGTAGGGATACAATCAGACCACCATTTAGATGCGCTGATTGACAAGTATGATCAAAAGTCTGTTTGATGGTTATCGATAGTCAATTGGGGCCACAACTATACGAATGTGTGGAAAAATATCTTTAGTCAGTACTACGACTTTAGTTGCGATCGAACGATTAGAAAGCCATAACTTCGTGAAAGAGTGGGAGGTTCATTTCACTTAAGTTTCAGGTTTCAGCTTGGGTATTTATGCATTTTAAGCACTAGGTCTCTAGACCAAGTTGAGTAATTTTGGGTACTTTTTTGGTTCACCACCTGCAATGGACGTCAATCCTATTAAGACGAACGCCTTGGGTGTAGTGGCCCACTAATGAGCAATCTAGAGCTTATTCCGATAATCAAGACATTTTTTGAATGAATTGGGTAGGGAGATTTCTTGTGCGTAGTTGTTAGGGTTTGAATTAAATAAGTTCATAGAGTAGCCTATTCGAAATTTAATGAAAATGACGATTCGTTCACTCTAGACTATTGGTTCTTAGGCTAAATGAGTAACTGGATTGATTTGGTTTATCAATTAAGATCTAATCCATAGTTGTCTCGACTTAGGTAGGTCTTTATTTAGTTATGGTTGTCTCAATTAGTTAGTAATAGGTTGGTGAGATTTGGACCCTAAATGTGTCACTCCTTAAACTCAGAAATCGGGTTCAAAAAATTTCTGATTGTCGAATTTGGTGCCAATAGCCTCTGTAGTACCCCATTCTCAGCTCCCGGCGTCCATACGCCAGATTTTGATCTTGAGATTCTATAAGGAGGATTTTCTAATGTACATTTTACTCGTAAGAAGCATAACCACTGGTATACCCAATTCTCCAAGGCAACATCATCATCACATATCCACTAATATAAACGTTTAAATACAATGCTAAAAAGGGAAATACATATATCGAAAATCAAAGCTCCAGAAGTCCGCTGTACACTCCAAGCTCATCACTATTACGACCTAACGCCACCTGCACGCATCTATCGTGCATAAGCTTATAGAAAGCTTAGAGGGTGGTGTAAGTGTGTGCGTTGCATGTGCTAAGTATATAAATATCAGAGTAAGCAGAAATACTGACAATCCATAAACTGTACAATATCAGAGTAATGTGAAAAAATCCTAGTAAGCCATAAATACCATTAGCTTTATCCAAGCTATACGATGTAAAAACATAATAAGCCAATGTCATATACTGACAATGTAATGCAATATGCAAATCCTAATGAGTCCCCGAATGCCACCAACCGTATCTAAGCCATATAAATGTAGAAACACAACAACCCAAATGTCACATGCCGCGGATGGAATGCAATATGCAGTGTGAATGAAATGATCAGGCTAAAACGTGAAGTCGTGATGATAGTATGTAGTATCATAGGTTACAAGATCTATCACAAGGGACTTCTATCCAAATCAATCTCATACCTAAATTTGGATAGATAGAGTAAATGTGGTAAACTCCTGATCTCAGGTTAGTCGTGTGCCCCAACCTAAATCCTGGCCATTGTGAAGGTACACACAATGGCCTGATTGCATACCACTGGCTCGAGTGGATAGTGAATGAATGAATGAGTATAATACTGAGTATGTGATTCCTGCTCCACAAATCAGTACTGTACATCTCTGGGATCATCATCGAGGTCTAGTACACTCTAAGATGGTTGTCACCCCTGTAGGCCGCGCAACCCAGCAAGTGGAAAAGACATCACAACCTGCCTGCCAGTAGTATACCAATGCCTACCCAGCTCATCGATAGTAGACCCATTTGGGAGTTGGTCAAACTCAGCCTAACTTATAGCCCCCTCACTCGAGCAGATAAGGTCACACCCCTCTCAACTGACCACGACACAGTGAGAGATGCGGCCTACTGGTATCCGGTACTCAGGCGCTCATGTATCCACTCGGTCTATATGTTGGGGTGTCTCCTGGTCTCGGAGGTTTAGGTACTTTCACCCATGGACATCCAAAGTGCCTAGATACTTGAACCAAATATTTTTAATGTCTCATTTGACCATCCACGACATGCCTGTAGAGGTCACAACCCTGATGTTGCTAGGGTGTACAGTAATTACAATCACATAATGTAAGATGCATAAGTCATGTAGCTCAATCATGCATCAATCCTATGCATACTGTGTGCTCATGTATGATGACTCCACCTATTAGGGAGTCCAATAAACCATCTGTGTTATGACATATGCAATGGTTAATCACATCTCATAATAAACATGCAGATGATGAGTATGGGTATGTATCATGATGTTATGCTATCACATACTTATAATCAGTATTAATAACCGGCATCGACAATTGGCCTCGACAATGTGGACATTTAACCAACATTACCCCCAAGAAATGACCCACATAGACCTTAACATATAGTGGACCAATGGCCTCACACAAGGGCCGAATATACAATACCATGGGCCTCACTCAAGAGCTTAATACACATCACGATGGGCCTCTCACATAGCCTAATTTACATCCTAATGGGCTCCATCTCCTGACCCTAAAATGCACCACAACGGGCCTCATCACATAGGCATCATATATAAACATGTACTGAATATACATCACAATGGGCCTCAAATATGGGCCACATATATATCACATTAGGCCTCAAAAACGGGCCGAATGCACATCACAATGAGCCTTAAAAACGAGCAGCATATGCATCTCATTGGGCCTCGAAAATTGAAATCGGCCCCGACAATTGGAATCGGTATCGACAATTGAAATCGACCTCGACAATCGGAATCAGAATCGATAATCGAAATCAGAGTCGGCCTCGACAATCGGAATCAGTATTGACAATCAAAATCGGCCTCGACAATCAGAATCAGTATCGACAATCAGAATCAGCCTCAACAATCGAAATCAGAATCCGACTTAACAATCAGAATCGGTATCGACAATCGGAATCGGCCTCGACATTCAGAATTAGAATCAGCCTCAACAATTAGCTTCGACAATCAGAATCAGAATCGGCCTCAACAATCGACCCTGATATTTAGAATCGAAATCGACCTCTACAATCAGAATCAGAATTGGCCTCAACAATTGGCCTCAATAATCGAAATCGACCTCAATAATCGAAATCAGAATCGGCCTCAACAATCGAAATCAGTATCGACAATCAGAATTAGCCTCAACAATCGGAATCGGAATTGGCCTCAACAATCGAAATCGAAATCGGCCTTGACAATCGGAATCAAAATAGGCCTAAGAAAAGGTCACAATGTGGACATTTAACCATCATCGTCCATCAATGTGGACATTTAACTAACATTGCTCCCAAAGAGTGGTCCACATAGAGCCAAACGTATCGTGGGCTCATGGCCTCACAGAAGGACTTAATACACATCACTATGGGCATCACTCATAGGCCGCATATATATCACAATAGGCCACAACCCATGGGCCTCAAATACGTCATGATGGGCCACACCACATGGGTCTTGAATGCATCACAATCAGCCACAACCCATGGGTCCCGAATACATCACAATGGGCCTCTCGTACAGGCCTAATATACATCACAATGGGCCACAACCCATGGGCCTCATATACATTGCAATGAGCCGCATCACATGGGCCTAATATATCATATTGGGCTTCATCATATGGGCCTAACATATATCACAATGGGCCACTCAATGGGCCGTACCAATGGGCCTCATATACATCAAGTGGCCGCATCAATTAACGGCATAGATATACAGTACATGCATCAATGGTAGGCCTTAATGGATGGGTCACAAATACATCAAGGTGGGCCACAAATACATCAAGGTGGTCCTGCACCTCCAAATGGGCCCACTAGATGAACAGGGTAGACATAAAATACATACATCATGGTCAATCCACGCAGCACGTCCGAATGAACGGTGTGAATACAAAATAAAAACATCGAGGTGGTTCTAACTAGACGGACGGCTCAGATGAAACACACACACACACACACACACACACACACACACACATATATATATATATATAGTATGATCCATAGTCCAGATGGATGGACAGCTACACAATACATACATTAAGGTGGGCCCCACCCCAGAAAAATATAGATGGATGGCATGGTGTAAGAACACATACATTACAAGGTGTCCACAAGCAAAAATGGATGGACAGTGTGGAAAAACTCATACATCATGGTGGCCCACACATCACACCGTCCAGATGGACGGTGTGAATACAGAATATATACATCAAGGTGGGCCCACCCCACACATGTAGCACGTGTGGGTGGGTCCCACATCCCAGCAAGGGACGGATAGCTGTGGATTTACCACAAATATATGATGGAGGGTTCCCAGGTGGGGCCTATATAGTATATATGTATATCATATATAACATATATTATTATAATATATTTATTTATTTTATTATTTTTATTATTATTATTATTATTTTCTTTTTCTTTTTTATCAAACATCCATTCTCTGGACGTCCATTGATGGACAATCCAGTTAAAATTCTATGTGGGACCCACAGAGCTGCTGATGCCACTATAGCAGCTATTTAGCTGGTGAAGCACCGGCCAATCAGATGCTCACAAGGTGGGTCCCATGGTGTGGGCGAATGGCGTGGATATACAACACATGTACCAAGTGGCTACACGTCCCAACAATGGACGGACGGCTTGGATATAAACCACCTACATCACATGGGTCCCACCGTCCGTGTTTGGACAGTGGACTGCATGATGAGTACATAGATGAGAGGTGGGTCCACATAGCTTTGAATAAAGCTGATATTGTTTCCGTTCACGCAGTCCAACAGCCTCAGCTGCTAAACGATCTACTAATGGACGGTTGACACAATACGTCCATCAAGGTGGGGTCCACATACACGTGGCCCACCAACTACATCCGTCCAGGTGGGCCCATATGACTTTGTATGGCGGAGATCTAGTGGGCCACACCCATCACAAGAGAGAGAGAGAGAAATGAGTAACGGAGGGACCCCGCCACTATAGGTCTCTCTTTAAACAATGCATACATTAAGATGGGTCCCACTATATGTGGGCCCTCAAATCATCAAAATTAATAAATAAAATTACCCACCTTTGATCTTCTCGGACTCCTCCTTCCATCGATACGATTTGGAGCTCTAAGGGATAGATTTTAACGGTTGAGATCGGCTTTGAAGGGTTGGATTGAGTGATAGGAGTGGGCCACACAAAGCTCTCTCATGGAGCTTTCTTGGACGTGGGTTGCTCTCATGGAGTTTGGGAGAAAAATGAGAGAGAGGTGATGTGAGTGATGGAGTAATGGGGAGAAGGATGAGTGAAGTGATGGAAAGTTGACTTTTGGGGATGGGTAGTTGTACTTTAGGATGGGTATGAGTGATGGGAGTGATGTGATGTGTACTTGACATTTGATGTGATGGATTCTCTCAGGATTATAATGCGCAGTGTTTTTCTCAAACTGAACGTAGCCCCACATCTCCTAGCCCGGGTATCACCTCGGCCCACGAGATGCGGCATCGAAACCGCGGCAACGGTGCAGTCGCTAGGGTACAAGTCTCAGTTTTATCTGACTCTGAAATACGGGATACGACTCACAGTCATGCATAAATGCCAATAACATATCGTGGGTAGTCGAAATTTAACCGGGAGGACCGCAGAAGCCTACGAAATAGTACAATCTAGAATACAGATCTTACAAGATGAACAAATTACGAGGCTAGACTTGAAGTTTAAGTTATTGGGTGAATTCATTGGCTTCTTACGGTTGATTAATTGAATTTGTGTGGTTTTTTATTGGTATCACCTACGTATAGGCTCACCTCGAACATCAATGGTTAGTAAGTGACAACATAGGCTACTTATATAAAAAGAAATTTAAGAATTTTTGAAAATTAAAAATAGAAAAAATTTCAGACATTACAGTGAAGTAAAAAAATGGACTATATCATTAGATCTCATCACCCATTGCCATACCAATAGCCATGTCCATTACTCACACTCATGGCTTTAACCTTTGACACATGTGTTAGGACATTCTTATGTGTCTCGCCTCTTTCGTCTCTCTTCTACTTCTAGTACTATTTTTTCTCATAATTCTCATTGTGATGTTTGTCATCTTTATAAATAAACAGGTCGATCTATTCACTTGAGTTCTAATATGAGTATTCATACGTTTTACCTTATTTGTTGTGACATTTGAGGAGAATATCCCATACAATCTCACATGGGAGCACCATTGTGAATGATTACTCTTATTGTACTTGGGCATCTCATGAATTAAAATTTTGAAGCTTACTCATCTCTTAAGAAATTTTGTGCCATGATCCATACTCAATTTCAATGGAAGGTTCAACAAGTCTAAACTAATAATGGCACCGAGTTTCTATCCTATTGAATGCAATCCCTTTTTCACGCACATCATTCATTAGTGTACCTATGTTAAAACACCTCAATTAAATGGGATTGCTTAGCGTAAGCATAAACACCTCTTTAAGATAGCTTGATCCATCTACATATCGATGGCTTGTTGAATGTCTCATCTACTTAATTGTAACTAGAATTGTGATGGTTTATTTGGTCAACATCCTCAATCAATTCACGAAAGCTCCTTGCCAACCTCATTACGATGCAGCTATTCGAATCTTACACTATCTTAAATCTTTTATGGGATGGGCATTTTTATGTCCTAAATAACTTTCTTCAACTCTCCGCTCATTTTGACTCAAATTGGACCACTTGTGTCAAGACATAATGTTCTACTATGGGATATTTCACCATGCTTGGCCACAATCCACTTTCTTGGAAAATAAAAATTTAGACTACTACTTCACAGGTCATCTACTGAGGTTGAATACCATGTCATGGCCAATGTTGCATGCGAATTCATTTGGTTCAAAGCTCTTCTTTCAGATTTCAAGCTTCAACATTCCCAACCTGCGAATCTTCGTTGTGACAGTTAGGCCGCTTTTCATGTTGTCAATAATCAGGTTTTCCATGAGCATGTTGGGGATTTTGACCTGCGGAATCATACAAATCTAGATCTATAATAGCAATTCAATAACACCAAGCACATACAAGAGAAAACACAGATTTAACGTGAAAAACCTTTTCGGGAAAAAACCATGGCACAAAGCGATAATCTCCACTATGAAAATAGAATTTACAAAGAGAGAGGACTTACCCAATTCAAACAACCTTAAATCTCACCCTTGCTACACCCTTTGATTTCCCTAGAACCCCTTTAGAAAGCCTTAGAATTATTTCTCATACCCTAAAAAAGCTCTAGGAACACCTACTTATAGTTTAGGCAACTTCCCTTCTGCATCTCAGTTGCGAAAGGACTCAAAATCCGCAATCCGCACAAAATCGCGAAACGAATCTGCGTAACCATGACCGGTCGAGTAGACTACACAGCCGGTAGAGCATGACCCACGACCGGTCGAGCACTTCGGACCCCAGAATTTTATGCTCCCTAGACTTTGAGTCGAGCGGGCTACGACTAGTCGAGCTGCTCCCACGACCGATCGAACCTGACCCACGATCGGTCATGAACATTCAAATTTAAGACATCTATAACAATCTCCATCATATCTTAAATCTTGAACTATGTAGCTTCTTGACCTCTTCTCTTATTTCTGTATCACATCATAGCTTCTTGTGCACACTCCTTCTTTCTTTTACGCCATTGCCAAGCCCAGAAAAGTTACATGGAACTTAAACTTTCTTGTAGGAACGATCTAGGTGAGCATGTCTGCCGAATCAACATCCACGTGCTCAACCACCTTTGCTCCTGTCTTTCCAAAAGAAAAATGTAGTCTTCTTACCATCTCACTATTACCTAATATTGCTTGTCGGGGTACTTACTCACAACACTGATAGCCTGTGAAATAACCGGTCTAATCCAAACCATGGCATGCACTGCCAATCGCATTCGAATAAGGCTCATGAGATATCCTGCTTTCCCTCATCTATTTTCGGATAAATCCTGAGGAAAACTTGAGGAGAGACGTGTAAGGAACGCTCTTTGGCTTTACCTGGCCCATCACATCCTTGATCAATACTTACATATAAGGTATTCCTCCTGTGATTACCAAAGCCTACTCCTCCTTCAGTCTCAATGCCAAGAACCATCTTTGCAACCTCCCAATCCTTCATTCATGAAGGAATTAAACCACTGCCTAGGCGACAGGTCAAACCACGACCTCCTACAAAGTCTTTTCTCAATCCCTTTAACTTCGAACTGCTCTGGTTACTTCATATAGATCTGCTCTTCATTTTTCCTTGCAGAAGTGCAAACTCCACATCCATCTTTCCAACTCAAGATCACATTGGTCAACCAGTGTCAATCACGGATCTAATAGATACCTGTTATACTGTCGGCATAAATATCTTTGGAAAATCGATCCCTTCTCTCTGAGCATAACCCTTTGCTACCAACCTGCCCTTTGTCTATGCTGCATCCTCCTGAAGATCCACCTACATTCAATCACTTTCCGACCCACTGAAAGCTCCACCCGCTCCCATATGTCAGTCTGGTACAACGAATCCATCACATAGCCTATAGTCACCTTTTACTTCTCAGCACCAGGCTTACCTAGAGCCATTTGAATAGAAGATGAATCCCCTGTGATATTGGAGTCGTCCATGTACCTCGTCGATATCCTGCGATCATGTCGTGTGATTCTTCTCACAGGTAACTACTCCACCTGCTTTGTATCCCTGTCCACATGTCTCAGTCTTCTTGCCCTGCTCGCTCATATGGTCATGCCCAATATGCCACACAAGTGTAGAGGTGGAATCCGCTACATCCATTGTAGCTCCACCTTTTGAAGTGCTCCCAATCAACTTGTACAAGTTACCGAGTCGTTGTGCTTTCATGATTACTCGTGCCCCCTTAGATACTTTAAGAGCACCATCAATACCTATATACTTGTATCCTTTTGCTTCAAGCACACTAAGAAAAATCAGATTCTACTTCAAATCAGGAACGTGCCTCACATCTGTCATGGTATGCTCCACCTCATCAAACATCTTGATGTGCACCGAACCAACAGCCACAACATTACAGGCAATGTCATTACACATAAATACTTGTCCACTATCGCACTCCCTTTAGCTGGTGAACCAACTCCGATGAGGAGTCATGTGAAACAATGTCCCTGTGTCTAGCATCCACTCGTCCTTACGATCATCGTATGACTGTCTGAGCGAAGACACAGATAAAAAATCACCATCACATCCATCTAACGTGGCAGCGTTGGCCTCCCTGCATGAAGCCTCAGAATCTTCCCTCTTCGATTTAGAATTTTCACAATCCTTCTTCACATGTCCTTCCTTCCCACAGTTCTAGCACTTTACTTTTTCTTTACCCTTGCCCTTAGATTTGGATCTAGAACCTGAAGAACCTGTACCTTCTCTAAAATTCCTACCCACTATAAACAGTACATCAGAAGATGTCTCCATGTCGCTGTTTAGCTGTCTCATAGCTTTCCCTTGAAGGGCTGAGATAACTGCGTCGACACTTAGGATTTTATTTATGCTGCACATAGTGTCTTTGAATGACTTATACGACGCCGGAAGAGAATTCAACAACATACATGCTTGTTTTTCATCTTTCATTACTTCCTCCATATCCAGCAATTTGTAAAATTGCTGATGTGAGTCTCCAGATCTCCACCTTTTTCCATCTTAAAGTGATACCACCGTTGCTTCAAGTGCAGGCGATTTTCAGAGAATTTTTTTGCATAAACATCCTCTAACTTTTCCCATAACTTAGCCGCAATTTTCTCCATCATGACATTGTAGAGAACTTCATTTGTGAGACATAGACGGATCGATGATAAAGCCTTCTTATCAAGAACATTCCACTCGTCATCAGTCATAGTAGACTTCCGCTCCTCAAGAGCACCATCTTTGCCTTGCTTGATTAAGGAACTCATTATGTTGATTTTTCATAACTCAAAATTATTTTTCCCTGAGTACTTTTCAATCTCATACCTGACACTCACCATTATTATTAATCCCTTAGATTCAGATATGTGCCCCAACGATAGCTCTGATACCACTTGTTAGGGATTTTGACTTGCTGAATCACATAGATCTAGATCTAGAATAACAATTCAATGGCACCAAGCACATATAAGAGAACACACAGATTTAACGTGGAAAACCCTTTTGGAAAAAAATCACTGCACAAAGCGACAAATCTCCACTATGAAAATAGAAATTACAAAGAGAGAGGACTTACTCGATTCGAACAACCTTGAATCTTACCCTTTCTACACCCTTTGATTTCCCTAGAACCCCTTCAAAAAGCCTTAGAATTATTTCTCATACCCTAGAAAACCCCTAGAAACACCTACTTATAGTTTAGGCAACTTCTCTTCTGCATCCCAGTTGCGAAAGGACTCAAAATCCGTAATCCGCACAAAATCGCGAAACGAATCTGCGTAATCATGACCGGTCGAGCGGACTGCACGACCGGTCGAGCAGGACCCACGACTGGTCGAGCACATCGGACCCCAGAATTTTATATTCGCTGGACTTTGAGTCGAGGGGGATACAACTAGTCGAGTCGCTCCCACGACCGGTCAAACCTGACCCATGACCGGTCGTGAACGTTCAAATTTAAGACATCTATAACAGAGCACACCAAGCATAATGAGATTGATTCCCATATTGTTCGGGAAAAAAAATTATCTTATGACATCCTCTACACAAGCTACATTTTCTCCCAACATCAACTTGCATATGTGTTTACCAATGCACCTAGGCAGGACCATTTTCATCTCTTAATTGACAATTTAGGTGCTATAGATCTTACACCAACTCGGGGGGGGGGAGTATTAGGTAACATTGTATTTTCCATTACATTCTCTCTTTTGTTCTTCTACCTAATTGTATTTTGATTTTTTTCCCCCTACTGAGGAACTTTTTTCCAACCTTTCTTTTATAAATTCGTTGTACTCTTTTTCTTTTCTTTTTTTAAATAAAAAATAAAAAATAAAAAGCAAGAAAAAGCAACAATCATTTTCTCCAAATTAATTTTTACATTCTCTAAAAATTTTCACCATGCAATGTTCCATTCATTCACCAATTCTTCATTGATGATCTTATCATCCCATTTCCATCTCGTGGTGCGAATCTCGTAACGACCTTTGTTGACGTCTCATCCACTAATCCTTCCATGTTGGAGTCGGGCATTCTCCCCTTACCCATGACTTTAGTTGGGAAATGTGAGATCCCATCTTCCTTGATGCCATCAATCAGCTATAAGGTTGAGATCAATCCAACCTTGGCTTTTCCCTCGTGCACACAAGGATCGTACACAAAGTTCCTCTTTCACGATGGACAGTACTATTCTAAGTAAGGGCATGAGAATCTCCTTAAAGTCGTCCACCGAAATAATGAAGATTCTTGTTTTGTTGGCCCACCAACCAATGCATAGCTGAACATCCTTGGCCACACCTTAAGAATATGTTTGAGTATCTTTCCCCAAGTCCTTCACCCACGACAGACCTTGTCATTTTTGTCTCCTCTCCTTGGACAAAATCATGCTTTTTGATGTGTGATCAACATAGCTTGTGGACTTCCCATTGATGTGTGCCTCTTTTAGTAGGAAAGGAAGCTTATTGCTCCTTCCTCATCAGCTTGGAGCGTGCAATTCGAGTTTCTTTTCTTATTTCTTATAATTTCCTTTTATAGCATTAGGAGCTGCGCCAACCCAATTGCAACTCTATGTCGTCTCCCTCCTCTTTCTTTTTGAACTTCTTTAGGAGGGCATTGAGAGCCCATCGCATGTGAATGGTTTGTATATAGCGTTTTTCTTATGATGTAAAGAAGGCCATGGACGCTTTCATAGCGAAGATGGATCAGAAAAGGCTTGATTGGAGGCGGAAGTGATCTGGACCATCAAAACCTTAAAACAGACATATCTCACAAACCGAAATGAGTTATTCGAAGTTACTTTACCCAACCAACCTTGCTATGCCGGATTTTTCATGCTGAATTTGTGAGATTCCAATAGATCGACGGTCAAAAGTTAATTTTAATTTCATTTTTACTATTTGATCCTTTGAGCTTTAGGAGTCATGCCCAACATGAAAAGGGCTTTAGAAAAATTAGGAGAATAAGATGGTTAGGCAAAATTGGACACTTACTATTTTTGGCCGAAAACTATGAAGTCTAGTAGAAATCGTAACTGTCTATAAATAATAATTTTACTATTTATACTAAGTCACGTTTTTAGGAAGTTTGGGTTGGAGTTTGATTATGAAACTTAAGTTTGATATCATTATTTGAAAGGTTGTAAATTTATTTTTATCATCAATTAATTTATTTTTAGAATTATTAAAATTATTTTCTATTTTCTTCTCTTGTGGATTTGAGGAATCTCTGTGAAAAGTCCAGAGAAACTCCATGAATTTGTAGTTATTCTCGAAAAAACGGTGTTCGACCTCATCACGTCCTTTCCTACGTTACCTTACCACCCTTCACATTAGGAGCCTTTATCCCATTCCCAACCATAGCCCCCAACAACTCCTAAGAGATATTAGCTTGCAAATGTCACCAGTCATGAATTCTATTAATTGACCCTGCTACCGTCACGGCCGTTGCAAGGTCCTGCAAACCCATATTCCTTCTAGGATCCATGTTGTTGCGCATCCATGAAGTTGGGTAATTCCTTTTCAGGCATGCCATGAATATCTAGCATAAGTATCAGGAACTCAGTGACATTCTCACAAATCAAACCCCTATGTTTCAACTGATTAAAGTCAACTGAAGGTCACAGATCTGATGTCCATTGATGTTCCCGTTATGGCCATACTCACTGCCGCCCATCACCTTTGTCCGTAAAGCCTATAAACATTTCCTTAACATGCTCTTATAGCCTAGAGAGGATTCTTCAGCACCCTTAGTCTAGAAAGATTCACTCACCTGAAATTGAGTATTGGCCAGCTTATTTACAACACCCAGCATCTACCCCTTCAGAGCTTGGAGCCTAGTATCAAAAGCTCTCTTTGCTAATCTGCCCCATCTACCATTGCATTCTCTGTCCTAGACTTGCTAATTGGACCGTCCTTGGTTCCTATGTTGTACTTGGCTGTTGCTAGTCACCGAAGATACGGTAACTATCTTAGCTTTTTAGGTGTCATGAGCCTTTCTTAACCTTGTTTCCATACCACTTGTCATGGTCTAAGTGCTTTCCTAATTGTAGACCACATGACACTCGACTCAGCTGATCAGTTTCCAATCCGAGCCACCGTGTTTTACAAATACAGTCTTCAACCCTTTATTATTATTATTATTATTATTATAAATAGTGAGGTGCATGTGTGCCTCCCATCTCCAGTTACAGGACCAGCAACAGATAAAAGGTGGATGATGATGGATTTTCACATGGGGTTTCTGATAGTGTCATTACCCCCATAAAATAAGGAAAATAACACAAGGTACACACATAGCTTAGGATATCCACCAATCCAGACCATCAAAATTGTGGACCCTACTATGAGTGACCCATAGCTAAAAATCGCATTGTTGGATAGCCCTAGCCATTGGATTGGAAATGGTTGGGCTCATATTCAATGGGTTCAATCAGATTAATTGATCAATGTGGTTTGTGGGCTATCTGACCCTCAATTTCGGCAGTCATGCATGCACGCCACGTGTATGGTGGACAGATCCCTGAACTGGGTAGTCGTGCAGCATGGCAAATGACGGCGACAGATAACTGTTGTTTTTGAATCCTCAAATCACATCATGATGCAATCAGGGCCCCACCAGAGATTTACTAAGGATAAAATCACTTGGACTAGATGATTCTAAAGGGAGGACATCAGCAACCCATAGATGGAAATGAAGTCACGTGCAAAGTGACGAGCCAATGATCTTATAAATATTTAGACGTAAGCTATGCTAACATTACTGAATTTCATGGGATGGAATCGATGAATCAACTTAGGGGAGCTCATTTGATACTCTGCTGCAGTGTTAAGCTTGATGCACATGCACTTAGAAATTGTACACTAGACCTATGTTAACTCAAACCAAACTAACTAAATTGTGAAACCCATTCTCCCTGCGTCACAATCTCAAAATCAGATTAATTGAACAATCCTAACCTCAGATTAGTGGACGTCTGTTTGTTAAAATATGATGGTCAGATATTTTCATTTTTAACTGAAGAATATGTCTATCAATCCGATAGTCAGATTATCAAATAAGCTTAGTTTCCCATGAAATGTGTAGGACGGAAAGAAGAGATCAAAGACCCTCAGTAGGTCAAATGACTTATGCTACATTTTTTAGCACTCAATAATTGATGGCGGCACATATGCACATGTTAGCTACATTTTCTAGCACTTGATAATTGATGGTGACACATATGCACATGTTAGCTGCTTGGACTTAGACGGTCACACGGGACATTTTAAAACATGTCATGCATGTGCATGAATAAATAGGATCATCATGTCTACCAAAGCCATAGTGTCCCTTACAGTTAGATCTACCTCATTGACTACTTATCCAAAAGTGGATTTGCTTCCACGCACAAGAGGATTGACAAGCATGGACATCTGTGGCTCTGCATAACTACTAGTTGGTATACAACTTTGCCTAAATCCAAACAGCTTTACATGAAACACAAGCTCTCCAACACTAGTGTCTGATCAATTTTACCCTTGTAGGTAATTTTATCAAGGTGGATAATTCTTAATATTTGAAGCATATGCAACAATACGGAAAATGAAGTTATGAATATTTTAGGAACTGGAAAAAAATAATAATAAATAAATAAAAATAAAAATACTATTAGATATATGGTTTAGATTTACCCACAAAAAACCTAGAAACGGCTTAGATTTACCCGTTCAGGGGTCAAGGATAATTTGACTCCCTGCAATTAGTTTTAGAGTTAGAACTGCTTGACATAGGAAAGATTTTGTGATTTAATAACTTCCCTATTGCTTCTTAAAAGCACAGTGCACCAACTCTCTCTCTCTCTCTCTCACACACACACACACACACACACACACACACGACCTCTTTGAAGGACAATGATCAAATGGCAAGGACTGGATAATATGTATGAATTTTGCAGAATGAGCCTTTTGTGCCAGGAAAATCATATGGATGGGCCTGATTGATAGATCACCTTGCCACATATAGCAAAGAAGGGGCTTTTTACCATATTATGGTTTCCTCTCTTCAATATTAGGGTGTTCAAAGGAGCGGGTTAGATCTGATATCCGATTCGCTCTGAACATGAATAATGTGGAGTTGAATCTTATAATAGGTTTGATTAATTAAATGGACTAGATTTGGGTTCACAAGAATAAATTTGAATCACATTCGGATCTAGTAGTGAGATTCAATCGGATCCCCACTATTGCATGCTTCAAGCTGTCAACCTTCTCAACTTTCACGGTAGTGAGTTCTAGTGACTATTCGACTTCTTCTCTTCAGACTTCAATACTCCTGCGTGGTTCAAATTGAAAATATTCAAATTGCACCATTTTGTAGCTAAATTAAATATATTATCTTTAAAAAAATTTAGATTTGCGATGTGGTGAATTCGGACCCAAATCCAACTTGAATTCAATCGCTATATGAATTTTTGGATTAAAAATAGATTTGTCTATTTATAAGTGGATCGGAGATGGATATCACCTTTTGAATCCGAGTCGAATCAGAATCTAAACCCCAATCCAGCTATAGATTTCAGGATTTCGAGCCGGATCCAACTTGATCCAATCCATATCCAACCCATTGAGAGCCCTATTCGATATCATCTCCCTTCTTAAGAGAAGTGGAATCCCAATTCCCCGGGTCATTCTCTACAATAGAAAGTGTGCCCATACGAGTGCAAAATCACCATGCATCTGCTCAAGGTCTAAACCATGGCCCAATAAAAAAGTTGCTCTATTTTTCCCTTGAGTTGGATTCTAGACTCACAATGCATTTTTTATATAAGCATATTAATTGATCTAATTTTAAAATTAACAACTTCCAAACCATTGAAGCAATGATGCTTTTACAGACAAGGTGAAAAAAGGGAGTGCATGGCTAGTAACTGATGTGATGGCTAAGATCAGTTACATGTGATTTTGGACCATGGCCCATCATGAAGAAGCTCATTAGTTCAAAGGTGCTGATCATGCTAAGTGCTCCATATATGGTGGAGATGCAAGAGATGGATAGAGTCGCATCACCGGAGGTCCCAGGTTGGAATGGATCCGCAATTGGACTGAAGCACCAATTAAACCTATTTGAAACCCACTCCAGTTCTTTAAACATTGCAATAGAGTAGTTTTTGTACATTTCTTCTTCTCCTTCTGTTTTTGAAAGGTAACAATACCAGGGATTGAACGGAAGGTAACACTACCAGGGATTGAATGCTGGATCACTCATACACTACACTGTCTCTACCAGCTCATCTAACAAGCATGAGACTGAAAAACAACCCAATTACCTTTCGTTTTCTGAAGTAGTACTTCAAGAAGCCTTGAGTTGGAGCATGTCAAGTGGCCCAAATTACCTTGGGACTGAATGCACCCTACCAACCACAAAAAGAGGTCATGGTCAGATCAGGGTTTTTGATTGATTGGTTACTTGGGTTCCTGAAACATGTGGCCAAGCCAAAAGCTCAGAGATGGACTCAGTTGTCTGGCAGTTGGTTTGGTTCCAGATACATTAATGTTTTGAAATATGAAAGCAGACACAACAACTCAATTGCTGAGGACTGTTGTTAGGCAACTAACATATTGAGAAAATAAACAAAACCAACTGCACCACATGGACTTCTCTCAATGCTCATAACAACCAATTTACCAGCCAGCCAACTGCACCTACTACAAAATTTTGATAGGTCTCAGTGCCACAGTATGGTGTGGTGGCAGGTTTCCACCCTTGGATTGCATCCTTAGAATGATCTGAACAGTTCATGTTCTTGTTACTACCATATAGAATCTATGGTCTTATAACCATGCCTCATTGCTTATCCTGACCTTTGAATCCTGGATTTGAATATGAGCCATTAACTATTCACCTGTTCAACAAATGCTTGTCATGATGGCCTGCGTTCAGATCATTGGGGGTGAAAACCTGTCACTGTACCACAGTTGCTCTGTACCCTATTAAAGTCCCCTTCTACAATCCCCGTTTCAAAGGGATTTTTATTAATCTTCCCCAAAAAAAAAGGTTGTTACCAAGTTATCTCTAGCACAACACTGAAGATTTCCAAATAAAATTCATTTAAGAACAAACGATGGCTTGAAGATGAAACCAATCAAAGCTCACTGCCAATAAGCACATCATGCCAATGATAACAAAGTTATAATTGATAATGCACCATTGGACTGGTTTTTTTTTTTTTTTTTCTATGAAAGGAAAACGAACAATACATATAGTTTCTTCCTAAAAATTTACACCCTACCTGTTGGTCCAATGACAAGCAGGTACGAAATTTTTTCCAAGGGTTTTTACCATCCTGTGAAAAGACCCTCATGTGAAAGGATTGTGGTCAAAATCTGTTTTAACAGCTCCCTTGTACAAAACAATAGTTTCAAATAGACTAAAAGATCATCATCATAAAACAAACACCAAAGAAGCTGCTTTCATCTGTTATATTAGCAGAATTTCAGAAGATTATATTGCCTTTCAGAAATGCCCATCTTTTGCTGCAAATAAACAACTTTCCACAGAAGTTCAAATTCGGCAGGAACAAAATGTGTTGCGACTTTCGAGAAGCCCCAAAAGGCCAGTATGGTTCTTTACTCGGTTGAGATCCTTCAATCTCCCATGAAATGGCATATTGACATTGGTCCATAAAAAATATAAAAAAATGAGGCCGCCCTACAATTTTACATTCATGCTAATCAGAAGGTTTCCCTCCCTTGGAAGAATTCCAGAGAAAAGACCAGCTGTGTCAGTTGCATTGCATGCATAAGCTACTCCTAGAAAGAAAGAAGAAATTTCTGGTGCCATTTCTGCCAGCAAAAGATTAAAGAGGCTAGTTCAAGGTATTCAATAATGGTAACGGCTGACCGTTGGACGGTTGCATTAGCGCCCCGTAATGGTTGAATTTAATTTTTAAGAAAAAATGCGAAAACAAAATACTAAGAAAAAAGAGAGGATCCCAAATATGTACTCTTTTCTAGTTTTGAACATGTTTATGATGGTGTAATGGGCCATTCTTTGGTAAGAATGCTATCTAGGGCTGTCTGATGATATTATTCACTTGAGAGGTTTAAACTGACTTCGAAATTCTTATATTTAATATTCTAAATAGATAATATCAATGATTCAATACAAATTTAAGGAAATTTTTTTTAATTCAGACGAATAGTGTTGGGCTAATTTGGATACATTTGAATGCCCCCAAATGGCCTGAAGTTCACGCAATTTGTGCAACTCATCCCATTAATGCACATCCCTAACCATTTGACACCAATTCCCTTAAGAAACTTGAGGAAAAATTAAATTCGAATTAATAGTTACAGGAGATTTTTTACTATTCGAATAGGCCCAAAACAGTAAAAAATGCATGCAATCCATGGTAGTCATCCTACTAATGCAAATACCTAAGCATTTGACATAATTTCCCTTAAGAAATTTCAGGATTTGTTTTTTTTTGTTTTTTTTAATGTCACTATTCATCCCACAACTAACCCGGAATTATTATCATTCAAAAAAAAAAAAAAAAAAAAAAAAGAAGAAGAGAGAGAGAGAGAGATAAAAAACACTAATTTAGTACATGCATGTGTAGATCTACATTCCATGATGTATTTAAACAATCTACACTTCAGATATTTTACAAAAACTTTAAAAATAATAATAATAAATAAAAATAAAATTGAAAATTGCTGGAAGGTATATAAAAACCAGCAAAAATACAAAAAAGAAAAAGAAAAATAATACAAAGATGGCTAAATAAACACAAATCTAGCAAGATTTGATCAATTTGGTAATATAATGTTGAATCAATACATTTGTAAAAAGAAAAAAAAAAAAAAAAAATTTGCTTATTTTTCAATTTTCCCTAAATTCAGCCCTGGATCATCAATTCTTTGAAAGCGACTTAAATCTTATACTTTAATCTTCAAAGAGTGCACAAATCTAGTTGAAAATAGATTAAAAATAATCTTAAGAAACAAAAAAGTCAAAAAGAGAAGGAAAATTTTGGGCAAAAGTGAAAAACAACCCCCAAAATGTAAAGTCCTGGACCATTACAAGCTTGTTACAGTCCGAATTTTTAACTTGGGCTCTTACAACCCCATATCATGTAATGCCCATGCCATTACCGTTACATAACAACCATTACAACCGTTATGTAACCGTTTTTGTATACCTTGGATTAGTGCACTTATCAGGTGGGTATATCATCCGTTGGTGGTGATTTCCTTTCTAACCTCCTATTTTCCTCATGGCCCACCTGATGAGAGTGGACTGACCTGATTTTTTTTGGCCAGGGCATGTTCCCAATCAGCCCACATTTCATATAGCAAGTTTACCTGGATCATGGGTCACTTTGGCAGGTGGTATTGGAACTGGTACACGGTGCACTACTTCCTCCAATATGTAGTACACAAAGGGTAGGAACGTATGGGTAGCTCCAGTACATATTGTCAAATATATGCAAATGCAATATAGGTATATACACAAATTGATATTGATCATATTCATGGTAGCTTTGTCCAACAATTTGAATACAAATTGATATTGTTATTTTTATATAAAATGATGAACGCTATTATTATATATCCTACATGCATAGTATCCTATTCGATGTTGTCAAAAGTGATCCATTAATCGTATAATGGCATCCATATGGCATATGCAACCATCCAATCGCATATCGCATAAAGCAACCACATAATGGCATATGCGATCGCATACCCTCCAATGGTCAGAAATCTGACCATTGGAGCCTTTTTTTTTTTTTTTTTTTGAAGTTTTGCCTATAAAAAGGCACTTGCCCCCTCTATTTGCAACATATACATCCTAAAACACTTTCTTGCTCTCTCATACATCATTCTAAAGCTCTCATTCTCCCTCTTAGTCTTTATCTCTTTCATACTATTCACTCTATCAAGAAGCAAGAATCAAATTCAAGATCTAGTCAAGAAAAGAAGTAAGAAGAAGAATAAAGGATTCAATCAAGTTTGAAGTTTATAGTTTTTATTTCTTTTTTAATTATTTCCACACACGCGCGCGCGCACACACACACACACGCTTATTATACTTATTTAGTAGTATTAAGTAGTGTGTACTACTTGTCTAGTTTAGTACTTACTGCTTAGACTACTAGAATCAAAATTCTAATACACACACAGTCTCATACACATACTATGGCCAATTACTCTACCCTACTAGGCTACTACATAGTGTCATCATGTCTTCTTCCCAATCTTCTACTTTGAAGCCAAAGTCAAATGACCTAGGTTGGAAGTACGGGCACTATCAAAGTGCCAATGAAAAGTCCCAAGTAGTGTGTGACCTATGTGGATTCACAAGTTCCGGTGATATTGGCCGGCATAAACAACACCTTATACACACGTCGGGAGCAAATGCAAGAGCATGTCCCAATGTTACTCCAGAGATCCATAGGGAAATCATGGAGTACATGGATAAGAATGCTCAAAAAAGACATGACACAATGGCTATGCAAGAGGAATTTATGGAGAGAAGCTTATGAGGACATTAATGTAGTAGATTTGGATGAATCTACACCACCCTACATTCACAAGGCAATCTAGACCAGCCACCAAAAGAGCTCATGGACATGGGCCTATGGATAGGTGAGGTATACTACATCCGGAATATGTGGTTGATCAAAGGGATAAGGGACCCACCCAAAGCACTTTAGATAACCGGTATAAAAAAAATGATAAAATAAAATAAAATCATGATTCAATACATTGCGAAGTGGTTATACCAAGATGGTGTAGCTTTTTACACCATGAAAATGAAGAGTTTTAAAGTTATAGTTGAAACTATAGGTCAATTTGGACCTTGCTTGAAACCCCTTTCCGATCGTGAAGTGAGGGAGAGTTGTCTAAAAAGGTGGAGTTTACTAGAAACTTTATCTCCAAATATAAAAAAAACTTGGAAAATATATGGTTATTCGTTAATGGCGGATGGATGAACTGATACATCCGGTCGGACATTGATAAACTTTCTTATAAATTGTCCAACTAGGATAATATTTTTTAAGCCCGTGGATGCATTGACCCATTCCCATACAACCGATTATTTATTTAAATTGTTAGATAGTGTAGTTGAAGAGGTAAGAGAGGAATATGTTATCCCAGTTATCACGGACAGCACAGGTAATTATGCAGCTGTCGGTCACCAACTTATGGAGAAGAGGCGATGTTTATTTTGAACACCATGCGCGACACATTGTGTCGATTTAATATTCGAAGATATAGGTATGTTATATCTTAAAGTAATTGCTAGGGCTAGGAGAATTATTGTCTTTATGTACAAGCATGCCCTTCTTCTCAATCACATGAGAAACCAGCTTGGATGCAAATTGCTTTGTCTAGCAGTCACTCGATTCACAATAGCTTTCTTAACACTATAAAGATTACATTCAAAGAAAGTTGAACTTGGGTCTTTGTATTGTCAGCCAATTGGAATAATGGACCATGGTCAAAGAAGACCAAAGGAAAGTAAGTCCAACCAACCATTCTTTCTGCTCAATTTTGGGCTTAAGTGGTAAAGGCCTTAAAATCATTTGAACCCTTAGTAAGTGTGTTGTGATTGGTGGATGATGATGAAAAGCTACCCATGTGTTATATCTATGATGCAATGGAGAGGGCTAAAAACAAAGTAATGGAACACTTCAACTATAAAGAATATGATTACCAACCCATCCTAAATATTATAAATGCTAGATGGGACAGTCAAATGTCATCACCTTTATATTCGGCTACCTACATCCTTAATCCGACCGTATTCTTTGCATCCGTCGATAGGATTGCGACAGCCGTGTTTCATATAGTCGGATTTCTAGACACTTTAAAGAATGGTTCCAAACAAAGAAGAATAGGATAAAATTTCTCAGGAGTTAGACTTCTACCTGAAGAGTGTAGGGATTTGATCAAGAGAGATTGTTATCAGGCTTAGAAGTATGAAATTTCCAAGTATGCAATTCTATGAAGTTCTACAACTTACAATGTACGAAGTCTAAGTGAGAAAGTTTCTAACTTAAACTTATTTGCACAGTTGACTGGTAGTATGTGTATGGAGTTGATTGGACTAGGAGGGATCCGGCACTACAGAAGCTGGCCAGGAGAAATCTTGGCCTTATGTGTTCTTCGAGCGGTTGCGAGTGCAATTAGAGTACATTCGAGTCGGTAAGTTTTACAAATTACAACTTAAAAGTTCTATAATTTACTTTTAGTTTCAAATTTCGATGCTAAATTGTTAATAACATATTCTAAATGTTAATGGCATGCAGATTCACAAATAATAATAATAATAATAATAAATCACCTCAAACAAAATAAACTCAATGACTTGGTCTTCGTCCGGTATAACCAGAAGCTGCGAGAAAGATTCCAGGCTAGGCGAGAAAAGCCTAGATTCTATGATCCTATTAGCCTATATGATTTGGAGGCAAATAGTGAGTGGCTTGTGGATACATGATCTAGTCTTTGCCGGCGAGTCACTTACATGGGCCCAAATCGAAGACGCTGCTTTATGGATCAGCACCTGGCAAAAGTTCTCAATCTCAACGGCGGAGAAGAGGAGCTAGAGGGGCGAGTAGTAGCATGAGGCCTGCGGCTGCACATAAAACTCAAGGAGAAGACGACGATGATATTGAGATTGAAAAAGTACAAGAAGATGCTCGACCATTAGATGTGAATGAGCAACTAGTATGGACAGATGATGAAGAAACAAAAGAAGATGAAGTATACATTAATGAAGGAAATGACTTTGACAATGAGGATGACGAAGGTGATGGTGATGATGTGCCACAATGGGAGAGGGAACAATGCATATAGTATTATAGTTAGTAAATTAGTAGTTTGTACTCTGTAGATTTTGTTTATCAATAAAAGCGTTAAGTTTTTACTTTTTATTAACAAGTTGTTGTTAATTTTTAGTTATTAATAGCTTAAATAGTATAGGTAATAGCTTTGAAAATTGATGGGAGTAGTGAAGTCTGTGGGAAAAAAAATAGATTTTTCACAAAATTTCCCATTTTTTTTCGATTTGTTTTCTTTTTTATGATTAAAAAATAATAATAATAATAATAATGTTGTGCGATCACATAAGCGATCACACAATGGTGGTCACATACAACCGCTTAGGTGATTTGACAACATTGATCCTATTATATGCTAGGATTGCATAAATCAAAGTAACAAAACTCCACATTATAGATACTGGGGCATGATAGTATGGCATGTGCAAAGCATGTGGATGGAGTAATGGAGAGAGAACGAGACAGAGAGAGCGGGAAGGTGCATCTACAAGCAAAAAGAGAAAGAGATAAGGATGCCCAAAATGTTTTCAACAGTGAGGAACACAACCCCACTTTTTCCAATGTTGTGGCCCATTATAGTTTTCGATCTACCTCGTTTTTGCGCTCATGTCCTAACATGAGCGGTGTAATAGATGTACAGAATGGATTTCACAAAGTCATCATAGTGAACCCCACAGAAGGTTTGTTACATGGGCTCTTAAAATGACATCGTCTAGTGCAAGCTAGACACAAAGGAGGAATGTGGGACTGGACCACTCATATGAATGGAATGAAATGACAAAAATGCCCTCGGATGAAGGCCTACACATCCATGTCCTTCTAGAATATGCCCCCTCCGACCAATTGCAATGGTAAATTTGGCAAAACGCTCCTTGCATTATGGAATGTCAAGATAAATTTACATTATAACTTAAACAATAGTATGAGTAGAGAACAGTAATTTTAGGTTGATAAAAAATTGATCCAGATCACAAAGAACCAGTAAGCTAGAATGGAAATGGTAGGGAACTCGAACTCTAGGTTACACTTGGCACATGTTCAATGTTCCACCTCTCTAATCTCTCCGTGTGGAAATCACCATAATTCCTCCAGAAAGAATGGAAGACGGGAAAGTATAAAGACCATGAACCAGCCAGTTCCAATCTCTGGGTGAATGCTGCTTGAAATATTAAGAGACTCATCGACTTTGGAAGAAGATAAATGAGATTATAGAATGCTCAGTGCAGAGCAGTTTCAGGGCAGCCACATTTGGCAGTGATCCACATCATTCATCTGGTTGGCTGCATCGCATTGCCATGGTCGGTCAGCAGACTAAAAATGGCCCTGTTAAATAATCCGCATCGATAAATTGGTAGGATTTCTTCATGTTGGCTATTTGTAACTTCTACCCATTCATTTACAGGCCAACAACTGAGGGTAAGGATGGTGTAATGGGGATGTTTTCTTTTCAGCAGTGCCCATCAAATGACTGGTCCAGATCACTGAAAGGCAGGTCTGGCTCCCAATTTATCTGTGGGCGAAAATGTTTTCTTTTCAGAAAGAATGGAAGACGGGAAAGTATAGAAACCATGAACCAGCCAGTTCCAATCTCTGGGCGAATGCTGCTTGAAATATTAAGAGACTCATTGACTATGGAAGAAGAAAAATGAGGTATCATAGAATGCTCAGTGCAGAGCAGTTTCAGGGCAGCCACATTTGGCGGTGATCCACATCATTCATCTGGTTGGCTGCATCGCATTGCCATGGTCGGTCAGCAGACCAAAAATGGCCCTGTTAAATAATCCCCATCGATAAATTGGTAGGATTTCTTCCTGTTGGCTATATGTAACTTCTACCCATTCATTTACAGGCCAACAATTGAGGGTAAGGATGGTGTAATGGGGGTGTTTTCTTTTCAGCAGTACCCATCAAATGACTGGTCCAGATCACTGCAAGGCAGGTCTGGCTCCCAATTTATCTGTGGGCTAAAATGTGTTGCTTTAGGCTGAGCACAAATATTTCCCAAGGACCTGTTTGGATTGGTGGAATCAAAGGGTCAATTTGTAGAGGAAAATGTCGTGAATAAAGGGATCCTAGAGGTTGTTTGTTTTAATTTCCATGATTTCCAAGAACAAGTGGAACAGTAATATTAAGTTTTGTACCAACGAATATTAAGTTTCCAAGAACAAGTGAAACGGAAAATGTCATGAATAAAGGAATCCTAGAGGTTGTTCTCTTCTCCTCTTTTCTTTTGTACCAACGAATATTAAGTTTCCTTTGATGAACCACAATGACGAAGACGACAACGATGAACGGAAATAGCATCGACGAATGACCATGACGACAAACAGAGTTACATCAGGGCGAAATGTGGAACATCAAAGTAAAGGAGATGGTATGGACATCATCTCAGATCATGAAATAGAGCACAGAAAAGCAAGCAGCCACCAGGATGATTTCCCTTTTGAACCCCGGAAGGAAATCACAGGAAAGCATGACAATGGGCCCCAATCGGACAAAATCGGAAAATAGCAACTGGTCCGAAACAGACAAAGGATAGGCAAACCCAAGCAACATGACGGAGGAAGAAATGTAGGAAGAAACGCATATTCAGGACTCCCTACCCTTTTCGTAAAGGGCTTTCCGGAAGGTTGGGCTCCCATCAACTTCGCAAGAGTGTTTGGCTGTGCTGGAGCGGTGATGGACGCGGTGAGACCAAGGGATAGAAATAGTGGTGATTTCAAGGACTTTGTGTTAATAAGGATGAGTTCCGAAGAGGAACTTACAAGGGCTGTACGAATGCTTTATGGCGAAAGCTTCGGAGGAGTTAAACCGTTGTTCCAGCGAGCAAGATTCTGGCCAGAACACAGATCAAAAAAAGCCTCTTATTCTTCAGTTCCAATCCCATCCAAGAAAACCCCTACGAGACTTTCATACCAAATGAAAGATCTATCGTTCAAAGAGGCTCTACTCCATCCGATGGAGGCAGATCTGGACATTCAATCATCTAACATCAACATCGACAATCCCCAAAAGAAGGCGAATGGTGAGACTCCAGTATTTGACCACCCACGTCCGAAGCAGGTGATTTGTATATCGCTTTCAGCCCTGGAAGAATCCAAAAGGAACCTTAAAAATACAGTGGTGATAACGACTAGAGTAGACGCTTCGATTTCTCAAATAAAAAACTGGATTCAGGAAACAACCGGCATTCGTCCAGAGCTGTACTCCATCCATCCGATAGGTTACAGAGAAGTCTGGCTTACGCTAAACCCAGAAGTTAACCAGGACCTCCTTATCTGCGCAGGCGTGTTGCATTCGGAGGGGCCGATCCTCAGGGTCTAGACCTGGGACAAAGTTTCCCTCTTTGGCATGGAAGAAATATGGATACTCATATGGTCAATTCCACTTCCATTGGAGTGTTGGAACAAAGATTTCTTCCTCAAGGCAGCAGGGGCCATTGGAAAATTCATAGAACTCGATTCTAAGACAATCCGAGGTGAGGAGATGGGGGTGATAAGAGCTAGAATTAGACGGAAGAAAGGTGAGCCAATCCCTTCACACATCCAAGTGGAGGTGGAAGAGAGGATCATCTCATTGCCTATCCTAAGGGAGATCAATCATGACCCTGTTCCTCATTTGGGATATCTCTAGTAGACTAGGGAGATTGCTCAACGCCCGCCAGTAGAGCCGACAGCCATGGAAACAAATGCCAGATCACAATTTCAATACGCTGTTAGAGCACATCCCCTTCGTTCTAATAGTCCTGCACCCACGGCTGGCCACAACTATAGTAGGAACAGATCTTTCCCTACGCAATCGACACGTGGCCTCGAAAATGACCCATTGCAACCTTTGAGCACCGTGCCAGCACGCTCACCACGCGGCTTCGATCCAACCCCTATCCAGTCCTCGAGTCTCGCTCCCTTTACCGCGTGTGCGTCGGAGATCCCTCCACGCACTCCTTTCTCGACAGGCGCATCGAACAACCTTCACATCCAAGGGACACGTCTCCTGTTTTTCTCGAGCCAACGGTTCAGAATCAGGGTGGGGAATGTCAGCAGGTTCGAGGCCCCACAACTGTTCTCTTAGGCTCGCTCCAACCTACCTGACCCTCCCACTTTTAGATCTTAACTGTTCATCCCACCCGGAGCCATCCTCCGAACTGACTCACCGACGCAAAAAGCTTGACTCTTTCTCGTCTTTGGAGAATGCAGACCAGATCGCTCGAGTTTTCAAATCCCCTCGATCTATACTCTTCCCCTAGCATCATTTGGCTGCAGAATCTTCCTCCGCCCTTCCTCTGATTTGGGAATCCGAAGACCCTCCTGAACTGGACTGCCAATCTTAGAACTTGGAGCATCAATCCAGCCTTGCCTCCTCCCACAGTGTTCCTAGAAGTATATCGCCTGATAAAGATCTTTCCATTCTCTTCCAAGAGGAAAGCATGGAAGACTACATCGATGCGAAGCCTCTCCAAATCCAAGTTGAAAACACTCCACGGGGTACGGACTTTTCTCTGAAGACGATCAAAAGTGCTGAATCTCAAGGGTCCGATCTCATCAATGTTACCCAAGGGAAGAAGTGGATCAGGGATGCCATCGGTCATGTTGGTAGATCCCTCGGTCTGTCGTTTGGGGACTGTCTAGAAGACTTCATCGCCCTCTTTCAATGTGTAGAGTCTTGTAAAAGATCACTGCCAGCTTCAAGATCTCCAAGACTTCACGCCTTCAAGTCGGTCCGCAACAGAGAACTCCTTAGCCTCTCATCCTCTCCCAGCTTCTCTCTACAACTCACATCGGGATCAACAAGCGCAATTAAAAGGGACAATCCGGTTTCTCTATGAAGATCCTCTCTTGGAATGTAAGGGGAGTTGGCTCGAAGCAGAAAAGAAGACTGCTCAAAGCCACAAGCAATCGTTACAATCTGGATGTTATTTGTTTCCAAGATACCAAAGTTCAGAACTTCACTCACCTGCTTTTGCGATCCCTCTGGAAAGCTAGTGATGACAGATGCGTTTCGCAAAATGCTACTGGCACTGCGGGAGGAATCCTAGTAGCTTGGAAAGCCTCAATTTGGTCTTTGGTCGATAGTTGGCATGGTGAATACTCTTTATCGGTAATCCTAAAGAATCCCTCTTCAGATACTCACTTCCTTATTACTTCAGTGTATGGCCCTACTTCCAAAGCTAACAGGGATGATTTCTGGCGGGAGCTAGACGATACTAGAAGCAGATTCCTTGGTCCTCGGTATGTATGTGGGGATTTTAATATTACTAGATTTGCAGAAGAAAAATCGCATGGCTCCAAAGTCTCCCCAACAATGCAGAAGTTCTCCGTCTGGATAAATGACCATGAACTCTTGGACCTTCCCCTTCTTGCATCCAAGTTCACTTGGTCTAACGGCAAACTGAATCCAACGAGATCCAAATTAGATAGATTCCTCCTTTCTCTTGATTGGATTGAAATCTTCCCCTTTCATTTCCCAATCGGCCCTTCCAAAAACCACTTCTGACCATTGTCCAATCCTCCTCTCTGTAGAAGATCAGAATTGGGGCCCTAAACCCTTCAGGTTTGAAATATCGTGGCTTCAGATTTCAAGTTTCTCCTAGCTCATTAAAGATTGGTGGTTGGGCTTTGATGTTGATGGTTTCGTAGGCTACAGATTGAGTAGAAAATTGAAGCTTCTAAAAGATAAAATTAAGCAATGGAGGGCTGAGGTGCTCAGCAAGAGGGCCAAGGAAATGGATTCATTACTCTTAGAATTACAGGATTTCGATGCCAAGGTAGAGGATGGTTCAATTTCCACAGATCAGCTATCCAAAAGAATTCAAATTATCCAAAATATCTCCGCCAGAGTGTTGGAAGACAAAATCGCCTAGAAACAATGTTCTCGAGCCAAATGGATCAGAGAAGGGGACAAAAATTCAAAGTTCTTCCACAGTATAGCCAACGCGCGTCTCAGAGTTAACAGAATCAATAGTATCGAAGTAAACGGGAACTGAATTGAAGATAAAACACAGATTGGAGAGGAGGCAGTTAGATTCTTCAACAACATTCTGAAGTCAGAGGATTGGAAAAGGCCTAGTCTCGACTCCCTTCAGTTTCTTAGATTATCTTCTTCTGATGCCAACAGCCTAGAAATTCCCTTCTCGCTAGAAGAAGTTAAGGTGGCAGTGGACGAGCTTGGTGGTGATAGGGCTCCAGGCCCTAATGGGTTCCCAATTCTCTTCTTCCAAAGATTTTAGGATGTCATTCAAAGCGACATCATGGACTTTTTCAGAGAATTTTTTTTTATAGAGGGCACCTGTCTAAAAGGTATCGGAGCTTCCTTCATCACATTAATTCCTAAATCTCCGAGAGCAGAAAGCTTTAAGGATTTTCGTTCGATCAGTTTAATCAGCAGCCCTTAGAAGATTCTTGCCAAAGTCCTGGTTAATCGTTTAAAATAGGTGATTGGGAATGTGATATCAAAGAATCAAAGCGCTTTCATTCTTGGCAGACAAATCATCGACTGTGCTCTTATTACCAACGAATGTCTTCATTCCAAATTCAAATCTGGATCAAAGGGGATTTTATGCAAGCTCGATATTTAGAAGGCTTATGATCACATCGACTGGGGTTTCCTGCAGTATTTGCTCGTCCGCATGGGTTTTGGTGAAAGATGGAGAGGCTAGATCAAGGAATGCGTTGGGTCAGCTTATTTCTCAGTCCTCCTGAATGGTTCTTCCAAAAGTTTCTTCAAAAGCTCCAGGGGACTTCGCCAAGGGGATCCTCTATCGCCCTTTCTCTTCTTCACTATCGTGGAGGCCCTATCCAAAATGCTTGCTAAAGGGCAGGTAGAAGGTATTCTTAGCGGCTTCAGAATCGAAGGTATGATCAATCCGATTTCCCACATCCAATTTGCGGATGACACGCTACTGTTCAATGAAGCTAATCAGGAATCGATGGGCAAACATGCGAACAACGATTAAATGTTTTGAGGCGGTGTCTAGTCTAAGAGTCAACATGGCAAAGTCAAAGATATTTGGGGTCAACAGGGAACAAAGTGAGGTCAATCTTTATGCTGAAATCCTTAAATGTGGCAGCGCTAATCTCCCTTCTTCCTTAGTGGGCCTCCCGTTGTGTTCTGGTAAGCTGCCTAAAGCCCTTTGGGATAAGGTCATCAATAGGTTTGATCATCACCTACCAAGATGGAAATGTAGATATATTCCATTTGGAGGTCGCATCACATTTTATGTTATTATTCAAATGCCCTGCTCTGGTTTTGGCGATTTTGGAAAAATCTAGACGTGACTTCCTTTGGCACGGATTAGAGAACAAGAAGAAATTTCACTTGGTTGATTGGAAGGAGGTTTGCAAGCACACTAATGTTAGAGGAGCGGGGATCAAATCTCTCAAGACTATGAATAGGGCTTTGCTAGGCAAATGGGTCTAGAGACTTGGTACCGAAAAGGGATCCCTATGGAACAACTTAATTTAAAGCAAGTACGGTTGCTCCGCAAGCGGATGGTGGACGAAAGATTCCTCTCTATACAAGTCATCAACTCTGTGGAGAGGAATTCTATCTATGAAAAAAGACATCTCCAGAAACATCAGTTTTGTCGTGGGTAACGGTGAGAATGTGCGATTCTGGGAGGACAAATGGGTGGGAGACCTTCCACTCAAATTGGAATTTCCACACATATACTGCATTGCCCCCAACCAAGCCATTTCGATAGCTGACTGTATCTCCTCTTTTGATGGGAATATGGTTTAGAATGTAGAATGCAGAAGAAACTTACAAGACTGGGAGACTGTTGAATATGTGGCCCTCCGTCGCATCTCAAACTGCAACCTGGATCTCTTATTTGAAGATAATCTTTGTTGTAGGGCAAACAAATCAGGTATTTTCTCTGTCAAATCTTTCTACAAGCTTTCGGATTCCTTGTGGTTGAATCCATGACCAATCATATCTAGCAGTACCCTGCCCCTCCAAAGATAATCTTTTTCGGTTCGTTGGTTGGTAAGAACAGAGTGCTCACTATCGACAATCTAAGGTGGAAAGGTATGATTCTTCCCAATGTTTGCCTATGCTGCGTGGCCAATGAAGAGAGAACCAACCACTTGTCCGTTCACTGCCCTTATATCAATCAGATTTGGCCCAACATCCTTTCCTCTTTTGGCACCTCTTGGTGTTCTCCTAATTCCACCGGGTTGCTTCTTAAGGCCTGGCACAGTACGAGGCTGGGTCAACAGCAAACCACAATCTAGAGATTGGCCATCCTGATAGTTTGGTGGACTGTGTAGGAAGAGAGGAATGGAAGATGCTTCAGAAATGAATCTAATTTGGTGGAGTCCCGTGTGCGCAGATCTAGGTAGCTAATTGTAGAATGGGCCGCTAGTGTCAATAAGCTAAGGGGTTGTAATCTTCTCCCTAGGAGTGTAATTGATCCACTTTCTCAGCGGATCCACTTCGTTTTGCTTTGTTCCCCTCTTTTGTTTTAATACAAATTTCGTATCTCTTAAAAAAAACCAAAAAAAAAAAAAAAAAAAAAAAAAAAAAAAAAAAAAAGGAGAAGAAGAAGAAGAAGAAGATTACAACCCCTTAGCTTATTGAAATGAATCTAATTTGGTGGAGTCCCGTGTGCGCAGATCTAGGTAGCTAATTGTAGAATGGGCTGCTAGTGTCAATAAGTTGAGGGGTTGTAATCTTCTCCCTAGGAGTGTAATTGATCCACTTTCTCAGCGGATCCACTTCGTTTTACTTTGTTCCCCTCCTTTGTTTTAATACAAATTTTGTATCTCTTAAAAAAAACCAAAAAAAAAAAGAAAAGAAGTGGAACGGTAATGCAGGGGCATTTTCACACTAGGCTCGAGTGGGGTGGTCTGTGGAATGCAAGGGAACACTTGGGGTAGGCGGCCCATGTGAGGCGACTGACTCGTGTGAAGCGGAACTCATGTGAAGTGGGGCCCACAAGGGGGGTTCGGCCAAGGTCCTAATCCATGGGATGTGGGGCCTGGGCTTTGAGATAAAGGGATTAATTCCACAGAAAGCATCACAACTATGGAAAAACACTAAAGCATCACAGCTATGGAAAAACACTTTCTTTTCCACAAGTACTTTCAGGACCACCGATCTAAACAGGGACTAGGACAACACAACCAAGGCAATTAAGAGTGATGCTCTAAAATACCAATTGAAAGAGAAACAACCCAACTGAACAGAATTCACACCTGAAATCTCATTGCCACTACATTCAATTGACAAAGAAAAGTTGTAGAAGAAAAAGGCAGAATCAAAGATAATCTAAACAATAAACAAAGAAAAAAAGAAAAGAAAACTTACATTGCTGCCACTGCAACCGTTGTGGCGGCAGCAAAGAATAATATCTAACTGCTTCCGCCGCCCTGCTCTTCCAACTTGCTCACATACGCCTTCAGTGTGAGCACAAGATCCCTGGCCGGCGCCTGCAGCGTGCTGACCAACGACACAGCAGGGGTCTGCAATGCCCCGAGGAGCTTAGCATAGACCTCCACCCGCGTCGGCATTGTCTCCAGGGCCTTGAAATCAGCAGGGGCGTAGAACTTGCCATCAAAAACAGCACCAGTAAAGTCATTTTCTTCGAGGCGCTTCTCCCGCTGGAAATCACGGTAGGGCTTGATGGCCCCGGGAATCTCCTCGGTGTGGACGAAGAGCCAGGCATTCATGCCTTTCATGCAGGGTTTGAGGGCTTCCCATGGAGTTCCCTCGATAGCCTTTCCAACTAGCGTGTTCTTAGCAACGACGAGCCTTACGGTGTCAGGCAGTGTGCTTCGCAGATCCTGGAATTGCTTGACGGTCAGGCCTTTGTAATTGATGGCCGCCATGAGGAAACAATTCTCGAGCTGGGTCTTAACGGTTTCCACCGTTTCTTCTTTTTTGGTGCGGCTGATTGCAGCGCGAGGGATTGATGTTCTTCTTCTTCCGTTGGGGAATTTTAGGAGTGAGGGCGCACCGAGTCTTGGTAGGTGTGTGGGCACACCGAGGGTTTGGGAGGAGAGATGAAGAGTCTGTCTTGGAGAGGAGAATGCGCACAGAGACGCATCCATGGCTGGATTGGGAAATGGGAAAGATGGAAAGGGGTTGGTGCGTCTGATGCCTGCTATCCATTACAACTGCCTTATCTTTGTTTTAGGGCGTGTTTGATTTTCCAAATCACCGGAAAATATTCAAGTAAATGGAAATAATAATTATTTCCCTACGTAGTTGCCGCACTCTTCTCGTAGCTGATTTGACGGGTTACTTTCTCGAGGCTAAAATAGGAAATACCATAAAATATTTATGGATCCCACCATGATACATATCATATATCTACACCATTCATCCATTATGTCAAATAAATTTATGATGTAAGCCAAAAAATGAGGCATATCTAATGCTCAAGTGGACTACACCATAAAAATATGTGAATTAAATACTTACCATTAAAAATTTCCTATGGCCATTGTTTCTTTTGATATGGGCAGTTGAGTGTTGGATCTAACTTATTTTTCCTTAACATCTCAAAATATTGTGATAAGATAAATAGACGGAACAGATATATAATATACATCAAGATGGGATACTAAAATGACCACTGTTACTTTTGAACCGGTTTCCAATCACCTTGAATATTCAAACAGGTGAAAGGATAATAATCACCCATTTCTTGAGTATTTACCATTTCCAGGTGAAACGATAAAAACCGAACAGGCTTATATTCTTTAGGAAATGGGCCACGGGGAGAAATGTGAAATAATAATGGATTTAGATTTTATACCGTCCATCATGGCGCATGTGAAAAGTGTCCGTGGGTTGTATATGAGAGCCATTTATTTGACACCCATGTGTTTCAAACTTTCAATAGTTAAAAAGCGAGGGGACTAGATTTCGAGCCGGGTTGGGTTAACTCGGAGGAACTCACTCGATTGAGTTTTTATGTTAATGAATGAGGTCTTAATTCCAACCGTTGGACAACGGGTAACTATCCACCTAGTCGATGTGATTGCGTACTACACCGCCTGTGTCTAGCCATGAATAGAGGTAGGCACCTAGCCAATCCGGATAGGTTTGGGTCCAACTTGACTCGATTCGAATTTTCAAGTAACTGACTTGAACTCGATCTGATCTGGGACTAAGTCCGGATCAGCTAACTTGATCCGATCCGATGCATGATTGGCCTGACCTGAACCGAGTCGGATCAGGTTGAGTATGGATCGGATTGAGTTAGGTCTGTGAGTCAAACTATGAGGTATGTGTTATATCCGAGCCGTTCATCCATTTGGAGAGCTCTTCTTAAAGCTTGATCTGAAAAAATTAGACAGATCCAAAGATAAGTTGGACCACAATGCAAAAAATAGTGGGGAGATTGAACGTTTACCATTGAAACCCTTTTGAAGATCATAAAAGTTTCGGATCAATATGAAATTTTTTTTTTCTTCTTCATCCATGTATTTTTAACCTCCTTAACATATTAGATGGAAAGTAAACATTATGGTGGGCCCTACAATTTTTTAACGGCAAAAATCATTATCCTCGCTACTATTTTTGGTGTGGTCCATTTGAGCTTTTAATATAATTCATTTTTTTCTAATGCTCCAAAATGATCTCGAAAAATGATAAACAGTGTGGATATAATAAATACATCATTATGGGGCCCATGAAACTTTGATCTCATTTGAGTCGTTCGTACAACTCATAGCTCGACACGTGTCTGTGCTCGTCTTCGCACGACACGTATCTACACCAACCCAGTTGTATAGCCGGTGTCGTGTATCACACGCAATCAGATTGCGTACTAAGTAGTCAGAATTCAGAATCAAGGGGATGCGGTTTTCCTGCGAAAGACTTTCGCAGTAAGTTCTTGTGCAAGGATACAGGGTGAGGCCCACCGAGATGTTTGTATGTGATCCACCCCGTCCATCCGTTTTGGTATATGCTTTTAGGACGTGTGACCAAGAATGAGGTGCATCCACCACTCAAGTGGGACATACTAGAGGAAAAAGTGGACATTCGGTGAACAACGTTGAAGCATCATTATGGTCATAAAAGTTCTATATCACACTATATATTTGGTGTTTTCACTTCATCCCATTTGGAATGACCTTATAAACAATTTGGATAGCATATAAACATCAGAGGTGGAACCCAAGAAGATCTCAACAGTGGGAATTTCTTTCCTTAATTTTCTAGTTCGTGTGACCCACTTTAGTTTTGTATCCACCTCATTTTTGGTCTCACATCCGAAAATAAGCTAGCAAAACGGATGGGCGGAATGAATTTCTCACATACATTGCAGTGGGCCCCACTCGGCATCCTTGCGCAAGAACTTCATGCGAAAGGTTTTTGGATGGAACCCATGTCCTACTCGAGTGTCGGTTGAGATGACTGAGGAGATGGATTGGCTACTCCTCCGGCCACTGTCAATGGCTGGTGATCGGTGCTCTGTGGACCCCACCATGATGTATTTATTTCATCCATATCGTCCATCTATTTTTTTAGATTAGTTTATTATATTAAAAAAATGAGGTATATCTCAATCTCAAGTGAACAACATTACAGGAAACCGTGTTGAATGAACGTTGTGCGGATCGGCTCGAATCGAATTGGATCGGATCCATTCAGATTGAATCGGTCTGGATTGACCACTAATCCAAACTCAATCCGATAAATGATCGGATCTGAGTGGTCCTACTTGATCTGCACCGATCCAAGCCTTCGGTTTTGTTCGGATCAGGTTGGATCCGCTGGATCGGGTAGGATTCTGCCCAGCTCGAGCCACAAACGGGTAGTTCTGTGGGCAGGACCACCTTGACATATCAATTTATCCCCACCCTCCATCCCTTCTCTTAGATCATTTTGAAGGCATGATTAAAAAAATGTGGCAGATCCAACGCTCAAGTGGACTACACCAAAGATTACTTTGGCATTTAATGTTTTGTGCACAACCAAGCTTATTATTTGGTGTGGTCCACTTGGGCATTGGATCTAACTTATTTTTATGCATTTACCTTGAAATGATTTAAGAGAATGGATGGACTGCGTGGATGAACAAATAAATCATGGTAGACCTGCCTACAGAATTGCCCATTTATTGCCAAAGACGGGTGGGGTAGTACGCAATCCACGTCCCCACCTCATGAGTAACTTTCAACCTTTTGTGCGCATGTGACATCCAAACCATCTAATAGGTAGGCTCCACCAAGTGATCCTTATGGTAGAGCCAACTTATTAGATAGGGAGGATGCCGCACACGCATGAAAAGTTGAAACTTATCCACATAGTGGACCATTAACTTATAGTCCAACCTATTAATACTTAGGCCTTCCCCTTCATTATTAATTATTAGCTTGAAATGTTTTTTTTTTTTTTTTTTTTGTTTTTTTTTTTTTGTTTTGTTTTGTTTAAATAAAAATTTGAAGCCATCCACTTTTTGGCTTAACTAGATAAGCACCCAACCTAATAAATTTTTGAAACCCACGCATACATTTTATTTATTTGACTTTATTGGACCACCTTCATTTCATTTTCATGCACGTCTTTTTTTTTTATATGACAAAAGCCATCCATAACATAGGCAGTGGAGTATGACCATTCGTTGATTTGATGAAGAGCTTCATGTGGATGAGATCCACCTCGTCCAATTGGTCTACCACCTGCTGTTGGGATTTGGCTCAAAAATAAGGCTGACTCAAAACTCGGGTGTGCTACACCATGGAAAATAGTAAAGATGGGAAATTTCGCCACTAAAAATGTCCAAATTATGTGGGGTCCATCTTGGTGTGAATATGCCATCCAATGCACTCATCTAATGCAACACACTGGAATGAATACATTCCCCGAAAATTAGGACATTCGAAGACTTACGTAGGCCAAGCAAGAGACAGCCCCGATTCGCTATGAACCGCTTACGGTGGGGTTCATGTCAATCGGAAGCCCTTGCTAGTTTTAACTGTTCAAATCATGTGGAAGAGCCACGATCATAACAAATGGTGGCTATTTTCAATATGGACAGTGCTGATAGCGGTTGAAACCTGAAAATAAAAATAAAAATAAAATAAAGACAAGAAAAGAGAGTTAACAGATTACCTCAAAGAGAAAAATGAATGATAAATATTGTAGATGGTTTGAAAGAAAATTGAAGATTGAGAGGAGACTGTGCGAGATCGAGTCGATTCATGGTGATGAGGTTAGAAGATGAATGAAAGAAGAAGAAGAGAAGGGAAAATGGAGAAATGGAGGAGATTAAAAAAAATAATAATAATGAGAAAAGATGATGGAGAGATAAGAAAGGTGATAGTCATTCCTACCCATTTTAAAAAGAAGTGAGAGGATAAACATCGAAATGGGAAATGGTGTCGATGTGCACATCATCAAGGGCTGCGAATGTGTACTCTTTTTATTGAGAATAGTAAGTAGCTCATATAGTACGATGTGATTGGAGTTGCCACTGGTCGAAAGAACTTGGTATTTACAGTTGGATAAACATTGAAGGTCCATAATGGGTAAGGGAATCAAAGATTCCCCAACCTAACTCTTGTGATTGGTTTGGGACAATGATTAAGGGTAAGGACCTTGATGATGAAGAAGAAAAGAGTTAGACACCCTTCTCTCACTATAAGAAAAGACACTTTTACCTATGAAAATTTTCATAAGTAAAAGTCTTTTTTTTTTGTAGGCAAAAATGTCAAAAATTTTTGTCGACAATTTCGTTGTTAAAAGGCCGAGGGAAAAAACTTTTACTAGATAAGACTTTTATCGAAGATTTTCTTTCGTAGGTAAAAGCTTTTACCAACGTTTTTTTCGTAAGCAAAAATATTGTCAAATCTTTTTGCGTAAGAGTATTTTCGTAGATGAAAAGATTTACAAAACTTTTACCTACGATTATTTTCGTAGCTAAAAAGATTACAAAAGTTTTACCTACGAATATTTTCGTAGGTAAAAATTATGTAGGTAAATATTGTTATAAAAGTTTTACCTACGAATACTTTTGTATCTAAATATATATATATATATATATAACTTTTACCTATGAATATTTTCATTGACAAAAATATTTACATATTCATAGAACTTTTTGCTTACGAGTCTTTCCGTAGCTAAAAACTTTTACGAAACTTTTACTTATAAATTGTTTGGTAGGAAAAACCATTTTATAAAACATATACCTACAGATATTTTTGGAGGTAAAAATATTTTCAAAACTTTTACCTACGAATATTTTCGTAGCTAAAACTATTTACAGAGTAAAAATGTAGATAAGACTTTTACCTACGAAAAGTTTCGTACGTAAAAAGCCTGGATGATACTTTTACCAACGAAAATTTTCGTTGGTAAAAGTTTTTTTTTTTTTCAATATTCTAGAAAAAAATTCTTGATATACACCTGTTATATAAATATTTCATCATATTCACATTCACATCCATTTAAACCCAAAGTACGTAAATCCATCCAAATATAAACTACATCCATCAACATGACATTCATTCACACATAAATACATATAAGTTTAACATCATAAATAAAATATAAAAAATCACAAAGATGAAGGCGGAGGTGATGGAGCATCAGTGGATAAGCGTACAGCGAGAGCCTGAAACATCTCCGTCATCCGTCACTCATGCTCCACCTGTATCTCCTCCATCCTTCTCTCCTACTCCTCTCTTTCCCTCGCCTGCTCCTCCATCCTCCTCCTCTCCTTCTCCTCCCTCTGCCTCATCAGATCCTCCATCCTCCTCTCTTGCTCCTCCCTCTGCCTCGTCAGATCCTCCATTCTCCTCTCCTGTTCCTCTATCTACCTCTCCAACTGCTCACTCTTCTTCTCCAGCTGCTTTCTGATGGTACCTTATATCCCTCACCAAACTCGCATCCAACTATTATCCATGTCTACAATGAAAAGACTAAAGTCAGTTTACAAAAATAGCTTTAAGATTAGGCTAGGTTATAGGTTTAGGTTATATGTTTAGGATTTGAGATTAGGTTTAGGTTTAGGTTATAAGTTAAGGTTTACGTTATAAGTTTAGGTTAAGGTTATAAGTTTAGGTTAAAGTTGTAAGTATAGGTTATTGGTTTAAGATATAAGTATAGGTTTAGGTTATAAGTGTAGGTTATAGGTTTAGGGAAAGGTTAGGTTTAGGTTATAGGTTTAGGGATTTGAGAATAGGTTTAGGTTATAAGTATAGGTTTAGGTTGGGTTATATGTTAAGGTCTAGGGATTTGAGTTTAGGTTTAGGTTAAGGTTGTAAGTTTAGATTAAGGTTATAAGTAGAGGTTATATGTTAAGATTAAGGTCTAGGTTTAGGTTATAAGTTTTGAGATTTGAGAATAAATTTAGGTTATAGGTTAAGGTTTAGGTTTAGGTTATTATAGGTATAGGTTTAAGGTATAGGTTATAAGTATAGGTTATAGGTTAAGGTTTTGAGATTTGAGAATAGGTTTAGGTTAAGGTTATAAGTATGCGTTATAGGTTAAGGTTTAGGTTTAGGAAATTGGGTTCGAGTTCAGGATCGGGTTTAGGTTTGGGTTTAGGTTTTAAGTTTTAGGTTTAGGTTTAGGTTTATGTTATAAGTATAGGTTTTGAGATTTGAAAATAGGTTTAGGTTATAAGTATAGGTTTAGGTTGGATTATAAGTTAGGGTTTAAGGATTTGAGTTTAGGTTAAGGTTTAGGTTTATGCTATAAGTATACGTTTAGGTTATACGTTATAAATATAGATTATAGGTTAAGGTCTAGGTTATAAGTATAAGTTTTGGGATTTAAGAATAGGTTTAGGTTAAGGTCATAAGTATAGGTTTAGGTTATAAGTTAAGGTTTAGGTTTAGGTTTAGGTATAGGTTTAGGTTATAGGTATAGGTTTAGGTAATAGGTTATAAGTATAGGTTATAGGTTAAGGTTAAGGTTATAAGCATACGTTATAAGTTTATGTTATAAGTTTAGGTTTAGGTTGTAGGTTAATGTTTTGGGATTTGATAATAGGTTTAGGTTAAGGTTATAGGTATGGGTTATAGGTTAAGGTTTAGGTTTAGGAAATCGGGTTCGGGTTTGGGATCGGGTTTAGGTTTGGGTTTAGATTTTAGGTTATAGGTTATAAGTATAGGTTATAGGTTAAGGTGTAGGTGTAGGTTTAGGTTATAGGTTAAGGTTTAGGTTTAGGTTATAGGTTTAGGTTATAAGTTACAAGTATAGGTTATAGGTTAAGGTTAAGGTCTAGGTTTAGGTTATAGGTTAAGGTTTTGAGATTTGAGAATAGGTTTAGGTTAAGGTTATAAGTATGAGTTACAGGTTAAGGTTTATGTTCAGAAAATCGGGTTCAGGTTTAGGTTTTAGGTTATAGGTTATAAGTATAAGTTATAGGTTAAGATTAAGGTCTAAGTTTAGATTATATGTATAGGTTTTAGGATTTGAGAATAGTTTTAGGTTAATGTTATAAGTCTAAGTTTAGGTTATAGGTTAAAGTTTAGGTTTAGGTTATAGGTTATAGGTTAAGGTTATGGTCTAGGTTTAGGTTATAGGTTAAGGTTTTGGGATTTGAGAATAGGTTTAGGTTAAGGTTATAAGTCTAGGTTTAGGTTATAGGTTAAGGTTATAGGTATAGGTTTAGGTTACAGGTTATAAGTATAGGTTATAGGTTAAGGTTAAGGTCTAGGTTTAAGTTATAGGTATAGGTTTAGGTTATAGGTATAGGTTATAGGTTTAGGGAAAGGTTAGGTTTAGGTTATAGGTTTTGGGATTTGAGAATAGGTTTAGGTTATAAGTATAGGTTTATGTTGGGTTATAGGTTAAGGTTTAAGAATTTGAGTTTAGGTTAATGTTTAGGTTTAGGTTATAGGTTAAGGTTTGGGTATAGGTATGGGTATAGGTTATAGGTATAGGTATAAGTTATAGGTTATAAGTATAGGTTATAGGTTAAGGTTAAGGTCTAGGTTAAGGTTATAAGTTTAGGTTTAGGTTATATGTTAATGTTTTGGGATTTAAAAATAGGTTTAGGTTAAGGTTATAAGTATGGATTATAGGTTATAGGTTTAGGTTTAGGAAATCGGGTTCAGGTTCGGGTTCGGGTTTAGGTTTAGGTTAAGGTTATAAGTATAGGTTTAGGTTATATGTTATATGTTTAGGGTGTAATTTAGGTTAAGGGTGTGGTTCTTGCAAATACAGATATAAATGAGATATAAACACGGCCTGTCCAAATGGCCAAGCCCTTCCAATGCTATCCATTTCAACTTTATCATGGTCATAACAGCGGTTCCCACCTTTTAGGGAACCCGCTCATTCGGATAGCTCCGACGCACATCTAGGTCAGCTCCATTAATTTTGAGAAAATATAAAAACACGGCCTGTCCAAAATGGTCAGGCCCCTCCAATGTTATCCATAGGAAATGGACAGCTTCATAATGGTCATAATAGCGGTTCCCACCTTCCAGGGACCCCCACTCATCCGGATAGCTCCGACGCGCATCCAGGTCTACTCTATTAATTTCGAGCAAATACATAAACACGGCTTGTTCAAATGGTCAGCCCCTACAATGCTGTCCATAGGAAATGGACAGCTTCATCATTGTCATAACAATGGTTCCCACCTTCCAGGGATCCCCGCTCATCTGGATAGCTCCGATGCACATCTGGATTTGCTCTATCAATTCTAAGCTAATACAATTAAATCCTAAATTAGTTACTCATCCAAGGTGGATAGATTGCAATACTTTCATATTCCTATTTAAACATCCACGTCGAAAATCCGGCAGCATCTCCTCATGCCTCTCTAGATAAGTTGATCTTACGTTACATTCCAATGTTAAATATCTAAAACAATATAAAGATATTTGGCATTGGATATGGAACGGAAGAAACATATTTAGAGAGAAATGAGGAGATGGACCGCGAATCAGGCATGAACATTTAAATAGATTATATGAAAGCATAATATCCATCTAACCTTGAACTGTCCAAAATGGAACAATTTGAACAATTTCTATGCCACCAAAAATACACCATATCTATATATGGCCACATAGAAATCCTCAAACGAGTAACTAATAATCTAACTTACAAATCTATAAATTACAAATCTTGAGTTTTATCTAGTGACTTAAAAGAGCAAACCTGACATTATTGATGATGAGATGAAGCCTCAAATGCCCCTGTTTACAACCAGATAGAAAGTCACTAAGAAGTCTAAGATTGGTCTGTATTTTCCCAATTCCTTATAGGATTCTATGCATGTTCAAAAAGCAAAAGACAAAGAAAATTTTAGAAAATGAAAATGAAGACAACCAGCTTCCTTCAGCTATCTGTCCATTTCAATCATATTAAAATTTCATTGGTCCAAAATTTTTCTGCAAAATGATAATAGCCTAACAACAAATGTAACTGTATTAGCAACTTGATAAAGACCTAAATCATGCTGTTTTATATACTTTATCAACAGAAAAATAAAAAAAAAAAATCAGCAACTTACCTCAGTAATTAAGTAAAGGTTTTCTTCTTGCAACACATCTTCAAAATTTGAAGACATCTATCCCATGAATTCGATATACCCTTTCATGGTGAGCCATGGGCTTAAAAATGAGGCGAATCCAAACTTAGGTGAGCAACAACATAAACAATGGTTAAGAGTGGATGCACATCCATTGAAACCCTTTTTTTTTTTTTTTTTGTACAGCGGACCCAACGAGATGTGGTTTATACATTTAGGCCATTCATTGTGACTTAGATAAGGGGTCACAATAGATTTTAGGCTATTTCAAAACTTAGGTGGGCTCCAACAAATGCTTTTAAATGTTTTAGGCATGATTTCTCATAATTTCATATGGAGAATCCAAAAAAACCAACAAGAAGAAGAAAACTTAATGTCTATGGAGAATCCAAAAAAAAAAACAAATTTACTAAAAGGTATGACAGGAACTCTTACAACTTGTGGAGAATCTAATGACCGTACTGTCTATGGCCTTCTGAGGAGTCGGTGTTTCTTTCTGTCAAAAGAAAACAATCACAGTATAATAATCATCTTTAGAAATTAAAACCCATATTCAAAAACTAGGAAATAGCAAATGAGAAAAATACCCAATAGAAATTCCATGTTCATTTGATCAGTTCCGTGCAATTTCACACACCCAATTCATCCAAAAAATCAGAAACATGACTTGTATGGACAACAGAAGCTCCTTTCATTCAATCAGTTCCATGGAATTCCATGAGTTCACCAAATACAATAACAGAATAACCATAATGATTTGTGAATACCGCTATAGCTGTATGGAAAGGTTAGATCTAAAATTTCTTATACATAGTAGAATAGGCATGCAAGAAATCTGAACTTCAACAATAAACTTGCATGCAGTGTGAAAAGAAAATTGCAAAGAAATGAGGAGAAACATCACCGTATACTCCTTCAACCAAGGTGCAATATGATCTGGTTCCAGATTTGGCTTAAGATATTTATGGCCATCATTGGTTTATATGATGATGATGGGTACTTATTCCTCTTTAAGGCCAGAGTGCTGTTAAAAGAAAACCCATTTCCAAAAATAAATAAAAATAAATAAATAAAACTATTGGTCACACACTAGTTGCATTATATATAGCATAGATAATACTAATAATTGCAATGTATTAGAAGTTTCTAGAGTTTTCTAAAGGGGTCCTATAGATAGTGTCACATAGAGAAAATCTAAAAGTAGTTAGGGATTAAACACAGCATAAGACATCTTGAAAGTTAAATAGAAACAATGATCAAAGTCCAAGACATTCTTAAAAGAAACAATGTCTGGAACTGGAGCATTAAATGATTTAGGGAATTACAATAACTTGTAGAATAACCGTGATCATCAAATGTATGTAACAAGTTATGGCATCCACAAAAGGCATATCTCAACTTACAAAATACAAAATCTGAATGTTGTTCCACACCCAATCATCAACCAATTGGCCAATCAGAATGCCCACCCACTGAGAACTTAACATTAGGACTAAGATTATTAAGTAATCCATGACATTAAAATGGCCTTGTTTTGTTTCAAGCTTTTATTCAGCCTTCAGGCCTCTCTTTTCTTAATATATTTTTTTTAAACAGCCTTAATCTTTTCTTAATAAAAATATTTGTCTGCCACTTGGAAAAAAAAAATATGTATGTATTCATAATGAGAAACCAAATTCAAATTTAGATCCAACAAGTTAGAAAAGAAAATACCAGCACAATGACAACCAAATGGGCAGTGGACTAAGGCCCTAGCACTTCTACTATTGGAAAAAATACTGAGGTAACAAGAATTATAAAACTAAAGTAGAAAACAGTAGCAGTAAACAAATAGTGATTTAAACCAACCAGACTTTTAGACTAATTGCATACTTTAAGGGGACTCAGCTACATACAATAATCGCAGTGTTTGTCAAAGACTTCAAACCAGCAATGAATACATGAGCCTCGGGCAATGTTGAGAAATCATTCGCTCGCAATCTCTGTCACATCCTTGTTTGAACAGATCCATACTTGGACCTCCAAAACCTGTGAAGTATCAAAACGTAGAATTGTCAGCTTAGTTGGACCTAACCAATTAAAGGATAGTAAATTGACAAGTGGGTTGGAAGAAATGGAGATGTGCCTTGAGAGTTTTTTATGTGATCATTGTGTAACAGTCAAACTAAAAGGGAAATTTTATAGAATGGCTATAAGACCAGCCATACTGTATAGGATAGAATGTTGTACAATTAAGGAAGAATGTGTTCATAAGATGAGTGTAGCTGGCCCAAGGATGTTGATATGAATGAGTGGGAAGACAAGGAAGGATAGAAATAGAAATGAATGCATTCAAGGGAATTTGGGAGTAGTACCAATAGGTAATAAAATGAGGGAAAGTAGACAGATTGTTTAGTCACATGCAATGGAGAGACCAAGAACTACAATGGTTAGATAGAGTGAGTTGGTATAAGTTGAAGTTTAAGAAACATAGAGAAACAAATATGGTGATATGTACATGAGGCTGTTGAAGTTTAAGAAACAAAAGTCTTATAATTTTTTTGAATGACTATAAAGGTATTTAAATTCAGTTTGTCATATAAATACCTAGAATCATAATCATAATCGTAATCATAAAAGTTTTTTAAAATTTTAGTTGGTTGTCCAAATGATTCTTGAAATTTTATTGAAAATGGTACGCTTGTCATTCAATATTCAAAACCTTTGCCCATACTCCAGATTTTTTTTATTCAGTAGCTTAGTCAGGTCAATGGTAAGTGCACCAACTTCATCAAAGAATCATAGATTGGAAGGGAGTCAATCAGATAGTTTCTTTAATTTTCTTTTTTCATCATAAATTGATACTGAGTTTAAACCAACCATTACATTCTCTGGCACATATATTTTTAACTGTGGAAAACAATCTTAGAATCTCCATCATGCCGTATATATGTAGTTTCTCTTTCACTTGTGAATTTATTTCTCTACCTAGTTTTAAAACTAATGAGTTCTTTGTACTAATTTCATGCAGCATCTCTTGGTATCGTCAGATTTTGCATCCATGCAGTAACATATACTGCATTAAAGTTTTTACTGAAATGGTTGTTTCAGTATGAACATGAACACAGATAATGGTTGGCCACTATCTCTTTGGGACTGATATCAAGTTGTTTACATGCAATGGATTTAAGACATTCCAAATCATCATCGGACTTCTTGAGGTACATACTGGTTCATGCATACATACAAATGCCTACCCAGACCCGGATGTGCGTCGGATCTATCCGAATGAGCGGGAGTCCCTGGAAGGTGCGAACCGCTATTATGACCATGATGAAGCTGTCCATTTTCTATGGACAGTATTGGAGGGGCCTGACTATTTGGACAAGCCGTATTTATGTATTTGCTCAAAATTAATGGAGCAGACCCGGATATGCGTCAAAGCTATCCGGATGAGCGGGTTCCCTGGAAGGTGGGAACCGCTGTTATGACCATAATGAAGTGGTCCATTTCTTATACATAGCATTGGAGGGGCCTAGCCATTTGGACAGGCCGTGTTTATATTTATATTTACAGGGACCACATCCTTAACCTAAACCACACCCTAAACTTATAACCTTAACCTAAATCTATTCTTAAATCCCAAAACTTATACCTATAACTTAAACCTTAACCTATAACCCAAACCTTAACCTATAACCTATAACCTATAACCTAAACCCAAACCTAAACCCGATCCCGAACCCGAACCTGATTTCATAAACCTAAACCTTAACCTATAATCTATACTTATAACCTTAACCTAAACCTATTCTCAAATCCCAAAACCTATACCTATAACCTAAACCTTAACCTTAACCTAAACCTAACCCTATACTTATAACCCATAACCTAAACCTAACAATTTTCTAAACCTATAACCTACACTTATAACCTAAACCTAAATCTATAACTTAAACCTAAACCTAAAATCTAAATGTATTCTCAAATCCCTAAACCTAAACATACACCTAATCCTAATCTCAACTCCCTAACCTAAACCTAAACCTAAACTTGAAAACCCAAACCTAAACCCGATCCCGAACCCAAACCCGAATTCTTAAACCTATTCTTAATTCCCTAAAGCTATAACCTAAAACCTAAACCTATACCTATACCTATACCTATACCTATAACCTAAACCTAAACCTTAACCTTAACCTATACTTACAACCTTAACCTAAACTTATAACCTTAACCTGAACTGATAATGTAAACCTTAACCTAAACTCAAATCCCTAAACCTTAACCTAAACTTATACTTATAACCTAAACCTAAATCTATAACCTAAACCTATACCTATACCTATAACCTAAACCTAAACCTTAACCTTAACCTATAACCTATACTTATAACCTTAACCTGAACTTATAACGTAAACCTTAACCTAAACTCAAATCCCTAAACCTTCACCTAAACTTATAACATCTCTTGGTATCATCAGATTTTGCCTCCATGCAGTAACATATACTGCATCAAAGTTTCTATTGAAATGGTTGTTTCAGTATGAACATGAGTACAGACAACGGTCGGCCCCAATCACTTTGGGACTGATATCAAGTTGTTTACATGCAATGGATTCAAGACAAATTCCAAATCATCATCGGACTTCTTGAGGTACATACTGGTTCATGCATACATACAAATGCCTACCCAAACCCGAATGTGCGTCGGAGCTATCCGAATGAGCGAGGGTCCCTGGAAGATGAGAACTGTTGTTATGACCATGATGAAGCTATCCATTTCCTATAGATAGCATTGGAGGGGCTTGGCCATTTGGACAGGCCATGTTTATGTATTTGCTCAAAATTAATGGAGCAGACTCGAATGTGCGTCGGAGCTATACGGATGAGCGAGTTCCCTGGAAGGTGAGAACTACTATTATGACTATGATGAAGCTATCCATTTCCTATTAACAGCAATGGAAGGGCCTGACCATTTGGACAGGCTGTGTTTATATCTTGTTTATATTTATATTTACAGGGACCACACCCTTAACCTAAACTACACCCTAAACCTATAACGTATAACATGAACCTAAACCTTAACTTATAACCTAAACCTAGACTTATAACCTTAACCTAAACCTATTCTCAAATCCCAAAACCTATACTTATAGCCGAAACCTAAACCTTAACCTTAACCTATAACCTATACTTACAACCTTAACCTAAACCTAAGCCTTCACCTATAACCTAAACATATACCTATAACCTTAACTTATAACCTAAACCTAGACTTATAACCTTAACCTAAACCTATTCTCAAATCCTAAAACCTATACCTATAACACAAACCTAAACCTTAACCTATAATCTAAACCTAGACTTATAACCTTAACCTAAACCTATTCTCAAATTCCAAAACCTTAACCTATAACCCAACCTAAACCTATACTTATAACTTAAATCTATTCTTAAATCACAAAACCTATACTTATAACCTAAATCTAAACCGTAACCTATAACCTAAAACCTAAACCCAAACCTAAACTCGATCCTGAACCCGAACCCGATTTTCTAAACCTAAATCTTAACCTATAACTTAAACCTATACCTATAGTCTAAACTTAAACCTTAACTTATAACCTAAACCTATACTTATAACCTTAACCTAAACCTATTCTCAAATCCCAAAACCTATACCTATAACCTAAACCTAAACCTTAACCTATAACCTAAACCTAGACTTATAACCTTAACCTAAACCTATTCTTAAATCCCAAAACCTATACTTATAGCCAAAACCTAAACCTTAACCTTAACCTATAACCTATACTTACAACCTTAACCTAAACCTAAGCCTTAACCTATAACCTAAACATATACCTATAACCTTAACCTATAACCTAAACCTAAACCGTAACCTATAACCTATAACCTAAAACCTAAACCCGATCCCAAACCCTAACCCGATTTCTTAAACCTAAACCTTAACCTATTCTCAATTCCATAAAGCTATAACCTATAACCTATAAGCTAAACCAAAACCTATAACCTTAACCTGTAACCTATAACCTATAACCTATAACAAACTTATAACCTATAACCTAAACCTAAAACTTAAACCTAAACCTATAAACTAAAACCTAAACGTAAACCTAAAACCTAAATGTATTCTCAACTCCCTAAACCTAAACCTACACCTAATCCTAATCTCAACTCCCTAACCTAAACCCAAACCTAAACTTGAAAACCCAAACCTAAACCCCATCCCAAACTCGATTTCCTAAACCTAAAACTTAACTTATTCTCAATTCCCTAAAGCTATAACCTATAACCTAAACCTAAACCTAAACCTATAACCTTAACCTAAACCTAAAACCTAAACCTAAACCTAAAACCTAAATGTATTCTCAAATCCTTAAACCTAAACCTACACCTAATCTTAATCTCAACTCCCTAACCTAAACCTAAACCTAAACTTGAAAACCCAAACCTAAACCCGATCCCGAACCCGAACCCGATTTCCTATACCTAAACCTTAACCTATTCTCAATTCCCTAAAGCTATAACCTATAACCTATAACCTATAACCAAAACTTGTGACTTTAAACTAAACAAAAAACCTACAACCTAAACCTTAACCTATAACCTGTAACCTAAACTTATAACCTATAACCTAACCTTAACCTAAACCGTAACCTAAACCCGAATCCGAACTCAATTTCCTAAACCTAAACCTTAACCTATTCTCAATTCCCTAAAGCTTTAACCTATAACCTATAACCTAAACCTAAACCTAACCTAAACCCATAACCTTAACCTAATCCTAAAATCTAAACCTAAACCTAAAACCTAAATGTATTCCCAAATCCTTAAACCTAAACCTACACCTAATCCTAATCTCAACTACTTAACCTAAACCTAAACTTGAAAACCCAAGCCCAAACCCGATCCTGAACCCGAACCTAACCTAAACCTTAACTTATTCTCAATTTCCTAAATCTATAACTTATAACCTATAACCTAAACCTAAGCCTAAACCTAAACCTAACCTAAACCTATAAACTAAAACCTAAACCTAAACCTAAAATCTAAATGTATTCTCAAATCCTTAAACCTAAACCTACACCTAATCCTAATCTCAACTCCCTAACCTAAACCTAAACCTAAACTTGAAAACCCAAACCTAAACTCGATCCCGAACCTGAACCCAATTTTCTAAACCTAAACCTTAACCTATTCTCAATTCCCTAAAGCTATAACCTATAACCTATAACCAAAACCTTAACCTATTCTCAATTCCCTAAAGCTATAACCTATAACCTATAACCTTAACCTAAACCAAAACCTATAACCTAAACCTTAACCTATAACCTATAACCTAACCTTAACCTTAACCTAAACCCAAAACCTATATCTAAAACTATAACCTAAACTTGAAAACCCAAACCTAAACCTGAACTCGAACCTGATTTTCTAAACCTAAACCTTAACCTATTCTCAATTCCCTAAAGCTATAACCTATAACCTATAACCTAAACCTAAACCTAACTTAAACCCATAACCTTAACTTAATCCTTAAACCTAAACCTAAAACCTAAATGTATTCTCAAATCCTTAAACCTAAACCTACACGTAATCCTAATCTCAACTAATTAACCTAAACCTAAACCAAACCTAAACCCGATCCTAAACTCGAACCCGATTTTCTAAACTTAAACCTTAACCTATTCTCAATTCCCTAAAGTTATAACCTATAACCTATAAGCTAAACCTAAACTTTAACCTATAACCTATAACCTAAACTTATAACCTATAACCTAAACCTAAAACCTAAACCTAAACCTATAAAAGAAAACCTAAACCTAAACCTAAAACCTAAATGTATTCTCAAATCCCTAAACCTAAACCTACACCTTATCCTAATCTCAACTCCTTAGCCTAAACCTAAACTCGAAAACCCAAACCTAAACTCGAACCTGAACCCGATTTCATAAATCTAAACCTTAACCTATTCTTAATTCCCTAAACCTTAACCTATAACCTAACTTAAACCTAAACCTATAACCTAAACTTATAACGTAAACCTAAACCTATAACCTAAACCTAAACCTAAAACCTAAATGTATTCTCAAATCCTTAAACCTAAACCTACACCTAATCCTAATCTCAACTCCCTAACCTAAACCTAAACCTAAACTTGAAAACCCAAACCTAAACTCCATCCCGAACCCGAACCTGATTTCCTAAACCTAAACCTTAACCTATTCTTAATTCCCTAAAGCTATAACTTATAACCTAAACCTAAACCTATAAGCTTAACCTAAATCAAAACCTATGACCTTAACCTTGACCTATAACCTATAACCTAAACTTATATCTTATAACCCAACCTTAACCTTAACCTAAACCCTAAACCTTTACTTATAACCTAAAACCTAAATGTATTCTCAAATCCCTAAACCTAAACCTACACCTAATCCTAATCTCAACTCCTTAACCTAAACATAAACCTACACTTGAAAATCCAAACCTAAACCCGAACCTGATTTCCTAAACCTAAACCTTAACCTATTCTCAATTCCCTAAAGCTATAACCTAAAACCTAAACTTAAAACGTAAATGTATTCTCAAATCCCTAAACCTGAACTTACACCTAATCCTAATCTCAAGTCCCTAACCTAAACCTAAGCCTAAACTTGAAAACCCAAACCTAAACCCGATCTCGAACCCGAACTCGATTTCCTAAACCTAAACCTTAACCTATTCTCAATTCCCTAAAGCTATAACTTATAACCTAAACCTAAACCTATAACCTTAACCTAAACCAAAACCTATGAGATAAACCTTAACCTATAACATATAACCTAAACTTATATCCTCTAACCTAACCTTAACCTTAACCTAAACCTGAAACCTAAACTTTAACCTAAAACCTAAAACCTAAACCTAAACCTAAACCTAAAACCCAAATGTATTCTCAAATCTCTAAACCTAAACCTACACCTAATCCTAATCTCAACTCCCTAACCTAAATCTAAACCTAAACTTGAAAACCCAAACCTAAACCTGATCCCGAACCCGATTTCCTAAACCTAAACCTTAACCTATTCTCAATTCCCTAATGCTATGAATATTTTTTTTTATATTTTATTTATGATGTTAAACTTATATGTATTTATGCGTGAATGAATGTCATGTGGATAAGATTGTTTGTGTTTGGATGAATGTAGTTTATGTTTGGATGGATTTACATAGTTTGGGTTTAGAAGGATGTGAATATGAATATGATGAAATATATTATATAACAGGTGTATATCAGGAAGAATATGATGAACTATATTGTAACAGGTGTATATCAGGATTTTTGAGCTGGAAATTTATTTTTTATTTTTTAAAGACTTTTACCTATGAAATATTTCGTAGGTAAAATTCTCTGAAACGTTTGTACCTACGACAATTTTCATAGGCAAAAGTCTCAACATTTTAATATTTTTACCTTCGAAGCATTTCGCAGGTAAAAGTCTAATACACGTTTTTTACGTATGAACATTTTCATAGGTAAAGGTCTCAACTACATTTGAAATTAAAGTTAGAGATTATATTTTTACCTATGAACCATTGCGTAGGTAAAATTCTCATACACGTTTTTTAGCTACGAAATCTTTCGTAGGTAAAAGTCTCATCTACGTTTGAAATTTAAGTTAAATATTATATTTTTAGTTGCGGAATATTTTGTAGGCAAAAGTCTCATATATGTTTTTACCTACGAAAATAGTCGTAGGTAAAAGCCTCATACACGTTTTTTTACCTACGAAACTGTTTATAGGTAAAAGTAAACTTTTTGATTTTTGGTTTTTTCAAAAATTCAAAACAGCTTTACCTACGAAAATTTTCGTAGGTAAAGATGACTTTTAAGTAAACTTTTTATAGGTAAAGATGACTTTTAAGTAAACTTTACCTACGAAAATTTTTGTAGGTAAAGATGACTTTTAAGTAAACTTTTGATGACTTTTAAGTAAACTTTTCGATTTTACCTACGAACATTTTCGTAGGTAAAGATGACTTTTACCTACGAAAGTAGATTTCATAGGTAAAAGTAAACTTTTCATTTTTTTGCATTTAGAAAAATTCAAAACACCCTTTACCTACAAAACGTTTCGTAGGTGAAGATAGCTTTTACCTACGAAATTAAATTTCGTCGGTAAAAGTAAGCTTTTCATTTTTTAATTTTTTTGAAAAATTTAAAACACCCTTAACCTACGAAAATTTGCATAGGTAAATATGTCTTTTACCTAAGAAATTAGATTTCGTAGGTAAAAGTAAACTTTTCGTTTTTTTGCATTTAGAAAAATTCAAAACACCCTTTACCTACAAAACGTTTCGTAGGTGAAGATAGCTTTTACCTACGAAATTAAATTTCGTCAGTAAAAGTAAGCTTTTCATTTTTTAATTTTTTTTAAAAATTTAAAACACCCTTAACCTACGAAAATTTGCATAGGTAAATATGTCTTTTACCTAAGAAATTAGATTTCGTAGGTAAAAGTAAACTTTTCGTTTATCTGCATGGCGAAAATTTGAAAATACCCTTTACCTACAAAAGGTTTTGTAGGTAAAGATGACTTTTACCTACGAAATTCAAGTTCGTCGGTAAATGTTTACTTTTACCTACGAAAATAATTGTCGTCGGTAAAAGTCATCTTTACCTACAAAAATTAATTTTGTCGGTAAAAACCATATTTCTTATAGTGTCCACTTGGTGACAATGAATAAAATGTTGTGCTTATACTTTGCTTAATGACAGATTCATGAGATGGTTTGATAATGAATTTTATAATAGTTTATATCTCAATATAAAGTCAATTATATCCATGTTTCTAACCAAAGAGTCTCATAGAAAAACATGTAAGAGATCCTCTGATGATGCCATGATATTCAGAGGAAAATCTACTTAGAGATGCACTAATCAAAGATATAAGATAAGATCAAGTCGAAATGGCATAAAATAAGAAATGTTGATATTATGGAAAGAATGAAAACTTTATTACGGAAAAAATGACAACTTGTGTAAAATTATAAACTTGGGAGGGTAAATCAAGAAAATTCCACACTTGATTCCCATAGTCAAGCGTTAGATTTAAAGGGTTCCCTATTTAACCTAGTAAAGAAAGATGATTCTTTAAAGGACGGGAAAGTGTTATTGACAGTGATTCCACCAGATAATCTAAACCATCAATAGATTTTGAATTTAGGTGCTTCATTCCGTATGACAATACACAAATTATTTTATATGTGTGCGCGCATGTGTTTGTGTGCGTATGTGGCGGCACAGTTACATGGATAACTATAGCATGTGTAAAAATATGGGAATTGGAGATAGCATCATCACTATGTTTGATGGTATCACATATACAAATTTTTATGTAATACTGGAGCTTGCATAAAAGTCTTTTGTCATTGAAAATGCTTGATGAAAATTACTATAACTCTTTTGGTGAACATGGATGATGTTAGTTACAAAAGAAGAGTTGATGGGTGGTTTATATCTATTTTGTCAGAGATATTTGTAGTTGGAGATGTTATTATTATCAATACCATAATAAACTCTACTATAATCTGACATAAGCGGTTGTGCCACATAAGCAAGTAATAACTAAATGTACTACTTGATATAAATTTATTTACTAATTTAAAATTGATTCATTTAGATTTTTGTGAGAATTATCTATTTGAAAAGTTTCATAAAACTTGTTTTTATTTTCTTTCATTGCCAGAAATAAGGATGTCTTAAATCTAATTCATTCTGACACCTAGAAGGCTTTTGTCAAATACTTAGGAGGTTCGAAGTATTTTATTGTTTTATATACGATTTCTCTAAAAAGATTTAAGTTTACATGCTTAAAAAGAAGAGTGATGCTTATACTTATTTAATTGAATTTAAAGTATTAATTAAAAGTAAAAATAGAAATAAGCTTAAGTGTTTCAGAACTAATAAAGGAAGATAGTACATTTTGAAAAAATTTAAGGATTTTTGTAAATAGTATGTCATTAAAAGGTACTGCATGGTCTTTGGTACTCCATGACATAACGAAGTCGTTGAATGTATGAACCGTACATGTATGTATTATGCTAAGAACATGTTAAGTTTGGTATGTTGAGAGCTGCATTTTGGTAAAAGCTATAAAATGGCTCCTTACTTGGTGAATTATTCTTCTACGACTATACTAGATTGTAAGATGTTCACATCCCAAGTATAGTGTAATACCTATATCCTAGTTCGTACTGTCCCATAGACTTTCGTGATCCTCCCTTTTAAATTTCAGCAACTCGCGACCTGTGATCGGTGTTTTCTTGTGACCCTAAGTCGCATCCTGTATATCCGAGTCGACTTGATCCGAGACTTGTACCCTAGCAACCACATCGTTGCCACTGTTCTAATGCCACGTCTCATGCGTCGATGCGATACTTGGGCCAAGATTTGTGAGCTCACACATATTTCAAAAAAATGTTGTGCATTTGCAAAATTCAAGAGAATCTCTACCAAACATCACATTAATCAATCAAAGTACAACCCATCACTCACACATACCTCTTCCACCAACTAGTCAAAGCAACCCATACTTAGCCCATTTGTCTCATCCCAAAAGTCCATGAGACCCATGCCTCCCATCTCATACACACTACTCCTCTCCCTCTCATTTCGCACTCCTTTCCAAGCAATTCTCAAGGAGAAGAAACGTCTAAGCTTTCCATGAGAAGAGTCAAGTGTGGCCCACTTCCTACCCCAAGATCCTCACCATCCAACCCTTCAAATCTCATCATCCTCCATCAAAGGAAAATCTTAGGAGCTAAGGAGTCCAAGGAGCCTAGAATAAGCAAAATCGGTGGGTGTTTTGTAGGGTTAGATTTCAATTTTTATGATGGACTAAGTGGGGCCTACCGATTGATGGTGTGGTTCCTATTTGGGACCCATCTTGACGTATGTATTGTAATCTTAGGAGGTCTCATAGTGGCATATGCCTCCATCGCTTGACTCTCTATCTCTCTCTTTCTCTCCTTTCCTTGCATGATGGCCCACCTAATGAGTGTGTGATGTCCTCACTATCCAATGGGGGAGGTGGGACCCACGTGATGCGAGTGTTTTATCCATACCGTTAGTCCAACCTTTTGGCTGTTCGTATGGGCAGGCCTGGACAGGAGGGAAGACACCAATACCAGCTTGATTCAAAACTCTGGTGGGCCATACTATCGTGGACCCACCCTGAGATATGTATTTTATCCTCACTGTCCACAGATGGATGGTGGGACGGAAGCGGATTGGCTAGTATACCTCAACCAACTATATAGCTGTTGTATTGCGTTAGCATGTATTGTGGGCTGCTGTGATGTATGTGTTTTATAGACACCGTCTGTTGTGGGACCCACCCTGTGAGACCTGTATCCTAGCTCGTACCATTCCATAGGCTTTGAATTTTGACAACCCACGATCTGTAATCGGCATTTACGCACGACCCTAAGTCCTATCCTATATTCCAGAGTCGGCTCGACTTGAGACTTATACCCCAGCGACCACACCATCGCCGCGGTTCTGATGCCACGTGTTACGCGCCGATGCGATACCTGGGCCAGGAGATGTGAGCCCACGTTCAGTTCGAGGAAAACATCGCATTTTACAAAACTCAAGAGAAGTACAAAACCCATTCCCAAAGTCAACTCTCTCTCTTACACATCCCTTACATGTCAAGTACACTCCCATCACTCACCTTTTCACCCATCACCCTCTTAAATCCTTCTCTATCTCATCTCTCTCTCATTTCAAACTCCATCTCCCAAGCAACCATGAGAGAGGTGGACGTCTATGGGAGAGAAGCTAGGTGAGGCCCATCTTCCTATCTCCATCTCCACCATCCAACCGTCCAATGTCCATCATCCTCCATAAAAGTCGAAGCCAAGGAGCTAGGAATTTCATCGGACCAAGAAGAATAAAAATGGTGGGTGATTTTGTTTGAATTTGATGATTTAAGGGCCCACTTGTGGTGGGACCCATCTTGATGTATGCTCTGTATGAGGGGCCCATAGTGACGGGGCCTCTCCTCCACCCGATCTCTCTCTCTCTCTCTCTCTCTCTCTCTCTCTCTCTCTCTCCCCCTCCCTCCTCTCTTTTTTCCCTTGTGCAATGGTCCACCTTGATGGACGGTGCTGAATGAGGGACCCACCAGACGTGTGTGTTAGATCCATAACATCCAGCAACCTGTGAACGGTGATGGACCCACAGTGATGTATATCCATGTCATCCATTGCATGGACATGAGGCCCATGAATGTGTTGTATCCAAGCAGTCCAGCTGCCTGGACATGGCTCCACATGATGTATGTATTTGTCTAGCCATCCATCAGTTTGGCCACGTGTGGACCCCGCCTTGATGTTGCTATGTTGACGAGCAACAAGTTCTGTGGGTCCCTTTGATCCACACCGTACGTCCATCTGGTTGGAGCTTACTGTGATGTATTTATCTGCACCATCCATCTGGATGGTGCTGTGAGGACTATAAGACCTGTATTCTAGCCCGTACTGTACCGTAGGCTCCCGCGGTCCTCCCGGTCGAATTTCGATAACCAACGATCTGTTATCGATATTTATGTGTGATCATGAGTCGTGTCCCGTATATCAAACTCAGCTCGACTCGAAACTTGTATCATTGCGACCGCACCGTCGTCGCGATTCTGACACCGGGTATTATACGTTGAGGTGATACCCGAGCTAGGAGATGTGGGCCCGTGTTCAGTTCGAGAAAAACGTCGCGCGTTGTAAATCCTGAGAGAATCTCGAATTAAATCAATCCCATCAATCACCACATCATGTCAAGTATAACACCATCCCCAGAGTCAACTCTCTCTCTTACATACCCATACATGTCAAGTACACATCACCCATCACTCACCATCCCTCTCTCCCATCACTTCTCTTAAATCACACTCTCTCTCATCTCTCTTATCTCTCTCATCTCTCCCATTCTCCCCAAGGAATTCCAACATCCAACATTTCCATGAGAGAGAGGAGAGCTAGTATGGCCCACCTTCCTACCTCCCATCTCCACCATCCAAGTTTCATCTCAACCGTTGAAATTGTTTCTATAGAGCTGTAGCATGCATTGGCAGAAGAAGGAGAGATCAAAGGTGGGTGCTTTATAGGCTAGATTTTTATGTTTTGATGATGGGCCAAGTGAGGCCTATCGATTGATGGTATGGATCTCACTTTGGACCCTAGGTGTGGCTGATGGCCCACCTTGATTCTCTGGATCATTCCATGATGGGGCCATTCTCCATGGACCCTATCATGATGTTTATTTCCTTACATGAATAGAGGTCATCTAGACCTTCCATTTTGGTGGAGAAGGAATCTCCACCGTTGATCTTTAATTTGGTGGGCCCACATGTATTGGGACCCACTTGATGTATGATTGAATGTAAGCGAGGGCTCATAGTGGCGGAGCCCTCCATCACACGTGTCCCTCTTTCTTTCTCTCTCCCTCTCTTTCTTTCATTTATTTTTTTGTGTGATAATGTGGTTGTGTGGCCTACTCGGATGGACCCCAACTTGATGTATGTCTTATCCACACCATCTAACCTTTTGGTGGCCCACCTAGGCATCACGTCGGTAGGTAGGGCCCACCTGAGATATGTTTTATATACAAAACGTCAAGCGTCCAGGGACGTTGGACGTGGACTAAGTGGAGTGTGACCAGACAGTGGGACATCTTACCAGTGTCTGCATGTGATAACCAAAAAAATAAATAATAATAAATATATAAGTTTGATTTAAGAAAACTTGGGTGGACTGCTCATGCAGGCCCCACCTTGATGTATGGTTCTAATCCACACCCTCCATTCCATTTCCCAACTCATTTTAGGCGTTGAGCCGAAAAATGAACCCAATCCAATTTTCTGATGGACCAGAGCATAAAAAATATCAACTTTTACCATTAAAATTGACTAGGACCCACCTTGAGCCAAAACATACTGAATATTGAGAGTGTTTGGTTGGTCTTGAGCCATGAAATGCAATGGCTGGAGTAGATTCACCTGATGCAGGCCCCACCTAGGAAAAACCTCAGAAAAACCCAAAATAAAAAAATAAAAATAAAATAAGGCAGCAGCCGGTGTTGCTGCCGCTGACCGTCAGAGGATGCCAGCAGTGTCCTGTTGCATTAGGCGGTGGGCAGGGTCCTAGTCGTGGGCCCCACCATGATGTGTGTTGATCATTAGCACCGTGCATTCGTTGGGTCCCCTTTAGGACAATGGGCCCCCAAAAAATCAACTATATGTGGAGTTTGGGTGGCTCATACCATAGGAAATAGTGACGATTGAGCGTTTGCCATCGACACCCTTTTTTTTTGGGTTGTCACGGAGGTTTTGGATCAGATATGAAATTTATTTTTCCTCTCATTCAGGTCTATACGACCTTATTAACAGATTGGATGGAAAATTAATGTTATGGTGGGCCCTATGTGGGACCCACTGATGTTGTGTGTAGGAGTGGGATGGCAGGTGTACCTCACTCCAGCTACCTAGCTGCTGGAGTGGCATCACCAAGTTCTGTGGGTCCCACCTGTATCATCCACGCCACCCATCTATGGGACCCACCATGGTGCATGTGTTGCATTCAAACCGTCCAACTATTATGAAAGCTCATTTTATGGCATGAGCTAAAGAATGAATTAGATCTAAAGTTCAAGTGGACCCCACCATTTAAAATAGTAGACGGTGATCTTCACCATTCAAACTTCTTAGGAGTCATAACAGTTTTCACTCAAGCTTATATTTTTTATTTTCACTTCATCTATCACTATGTTAACTTATGAATAGGTTGGATTTCAAATACATCACAGCGAGCCACACCGTGATGTGACTAGCCCTTTGTTCAGGTGAACCACACTACAGAAATAGTGGAGGATTGAACATCTATCATTGAAACCCATTTGGGTCACGAAAGTTCTGAATTAATGGGGAATTGTTCTCCCTCTTAATCCAGGTCTTTAGGACCTTATGATTAGATTGGTTGGAAAATAAACTTTATAGTGGGCCCTATGAATTGACTTAACAGTGAAAATTATTATTTCCACTGTCACTTGGGGTATGGTCCAAATGATCCTTTAATATGACTCATTTTTTGGAATTTATGAGGCCAATGTGATTAGGCCCATCTTGATATATTTGTAGCCCGCTGTTGAGGCCCACCTTGATATATATGAGGTCCACATTGGTGCAGCCCATTTGATGTATTTGAGGCCCACATGATGTGGCCCATTTGATGTATATGAGGCCCATTGGTGCAGCTCGTTGATACAGCCCACTTGATATATATGGGCCCATTGATGCGGCCCACTTGATGTATATGAGGCCCATTAAGACGTATTTGAAGCCCATGGGTTAAGGCCCATTGTGATGTATTAGGGCTCATGGTTTGAGGCCCAATGTAGTGTATTTGGAGCTTATGGGTAGAGGCCCATTGTGATATATTTGAGGCCCATGGGACGTGGCCCATTGATATATATTTCTGACCCATTTGGTAAGGCCCATTATGATGTATTTCTAACCCATTGGCAAGGCCCATGGTTGAGGCCCAGTGCGATGTATATATGACCCATTACGTTGTGTATGAATCCCTTGCATAGGCCACTCCTTGGGAGTAATGTTGGTTAAATGGCCACATTATTGGGCAATGATGGTTTAATGTCCACATTGTGACCTTCCCTTAGGCCGATTGTATAAGCCAATTCCGATTATTGAGGCCGAATATCGAGGCCGATTCTAATTTTTTGAGACCGATTGTATAGGCCAATTCCGATTGTGGAGGCCGAGTATCGAGGCCAATTCTGATTTTTCGAGGCCGATTTCGATTATCGAGGTTGAGTATTGAGGCCAATTGTATAAGTCAATTCTGATTTGTCGAGGCCAATTTTATAGGGTGATTTCGATTTGTCGAAGCCGATTGTATAGGCCGATTCAGATTTGTCGAGGCCGATTGTATAGACCGATTCCAATTTTTCAAGGTGATTCTGATTTGTCAAGGCCGATTCCAATTGTCGAGGCCAAGTATTGAGGCCGATTCTGATTTTTTGAGGCCGATTCAGATTTGTCGAGGCCGGTTGTATAAGCCAATTTCGATTATTAAGGCCGAGTATCAAGGTTGATTGTATAGGCCGATTCTTATTTGTCGAGGTCAATTGTATAGGCCGATTTTGATTGGTTAAGGATGATTCCGATTGTCGAGGCTGAATATCAAGGCTGATTCTGATTGTCGAGACCGATTCCTATTATCAAGGCTGGGTGTCAAGACCGATTATTAAAACCTATTTCAATTGTCAAGGCCGATTGTCAAGACCTATATGATGTATATGTGACCCGTAGTTAAGGCTCATTGTGGTATGTATTCGGCCTGTGTGATGTATATGCAGCCCGTGTTTAAGGTCTAATGTGATGAATATAAGGTCTATGTGATGAGGCCCATTGTGATGCATTGGAGGGTCATGCAATGGAGTCCATTGTGATGAGGCCCATGTGAGAGGCCCATCGTGATGTGTATTAAGATCTTGAGTGAGGCCATGGGTCCAATATATGTTAGGCTTTATGTGGGTAATTCCTCGGGGGCAATGTTGGTTAAATGTCCATATTGTCGAGGCCGATTGTTAATGTCGATTATTAATACCGATTATGAGTATGTGACAGCATAGCATCATGATACATGTCCATATACATCATCTGCATGTTTGTTATGAGATGTGGTTGACCGTTGCATATGTCATTGGGCAGGTTGTTATGAGACTCCTTGATAGGTGGAGGTTATCTCACGTGAGCGCACGGTATGCGCAGGATTGATGCATGACTGAATTGTATGACTCATGCATCTTGCATTGTGATTACTGTACGTCCTAGCGACATCAGGATCGTAGCCTCTATAGGTATATCGTGGATGGCCAGATGGGACACCAACGGGCTACCATAAATGGCCCTAAGTGAAAATCCCTAAACTCTCTTGGTACCAGAGGACACCCCAACGTTGAAACCGAGTGGATACATGAGCACCTGAGTGCTGAATACCAGAAGACTGCGTCTCCCACTATGTCGTGGTCGGTTGGGAGGGGGTGTGGCCTTACCCGCCTGAGGGTAGGGAGCATAGTTATGCTGAGTTTGACCAACTCGTAAATGGATCTGTTATCAATGTGCTGGGTAGATATTGGCTGACTATTGGCCAGGCGGATGGTGAGGTTTCTTCCACTTACATGGTCGCACATCAATGGGCAGTGGTTGCATGTAGAGTATACTAGACCCCGATGATGATCTCAAAGAGGAACCATACTGATATGTGAACTTATTGAGCAGGAGTTGTATACTCACTCATTCATTCACTATCCACTCGGGCTGGTGGTGCGCAATTATTTGTTAGTTGTACCTTCACAATGGTCAGGATTTCGGTTAGGGCACGAAACTAACCTTAGATCAGGAGTTTACCACATTAAGTTTGACTATCCAAATTTAGGTATGGGACTGGTTTGGATAGAAGTCCCTTGTCATAGACCCTATAGCCTGCGATACTACGTATTATCATCCCGACTTCACACTTCAACATAGTCATTCCATTTGCACAGCATATTGCATTACATCCGCTGTTTATGACATTTTGGGTTACTGTGTTTCTACATTTATATGGTCTAGATACGACATTTGATATTTGGTTCTCTATGACTCCTCATTCGCATAGCTGATCTACATTGCTTCATCAGTATATGATATTGTTTTTATTATATTTTTGTATTGCATAGCCTGGATAAGTCTTATGATATTTATGATCCTATCAGTATATTTTCGTATTACTCTGATATCATATTATTTATGATCTTTTCAGTGTTCTGATATTGTATGATTATGGGTTTATCAGTATTTCCGCTTACTCTGATTACTCTGATATTATTTACTTAACACTTACCTTGTGCACACACTTTCACCACCCACTAAGCTTTCTATAAGTTTATGCACGATAGATGCGTACAGGTGGCATTAGGTTGTAGAAACGTTGAGCTTGGAGCATTCAGCGGACCTCTGGAGCTTTAATTTTTTCATATGTATTTCCCTTTTAGCACTTTATTCAAATATTTATATTAGTGGTTATGTGATGATAATGTTGCCTTTGTGATTTGGGTAAACTTGTGGTTATGCTTATTATGAGTTAAATGTAAGTCGAAAAATCCTCCTTGAAGGATCCCAGGATCAGAATCTGGCATATGGACGCTGAGAGCTGAGAATGGGATACTGCGGAGGCCGTCGGCATGGGAATCGGCGATTGAGAATTTTGTGAGCCTGGTTTCTGAGTTTGGGGCGTGACAAGGACCATCGTGATGTATGCTTCAGATTAGCTAACCATCCAAATTACCCACCTTGATGTACGTGTCTTACATCCTTGCCGTCCATCACATGGAGCTTATGTGGATAATCCACACCGTCCGTCCAGATTAGGAAGACCACAGGTCTAGATGCTAGCTTGTAAAAATAAAAAATAATAATAATAATAATAAATAAATAAGTGAATAAATAATAAATTATATTATATTATAAAGTGGTGGGCCCCATGTGGGACCCACCTGCGTTGTTTGAAGTAGCATCTGCTGCGTCTTACAACAGTTATATAGCTATTGTATTGACGTCAGCAGCATATGGGACCCAGCTGCTATGTGAACCCGATCCACATCGTCTGTACTTGGACGGTGGTGTAGCCCACCATGATATATGTGATATTCCACACCATTCAAACTATCTGGACGGTGCTGGACAATGTTTGAACAGTACTGATTTACATAGATAATGTTTGGACAGTGTTGATTTACTTGGGTAATGTTTGGACGGTATTGATTTTGTAACACCCCAGTTCCCAGAACCCGAGTACACTGCTCATTTTTCAAAAACCCAAGTGTTAACCTTTGAAATGTCCCAAATTTAAAGTACATTTTTTTTTCTTTTATCAGAGTTAATAATCTGTGGAATATGAACAATCAAGTATTAGAGGGAGTTCAAATATACAAAATTAAATATTCAAGTGGTTGCCCGAAAACTTATACAAACCAATGTCTTAACATTATACGAAACATGACAATACAAATCACTAACTCCTCCTATTTCATATGAATGCCAACATGCTCGTCATCTGCGTCTCCTGCACACTGAGTATGATTTGATAGCGTCACTGGCTATCGAGTGAGGTATAACCCACAAGATTTATTGTATCATCAAGATAATTAAGTATAGTTATCAGAGACAGTGTATGACAAATATTACACTGATTATCATGGAAATCAGATAAGGTTCATCAGATACGTATTCATTAATAAATCAAGCAAATAATCTTGTTAAAACGCATGGATGCATACACATGCTCATAGACTTGGGGATGCACATCCAGTTTGTAAAAAATCACCCAAGGAGAACTGGTCCCTCGAAAAAGTACTCAAAGGTACGCCCAAGGAGAACTAGCCACCTGAAAAAGACTATGATATATATAGATCACCCAAGGAGGACTAGTCACCCGAAAAAGTATATAAAGGTACGCCTAAGGAGAATTAACTACCCAAAAAAGATCATAATAATATATAGATCACCCAAGGAAGACTGGTCACCTGAAAAAGTACACAAAGGTATGCCTGAAGAGAATTAACCACTCGAAAAAGACCATAATAATATATAGATCGCTCGAGGAGGATTAGTCACTCAGAAAAGTACATAAAGGTACGCTCAAGGAGAACTAACTACTAGGAAAAGACCACGTGCCATGAAAATGCATGATTAGCCCAACCATTATTATTCTAATTTCAAACTGCTGTTTTCTTTTTAAAAAAAAAAAAAAAAAGCTCAAAGGTCACTATGGGGGATTTGTCACCAGCATAGGCCGACGACTCAGGCATAGTGTCTCATTCCACTATCTTTAGCTCATGAGACTAACAAATATAATATTTTAAGGGAAACATCTTTAACTAGTGACCAACCATTATCCAAAAGCGAAACTTACCATCGTAAGTTGTATAAAATAATTCATTAAAGCCACATATGGCAATTATTCCATAAAAGCCGCGAGGGCTAAATATTCCACCTAATGGTGGGGTAAAAAGGGATTATTTCCTAAGGGCCACATAGGCACAAATGATCCACAAAGCGGTAAGTTTATGACATAAATTTATTTAATTCATTACACAGGTGGCCACTAGTTTGAGGATTTCCTAAAAACACCATCAAGCAAGCACAAGTGGTAGAACAAGCCACATATAGTGTCATTAGCACCTACGTAAATAAAGTGCGCATCTTAAATCAAAATAAGGATATTAGAGATCCATAGCATGATAAATTACTTAAACTTAAATTTAAATATGTTGGATTTATAAAGGATTACTCTAATGAAACTAACATTCATCATTAATTCGACTGAATAATAAATTAAGAAATTGATGAATTAAATAAACTAAGATAATTATTGTGATGTAAAAAAACTTGAAGGTAATCCTCACCTTAGAGTTGACTTATCTCTCAATGTTGCTAGAGTTGAATGTTCGTACATTAGGATCGATATCTAACATGATTTACACAATTAGTGCGGTTAGATCATAACATTACTCAATGTATATGGATACGGTTAAAACTAGGTATTTCGATTAATAGATTTAGGATTTGGTGTACCATTTAGAATTTAATGATTTGAAATCAAAATATAGATCAATAGTAATACTGATTTAAGGATTTAAAATACTAATGATAATTAATATATCATAATAATCTAACTAAAAATATTAAAGTTAATTTTAATAATAAAAATGGTGAATGGTAATATTTCCGTAAGAATTCATAATAATGAAAATTATAATGATAACATCAATACTCAAAATTTATAATAATAATAATAATAATGACAAACATTATGCTAAATAAAATCACAAAGCAGTACCTCTCCTTCTTCTTTCTTTCTTTTTGCTAGGTGGAATTGGGACACAGGACTCGGCATGGTCCAGACTTGCAAGACTTGGACTGAGTCACAACTCGACCCAGTTGAAGTGAGGCCAGACTCGGTGTGGCAGAAACTGAGTTTGGCTCTTTCTTTCCTTTCTAATCTTCTTCTTCTCTTCTTTCTTTTCTTTTTCTATTGCTTCCTTCTCAAACCTACGCCCAGCATGGTGGTTGGATTGAACCAGCCATACCTGAACTAACTCCACCCGACTCGACTCAAACTCGATGAGTCAAGTTCATTCGACTTGACATGGCAATAGAGGGATAATGCTCGCTCTCCCTCTCACCTTCTTCTTCTCCCTTTTGCTTTGCTCTGCTCTTCTCTTCCCATTTTCTTTGCTTCTTGAAAGTCCAGGAGCATCTGGGCTCAACCCAGACACAACCCGAGCTCGACAGACTCGGGTCGAGTTTCAATGCGGCATGATGGCAGCAACTTGTAATCTCTTTGATCTTCTTCTTTCTCTCTTTTCCCTCTTTCTTTTCCATTTTCTCTCCCTCTTTCTCTATGCCTAACTAGAGTCTACATATCACCCGAAACCAGGCCCAACTCGAACCTGAATCAGTCCCACTCATTTGGAAACAACGAGTCAGCTCGACTTCAACTCGGACGGGAGTGTCGCACTCCCCTGCCCTTTCTCTGTTTCATTTTTCCTACCGTTCAGTCACTCTCTCCTTCTCCTTTTCTCCTCTAGTAATGCCTAGCAACCTGACCTGACGCGAGTCTCGATCCCAGTTGGCTGGATCGACAACGAGTTAGGCTCCAACTTAACCCGTGCGGCGCCTCTCTCTCCCTCTTTATCTTTTTGTCTCTTTCTTTCCTTTCCTCAAAAAATGCCCTAATTCCCAACTATTTATATCCTTGAGGAGATCCAGAAGGATCAGCTCTTAATCGTCCGATTGGTTACGATTTTAGCTAACTCAATCTCTAGTGCTTTATGGCCATGTGATTGAATTAAGCTTGCGTGACTTCGATCAAGTGTTAAGGATGCACTAATGGGGCCCTGATCCACCCATCCAACGTTTCAGATCCGGATGTGGGGTCCACTTAAAGGATATGGGTATTTCGGATTAATGGAGGAGATGATGGGGTTGATAATGGTGGATTTCAGCTTAATGGCTATTCTTTCAACCTTATTTTTTTGGATGGTGTGGATTTCATCCTAGAACATGGTGGGACTAATGAGATTGGGTTTTCATTTGCGGCGGTGACTCTTTTGTTATAAAGAAGCCCTAATTAATGTGGAGAGGAATGGACGGCTGAGATTTCCCTGTGAGAAGGGTTTAGATTAAAGGAGAATCTCGCACATGGGCTGCCAGCTAAGGAGGAAAGCAGATTTCCGATTTCGAAAATGAGGCGTGCACACAACTCATCTTACACTAGTTGTCGTGTAGACACGAATGTGTATCAATGGGTTTTAAGTGCTGGGCTTTGGTCAGAACTCCTGCCCGGACCAGATGGATGGTTCTGATCGAAGGTATGATCTTAAATGGGGCCCACTTGATCAAGACTTATGGACACAGCCTGCTCGCTGGCTATTTTAAAAGAAAAAAAGGAGGGAAGTGGCTTCCCTTTTTGAAAAGCATCAGGTCAACACACTGTTGACCCGTTTATTTGTTTGGTGTATGGCGGGTATGCCCTTACTACAGTACACACACATTAAGTGTGGGGCCCACGGTGATGTCTATGGCCAATCCACCCTATCCATTCCATTTAGAGGGCTCAATCAGAGCCTTTGGCCAAGTATCAGGTAAAATCAAAGCTCAGGTAGACCATGTTGACTGAAATAGGGGGTTATATGCCAATTATCGTCAATCCGATGGGTGGATTGGATCAAGTCTGAAAATCGATGGTCAAAAAAGCTGTAAGGGGATCATATGTATGTTTTTACTACAATTTCTCAACGTAGTATATTACTAGAAGTGTAGAATTTTGTTACTTGGTTATAAATTATTTTATTTTATTATTATTAATTATTCGTATATTTAACATGTCGGACCCACACTTCATGGTAGGTAACTTAAGTTTAGGATTGCTATTTATATAAATGGACCACTCTAAGGGATAGTCTAATTTACTATCCCCGACATTTAGATGGTTCAAGTAATTTAAATGGTTGGATCTCTTAATTTAAGGGTGGAGATTTCTACCAACGGTCCTAAAGGTCCTAGGGTTCCTCTAGATGGGGATTCATGGTTGGACTAGTGGTCTAATGGTCTAAGTGTGATGAGCACTACGATGTAGATATTGGATTAGTGGTTTTCTTTATATTTTCTTATTTTGTAAAGCGGTTGGTAAGTGGAGTTCTTCTTAAGTTTTAATGGTCTCCCAGAATGATCTTAGTCTTGACTCGATGAGAATCATGACTAATGAAATTTTCTAGGATTGTTCATGGGTTTCAAAGATAGTCTCTTTGTGAATTTACTGATGATGATATCTATACTATGTGTTCCCACCCGACTAAATACTTCCTATGATTAAATGGCAACACCCAAGCACGCGAAAATACGGGGTGTTACAGATTTACATGGACAAAGTTTAGACGGTGCTGTCCAATGTTTGGACAGTGCTGATTTACATAGACAATGTTTGGGCAGTACTGATCATCATTAGAGTGTCATGTGCCCCATAGAATGATAGTGTACAGTGATACACATGTTGCACCTGCAATTATTGAAATGATTTTAGTTGTAATCCAAGCTCCCACTTGAGGCCAACTTTAATATACTTGTGGCCCATTTGTGAGGCCCACCTTGATGTATTTTGTAGTCCATCCATCAAGCCCACTTTGATGTATCTTGTGGCCCATCCGTCAAGCCAACTTTGATGTATTTTGTGGCCCATTCAAGAGGCCCACCTTGATATACTTGTGGCCCATCTGTGAGGCCCACCTTGATATATTTGTAGCCCATCTATGAGGCCCATTAGTGCGGCCCATTGATGCAGTCCACTTAATGTATATAAGGCCCATTGATGCGACCCACTTGATGTATATGAGGCCTAATATGATGTATTTATGGCCTATGTGCCAAGGCCCATTGTGATGTATATGAGGCCCATATGATGTGGCCCACTTGATTTATATGAGGCCCGATATGATGTATTTATGGCCCATGTGCCAAGGCCCATTGTGATGTATATGAGGCCCATATGATGCGGCCCACTTGATGTATTTTAGGCCCATGTGATGCTACCCGATATGTTGTATATCAGGCCCATATGATGAGGCCTGATGTGATGTATAAGGCCCATGCGATGTGGCCCGATTGATGTATGAGACCCTTGTGTAAGGCCCATTGAGACTTGTATGTGGCCCATTGTGATTGTAGGTGGCCCATTGAGACTTGTATGTGGCTCATTGAGACTTGTATGTGGCCTATTGTGATTGTATGTGGCCTATTGAGATTGTATGGGGCCCATTATGATGTAATTGTGGCCACTGATGAGGCCCGATGTGATGTATTTATGGCCCAGTGTGATGTATATTAGGCCCTTATGTGAGGCCATGAGCTCAATATACGTTTGGCTCTACGTGAGATACTCTTTGGGAGTGATGATGGTTAAATGTCCACATTGATGGGCGATGATGGTTAAATATCTACATTGATGGGCGATGATGGTTAAATATCTACATTGATGGGCGATGATGGTTAAATATCTACATTGATGGGCGATGATGGTTAAATGTCCACATTGTGACTTTCCCTTAGGCCAATTCCGATTCTGATTTCAATTGTCAAGGCTGATTATCGGTGCCGGTTGTCGATACCGATTATGAGTGTATGATAGCATAGTTTCATAATACATGCCCATACACATCATCTACATGTTTATTATGAGATGTGGTTGATCATTGCATATGTCATTGGGCAGGTTGTTATGAGACTCCTTGATAAGCAGAGATTGTCTCGCATGAGTGCCCGGTATGCGTAGGATTGATGCATGACTGGATTGTATGACTCATGCATCTTACATTGTGTGTTGTGATTACTATACTCTCTAGCGACATCAGGGCCGTAGCCTCCACAAGCATGTCATGGATGGCCAGATGGGACATCAAAAATCTATTACTAGCATCGGACTGTCATAGATGGCATTGGGTGAAAATCTCTAAACCTCCGAGCCAGGAGATGCCTCAACGTCGAAACTAAGTGGATACATGAGCGCCCAAGTACCGAATACCAGCAGGCCACGTCTCCCACTGTGTCATAGTCAGTTGGGAAGGGGTGATGGCCTTACCTGCCCAAGGGTAGTGGGCATAGCTTGGCTAAGTTTGACCAGCTTATGATTGGATCTGCTATCGACGTGCCAGGTAGATATTAGCTGACTACTAGCGAGGTGGATAGTGAGGTCTCTTCTACTTGCATGGTTGTACGTCCAGTGGGTGAAGATTTCATGTAGAGTGTACTAGACCCCAGTAATTATCCCAGAGATGTATAATATTGATGCATAGACTCATTGAGTATGAGTTACATATTCATTCATTTATTCACTATCCACTCGGTCTGGTGGTGCGCAACTATTTATTATGTATACCTTCGCAATGGCTACAATTTCGGTTGGGGCGCGCAACTAACCTGAGATCAGGAGTTTACCACATTGAGTCTGACTATCCAAATTTAGGTATGAGACTGGTTTGGATAGAAGTCCCTTGTGTTGGACCCCATAGCATACGATGCTACGTACTATCATCCCGACTTCACTCCGGCTTGGTCATTTCATTCACACCGCATATTGTATTGCATTCGCAGCATTTAGCATTTTGAGTTGCCATGTTTCTGCATTGATATGGCCATTAGCATTCATGACTTACATCGCATAACTTTGATACGGCTGATGACACTCATGGATTGGTCAGTATTTTCGATTACTCTGATATCGTATGATATATGATCTTGTCAACATTTTTGATATTATATGATTATAGCATTGTATTGAATACTTAGCACTTACCTTGTGCACACACTTACACCACCCTCTAAGTTTTTTATAAGCTTATACATGATAAATGCGTGCAAGTGGCGTTAGGTTGTAGCAGCGTTGAGCATAGGGCGCATAGCAGTCCTCTGGAGCTTTAATTTTAACTTACGTATTTTCCTTTCAGCATTGTATTCAAAGTTTATATTAGTGGATATGTGAAGATGATGTTGCCTTTGTGATTTTGTTAAACTTATGGTTATGCTTATTTCGAGTTAAATGTACATTGGGAAAAATCCTCCTTGTACGATCACAGGATCGGAATCTGGCGTATAGACGCTAGGAGCAGAGAATGGGGTGTTACGGAGGCTGTTGCCACCGGATTCGGTGATTGGGAATTTGTGAGCCCGTTTTTTCAGTTTGGGGCGTGACACACCCCACACATGTTGCACGTGTGGAGGTGGGGCCCACAGATGTAAGCATTGTATATCACACCGTCCATTCCTGGACGGTGATTGGTGGGAGCACACCATGATGTATTGTACATCCAGGCCGTCCATCTAGCACACATGGACGCTGAATCATTAAAAAATATATAATAATAAATATTATATCTGGTGGTCCCACACGTGGGACCCACCAAGTGGATTAGTTGATGTACTTTTACATTAGCTATATAGTTGATGTATTGACGTCAGCAGGTTCTGTGGGTCCCACATGACGCATGTGAGATATCTACACCGTCCAATCTCTAGACATGTGGACCACGCCATGATGTATGTATTTCATCCACACTGTCCAGACCCCTGGACGATGGGACCCTCTGTGATGTATTGTGTTTTAAATCCACACCGTCCAGCCCATAATAGGGCTAGTGGCCCAGCAGGACCGTTTGTCCAGCGAGCTGGGCCCACCCTGCTGTACACTGTCCAATCGAATAAGCCTGTATGAAGAAGAAACAGATATCACCTTGATTCAAAACCAGGTGGGCCACACTGACGTGGACCCCACCTGGACTTATGTGCCTTACATCTACACCATCCATCCAGTCATCCCAGGCCATGGGCCTGGGAATGAGGTAGATTCAAATTTCAGGTGGAGCCTATCATGTAGTACCCAGCACGTGGGATCACCATGATGTATGTGTTTCAATCACACCATCCAGCTGAGGACAGTGTGGTCCACTTGATGAGAGTGCTTTATCCACGCTGTGGTACCTACCTTGCTCACGTTCTGCATCTAGCACCGTCCACTGTCTAGCTGGATGTGGGACCCCCCTTATGTATGTGTTTCACCACGTTGTCCATCTATTTTGGCAGGGGATAGGGCCCACCTTGATGTATGCGTTCTGCATCCACACTGTCCATTACTGGATAGTGCTATGTGTGGCCAACCATGAATTATATGTTTATCCACTTTGTTTAGCTATTGTGTGGCCCATCGAGGCTCGATCCATGCACCAGCTGGACCAGCCCACTGATAAGAGCCACCATGATAATGTTTCATCCAGATCGTCAATTTGCTGGACACTTAGTGGATCCTGAATGTTGGGCTGGACGACTAGTAAGGATCCATTATGATGTATATGTGGCCCATGAGTGAGGCCCGACGTGTTGTATATGAAGCCCATTGTGATGTATTTAAGGCCCATGGGATAGGGCCCATTGTGATGTAATTGCGACCCATGTAATGAGGCCCATTGTGATGTATATTAGGCCCATGTGATGAGGCCCATTGTGATGCATTTAAGGGCCAGGCGATGGGGCCCATTGTGATGTATATTAGGCCTGTGTGAGAAGCCCATTGCAATGTATATGAGGCTCATAAGATGCGGCCCATTGCGATGTAAGAGGCTCATGTGATGTGGCCCATTGTGATGTGTAAGGCCCATGTGATGTGGCCCAATTGTGATGTGATGAGCCCCATGCGATGCGGCCCACTTAATGTAGATGAGGCCCATGTGAGGCAGCCTATTATGATATGTGAGGCCCATTATGTTATATGTGAGACCCTTATGTGAGGCCATGGGCCCCACTATATGTTTGACTCTATGAGGGCCACTCCTTGGGATCAATGTTGGTTGAATGTCCACATTGATGGACAAATATGGTTAAATGTCAACATTGTGACCTTCCCTTAGGCCTCGTTAGGCCCATTCTTGATATGAGTAGGCCATCTAGGCCTATCCTTGATATAATGAGAGTACATCATCATCATATAACATGCTTAGTATAGCTCCACGAGTCATGCCCATATGCATTATATGTATGCTTAACATGAGGAGTGATTAATCATAGCACATGCCATTAGGTGGATTCTTATGAGACTCCCTGAGAGACGGAGTTCCCCCACATGAGCGCGAAGTACGCACAGGTTTGATGCATGATTGAATGGTATGACTCATGCATCTAGCATTTTATGATATGACCATCGTATGCCCTAGCGAAATTAGGGCCGTAGCCTCCACAGGCATATCATGGATGGCCAGATGAGATACTAAAAATATTTTTCTACATGGGATGTCATAGATGTCCCCTGGGGAAAGTTCCTAACCCTCCGTGGTTAGGAGACGCTCCAACGTCTACACCAAGTGGATACATGAGCGCCCGAGTACTGAATACCAATAGGTCATGTCTTCTACTGTACATGGTCAGTTGGAAGGAGGTGTGGCCTTACCCGCTTGAGGGTAGGAGGCATAGCTAGGCTGAGTTTGACCAGCTCATAAATGGGTCTGCTATCGACATGCCGGGTAGATATTGGCTGACTACTGTCCAGGCGGATAGTGAGGTCTCTTCCACTTGCATGGTTTCCAGTGGGCAGCGATCGTGTTAGAGTGTACTAGACAATGGTGATGATCCCACAGATGTACAGTACTGATATGTAAACTTATTGATCAGGAGTTGTATACTCATCATTTTATTCATTCGCTATCCACTTGGGTTGGTGGTGCGTAACTAATTGTTATGTGTACCTTTGTAATGGTTAGGATTTCAGTTGGGGCACATGACCACGTGAGATAAGGAGTTTACCACATTGATTTTGGTTATCCAAGTTTAGGTATGAGACTGGTTTAGATAAAAGTCATTTGTGATGGACCCCATAGCCTGCAATACTACGTACTATCATCCCGACTTCATACTCCAGCTTAGTCATTTCATTCACACTGCATATTGCATTGCATCCTCAGTATATGATATTTGGCTTGCTATGTCTCCGCATTACATAATTGATTTACATTACTTCCTCAATATATGATATTGGCTTATCATGTTTTTACATCGTATAGCCCGAATAATGCTGATGGTATTTATGGACTTACCAATATGTTTCCGCATTGCTCTAATATTGTATACTTGACACTTACCTTACACACATACTTACACCACTCTCTAAGTTTTCTATAAGCTTATGCACGATAGATGCGTGCAGGTGTGTTTACACCCAAAGTATAAGGTTATGATGTAGTAATAATCTCAGTAAGATCGAGGTCGAATCCACAGGGACTGAACCTTATACGTAATCTGAAAGTAACTAGAACTAGAACTAAAGTAAGATGAAATCTAAATCAGGAGAATTTAAGGGAATAATGGTGAAATATTGATCTAAAACTTGTAGAAATCAAAGGTAGCAAACTAGGGTGTCAAGAATCCACTTGTAGAGATCATGGAGATTTACACTTGATTCATGAACTCAATTGGACTTCGAGTCCCATCTTCTTCCAGTTGGAAGATATAATAGTAAAAATCAAATATGAACTTCTTTTGATATAGTTTTTAAGAGATAAGAAGGATGTAAATTGGAATAGATTCCATCACAAAACCATGACCATGAGACAAAGTAAACAATAGAATTAAACCAATCCACAACCAATTTGAGAGATGTATGAATGTTAGGAAGGATTCCATTATCCAACAATGTACAGGAAACGATGGTGAACAATAGGGTTCCCAAATTCACAAACCCTAAAATGCTAAGAACATGCTCAAAGCTATCGCATATCCATTGTAATTTAAGTCACAACAAACCATTAAAAACTAAAAGCATTCCTATTAATCAAACTATAACTAAAGAAAGTTCAAGTAACATGAATCAAAGCAGCAAAACCAATCTCATCACACTACAAGCTTCACCTCTTAGCCCTAGCTAAGAAGTTTAGCCCAATATAATGAGGCTAGACCTCTCCAAAATTAAGAAAAGAAAAAGAAAATTCTAAACTACCCTCTCTTGTGCTCACGTCCAAAGAATGAATAAGATCCTTTCTCACGTTCTCTCTCTCTATTTGATAGGCACCAAGGGCGGTGGAGAGGTCAGTTAGGAGAACTGACCTTTATGGAGTCGGTGGAGACAATTCCCACAAGGAGATACGCAATAACAAAGGCAACCGACTTGCATTTTTCCAACATTGTTGGCCCATGGCCGTTTCATACACAAGATCCAAGCCATTCAGGCTCCTTGAGCTTGGTCAGTGGTCCCCTGGGAAGGTTTTTAATGGTCCAAATGGCCAGACCGATCCTTTCCACGATCGTAGAATGACCCAAATCATTCCGGGTCTTCGGACGCTCACAACAGAGCCTGCGCTCTTACGTTGTGTTGACAGTGGGGCCCATGATAGGGATTTTATGAGAAATCCAATACGTCCATTGGATGCGGCACGAAAAACCATTCAGCTATGGATGGTTTTGGATTGGGTTTTGGTGTGGCCCATTTGATTTATCTCGCGGTAAATATTTTGCCATCCATTTTGTGTTTTACAACATTCCACGTGCGTACATGTGAATGGGGCTGAAAGGCTAGCTTGGCGAGGGTCTTGGCCACTCCACGGAGTAATTGGACGGTTAGGATCGTCGAATTGATGCTAGTAGTGGCCCACTGGAATCATCTGTACAAACGCTGCCGAAAACGGAAATTTTCATTTTGTGAAGATGCATTGGGTCTTACTGCCTTTGACCGAAGTCTCAGTTCAGTGTGGTGCGGGTGTGCACCCTTTACGCACTTGCACTTTTTAGATGTAATGTCCACGGGGCTGTGATGGAAAATCCACACCATCCATCCGTCTTACCCTCTAATTTAAAGGGTTGGGATAAAAATTGAAGTATATCCAGATATCAGGTGGGCCCCAAATCACTATTTTATGGGCTGATCTGTCCGTTAGGCCACTTTCACCAGGATCCAATGGCTGAAATTTGACATGTACGGTTAATTCATGGTCCTCGGGCTGTAGATAAAGTTCAGAGCTGAACGGATCGTGGGAACCCTGTGATCTTGCATTCTTGACGATTTTTAGGCATATTTAACACGAGTGACGTAATTTTCTTGGATCTCTGGCATGTAAATTCCTCGATCTCGATCCCCTAGGGTCTGTCCCTTACCTTGGTGATTCTTGAGCATTAAATTCATGCTTTTAGCATCCCTTTCAGTCCACGCTCGTAAATTCACCTTGCAACATAAACACGATTAAAATATGACATTAAGCATTATTATGTACGTAAAATCATGTGATAATTGGGGTCTAATATGCAATATTTAACCCTCAACACAACCCCCAACCAGCATTTTTCTAGTCTCGAGCAAAGTATGCAAAAATTAATTTCAGATAGATAAGACAATTCCTATAAACCCAAGTGACTTGTGAAAAATAGTCGAGATGCAAGAATTCTAAGATTCATGAATGGTGAGTAGTACTGTCTCCTGGAATCAAGTGCATTGTAACTTAATAGTCAATTTTAAAGTATTAATCTATTAATCAGAACAATTTTAAATATTGAGTTCCATGAGTGTATAGTGAAATCTCGATTTATCGGTACGATTCAGTTCTCTATTTCATGATATCATTGATACCCAACAAGAGCATTCAGGACAACCAAAAGTTAAACAAAACTTGCCCCATTCTTTCAGTTTTTGATAACGTTCACTATATATCAACTTTTTAAGAGCAATACCAATGAGGGGCATCGAATCCACACCTATGGGGAGCAAACCTATGGTGAAGACTGTTCATCCAATCCTTTCCAAATATCAACCATGGGGGATCGAATCCGCACCTATAGGGAGTAAACCTATGGTGAAGACCGCTCACCCAACTCTTTCCAAAGGTAGCTGTTTTTGTAGCTAGGTATTTTCTTTTTCTTTTGTTGATCATGATTGGCAAATTGGCTTAGTGAATACCATGTTACCCTTCAATATCGAACTGAAACCATAATATTTAAGTGAGATGTGACATGTGAAATCATGATTCAATCAATGTTTACAACTTCTAATCATGGATTAATAAGTCAAACTTAATGGTGAAATCTACCAGATGACTAAATCCAAGAGTCGTGAATCGCCAACATTTCATATCTTATACTTCTCAAATCACGACTATCCTTCAAAATCACTTCGAATGCACTAGAAAATCTAGAAAAATGTTTAAATTTTTTCACAAATTTTGCTCAAGACCAAGAAAACACTGATTAGGTAATTCATGAACTCAACTGGACTTCGAGTCCCATCTTCATCCAATTGGAAGATATAACAATAAAAATCAAATCTGAACTTCTTTTGATCTAGTTTTCAAAAGATAAGAAGGATATAAATTAGAATAGATTCCATCACAAAACCATGCCCATGAGACAAAATAAACAACAGAATTAAACTAATCCACAACCAATCTGAGAGATGTATGAATGTTAGGAAGGATTTCATCATCCAACCATGCCTAGGAGACGATGGTGAATAACAAGGTTCCTAAATTCACAAACTCTATAATACTAAGAACATGCTCAAAACTATCGTAGATTCATTGTAATTTAAGTCACAACAAACTATTAAAAACTAAAAGTATTCCTATTAATCAAACTATAACTAAAGTATATGGACGGTCCGGATCATCCATTTGGATGATGAGTGGGCCACACTACTCAAAACTGATGGTGGCAACGTATCCACTGGATGTCTGGCGCAAGAAGAAAGTTGAGTCGATCAGCACATGCTAACCGACTTTGTGGGATGCGGTGCACGGCGAGTGTATAGCTTCCGTGCACTCCCTCTCTCTCTTGAAGTGGGTCCCACCTTGATGTTTTTAGGACATCCGTTCCATCCATCCATTTTTTCACCCCATTTAAGGGGTTAAGACCAAAATTGGGGCATATCCAAATATCCGGTGGGCCCCAGATTGATGATTTATGGGTTGATCTATTCATTGGGCCACTTCTATAAGGATCCAATGACTGAAATTTGACATGTACGATTAATTTATGGTCTTCATGCTAGAAATAAAGTTTTGAGGTGAATGGATGGTGGGAACCCTATGATCTTGCATTCTAGACGATTTTCAGGCCCGTTTAAACCCAGTCACTTAATTTTCTTAGATCTATGACGTGTAAATTCTTGACCTCAGTGCCCTGTGATCTGTCCCTTACCTTAGTGATTTATAAGCATTAATTCATTCTTTTAGTACCCTTTTTCAGTTCAGGCTCCTAAATACACCTTGTAACACAAACATAATTAAAATAGGTCATTAAACAGTATCATGTTTGTAAATTCAGGTAATAACTAGGGTCTAATATGAAATATTTAACCCTCGACATGTGAGCTCTGAACAAGTATGGCCCGAAAAACTTGTTGATTATTTGTTCCTTCATATTTTTTGTTGTGACTCTTATGTATAGATTTTCAAAGTCAAATGGTTATACTGGATGTAAGGTTTAGAAGTATATTCTTGTTGGCTATATAGATGAAATAAATGTGTGCGAATTGTGGGACCTTACTGTCCACAAGTTAGTAATTAGTAAAGATGTTGTTCTTAATGAAACAAAAATATAAGAAAGTAACAAGTTTATATTTGCAAGAGATAATTGAATTAAAAATTTCAAACAATTTTCAAATTAGCTTACTGATTAAGAAGATCAATATTTTAATGATATCATTAAAGATGAAGTGATGAAGAGCATGCAGATGAGATATCAAGTGTTGAAACTAGAAGTAATCAAGGCCGACTGAATAGTGAAAAAATCTTTTTCTTTTTTACTTGATGATTATGATACAACTTATGCTTGCATGAAAGGAGAGTGTGATCTTTATTCATACTGAAAGGCATACAGATTTGTAAATGATAACCAATAAAGAGCGTCAATGGAGAAGAAGATGGAAGTTTTGTATAAAAATAAGACACGAAAATTCGTTGAATTACTAAAGGGGGGGAAAGGTATCAGTTACACATGAGTTTACACGATAAAAAAAAGATACTAATATAAATATTAAAATACATAAAACTTAATTAGTGGTAAAAGAATATACTCATAAATCAGGTATTGATTTAAATGGGATATTCTCTTTAGTTCTTCGATTAAGTACTATGTATACAGTGTTGAGTTTAGTAGTGGTGTTTGACTTAGAGCTTGAGTAGTTGAATATAAAAATTATCTTTTTTGCACAAAAATATTAATGAAGAAATTTATATGACACAATTCAAAGGTTTTATTGAAGAAAATAAGAATAATTTTTTTTGTTAGCTAAATAAATCACTTTACAGTTTAAAGCAGGCACTAAAGTATTGGTACAAGTAGTTTAATTCTTTCATTGTGCATCTTAAGACTTTAGATATGTGAGGCATATCATTATACCTATGTTCGTAGTTATGATAATGGTGGCTTCATTACCTTGTTATTGTATGCAAATAGTATGTTGGTTAGAAGCACCAGTAAAGATACTATTGTAGCATTAAAAGCTCATCTAGGTATAAAATTTGATATGAATTATGTAAGTATTGTTAATTAGATTTTTAAAATGACTGATTTAAAAGCATAAAAAGTATGAAAGTCTAAATAACTAAATAGAGTTACATTAAAAAAATATTACACCACTTCATATGCTGAATTTTAATCTAGTTAGTACTTAATTTATTTCTAGTTACAAGTTATCTTCATATCAATGCCTTAGCACAAAAGCAAAGAAGACATATCTCAAGTACCATATTCATCAACAATGTGGAATCTTATGTTTATCATGGTTTAACACCAGATCAAATATTGCGCAAGCAATGAGAGCAATCAATAATACATGATGAACCTAGGTAGAAATTATTAAATTATTGTGAAGTGAAACCTTCATTACTTAAAGGGTACTTTTGAGGTGATTATTTATTATAGTGGTCAAAATTTAAAGTTGGTTGGGCTCATACATGCAGATTAAATAAAAAAATTGTAATAAAAGATCTATTATTAGTTATATTTTCTCTTTTGCTCATGATGTGGTTAATTGGAGTTGAAATTACCGTGAGTAGTGACATTGTCTATTACGGAAGCAAAGTACTTGCCACTATATAAACATGTGAAAAAAGTATCTAGTCGAAGATGTTGTTAGAAGAATTAAAAATTATGCAAAAGTTATGTTGGTTTACTGTGAAAGTTAAAGAACATTACAATTGGCTAAGAATTTAGTATTTCATGCTCCAACTAAGCACGTTAATGTTATTGTTCATGACATACTGAAAGATGAACATATCTCATTGCAAAAGATTGTTTTAAAAATGACAATAAAGTAGTTATGTAGACAAAGTCTATTACAAGAAAGAAGTTTGCTTGGTGCGAGACTTCTTTTAGGCTTGTCGTTATTGAGAGATCAATGATGTTTTGGCATTGTTATTAAAAGTGTTTTTTAAAATATTTGTAAAACTAATTTTCAAATTGGAGAATGTTCAGTTAATGGCTATTCACCATCCCCTCCCCTCTTGGTGGGTATGGTGAAACCTGGTTTCCTTAGGCTCTAAGCAATGCTCTTCCTTGTGGTGCATGTTGTACATTAAACCGAAAAATGCATATAAAGATAAATGGTCTTCAAAGGTATTCCTAAATGAGATATTTCTTATATAATAGAAGAGCGAGAAAGTGATAAACTTTGTATTTCTTATTTCTCTTGTTTTAGTAAAGAAAAAAGCTTCATGTTGTTGCTCATGGATATAAACATATTGTCGAACCACATAAATCTCCACATCTCTAGTATCTTGCTTTCTCTTTAGCTTTTGAATTTTAAACACTTCTCATGTGACCATCATTACTTTTTCAATTGGGTTGGTGGGATGATGGGGACAATCATGACTATTTTAGTTTGGTTGATAAGGGTGACAAGGATAACAAATAATGTAGATATGGTGCGCTTGGTCTCTTATTGAATAAAATTATCAATGTTATTGTAGAAACTTGTCTAATGTGGGAGATCATGTAATAATTTTATTTACACCCTATTAGGCATCTTGGATTTGGTGGTAAATGGGTGTATTTCAAATCCAAATAGTTCTTTTTTGTGTTTGGCAACCTTGGATTTGGAGGTAAATGGAATCAGAGGCATTTTAAATCTACATTTTTAGTATTTTAAAACCTCAACAAAATGCTAAGATTCAGGTGTAATCCAAAGGAAATGCTTTTTAAACCAAAAAAAAAAACCTTCCTTTTAAGGCCAAAGGAGTCGCACATGTAATAAAGGTGTCTTTAGGCTACTACTCCATTAGATACATGGCATGCTGATGATACCCCAAAATAATCCAATTATTGGCTGCAACACTAAAATCACATCAACAGAATGATTTGAAGCATCCAAATATTGGACTATAAATGGACGATTAAAAAATATTGATGAGTCACCTGTTTGTGATTCATACATTCATGGCCCACCCAAGGTTTATGATTTTCTCTTTTTTAGTTCAAGTATATATTTTAATGAGCTTATTACAATTATTTTATCTAATATCACATACACATACATATACAATAATTTATGATGTGAAAGTTGATTTAGTTAATCAAATATAAGTCCTGTGAATATACCGAAGAATTCAAATGCCCTCCAAATATAAGCTCCCAAACAGAAGATTTAGATTCCAGTGCATTTCAACCAAACACAAATGAGGATTCAGAATCACCTTAATTCCAATGTAATTGTTATTTGGATTCCAATGCACTCTAAATCCAAGCTCCCAAATGGGTCCTTATTGTATAGTTGCATGTTTTATTATATTTTGGTTGTTATATTGTTATTTGTTATATTATTTTATGAATAAAGATTGTGGGATATATTTGTGAAATGAATGTACTTTTAATTTTATTTTGTAGTACTTTATATAAATAAACATTCTGCCTCTCATCTATTATTTACTTTTAGTCGCTATCTTTATTCTTAATTACAGGGTATTTTACAAACATACGTAGCTTGTTCTTAATCATCCAAACAATCTTTTAATAAATAACAAGCATAAAATCTATTAAAAAAAGACTATGCAATGAGAGAATGCTTGAGAAAACTTTTATTGTAGGTAACTGGCCAAGGTGTCCCTCATTTAATGGATTACCATGTTTCACGCATGTCATATTCTTATATCTTTGAAACTGTAAGCCCTGTATCCTAGACCGTACTGTTCCATAGACTTCCGCGGTCTTACCGGTCGAATTCCGGCAACCTTCGACGCTTAATCAATATTTACATGCTACCCTGATTCGTATGCTGTCAACCCGAGCTGACTCAACCCATGACCATTACCATAACGACGGCGCCATCACTACGGTTCCGATGCCGCGACTTGCGTGCCGAGGCGATACCCTGGTCAAGAGATGTGGGCCAACGTTCGGTGCGAAGAAAACGCCGCGCGTTGTGAAACTCAAGAGAATCTCTACGATGTGTCACATCAGTCCCATCAATCAATCAATCCATCAATCCATCACATGTCAAGTACACATCACTTTTTCACCCTTCGCAAGCAAGCCTCAAAAGTCAAAAAGTCTCTTACAAACCCATGCCTTTCTTACAGAAAAGGCCACAAAAGTCAAAAAGTTCTTACACACATCTATCACTCCATCCATCCATCACTCTCTCTCTCTCCCTTTACAACTCCTTCTCTCCTTCTCATTTTAAAAAAAATCCAAGCAAGAACCCTCCCATACGTATGAGAATTTCTCCAAGCCTCTCCCTCTCTTTCGAAACTTCAAGTATGGCCCACTTTCCTACCCCATGATCTCCCATCCTAACCATCCATTCCCCATCTCTTCCATTGGAATCAAAGCTAAGGTGCTAAGGAACTCATAGGAGCAAGAAGATCGAACGGTGGGTGCTCCTCTAGATGTAAAAAAAAAAAAATCTGATTTTTATAGCATAAATGTTTTCTTTCTTTCATGAGGGAAGTATAGGATCCAGCAATCAATGGTGGAGATCCCACACAATCCCATGGTTTTAGCCTAATGGCTTACCTTATGCATGCATGATCCATGCATGGGGCCTTTCTCTATGGGCCCCATCATGGTAGTTTTATTTTATATCATATTATGTTTGGGTCATCTAGACCTTATAATCATGGTGAGGATGGCATCCTCATTATGTATTTTAATTATAGGCCATGCATGTGCTAGATGACCCATGGTGGGTCTAGATGACCCATGGTTTTGGCCTAATGGCCTACCTTATGCATGCATGATCCATGCATGGGGCCTTTCTCTATGGGCCCCATCATGGTAGTTTTATTTCATATCATATTATGTTTGGGTCATCTAGACCTTATAATCATGGTGGGGATGACATCCTCACCATGTATTTTAATTATAGGCCATGCATGTGCAAGATCCATGTTGTAAATGTAAATCTAGGTATGATGTGCGGGTGTGATTGATCTTGAGAGGGCTCAATAGTGGTGGAGCCCCTTTCCCTATGTCCAGATTGTCCTTCTATCTCTCTTTTCCCTCATTTTATTTTCTGATGTGTGTGGCCCATTAATGTATTTTCCTTTTTATTTAACTTATCTAATAAATTTTATCTAAGTACATGTTGCTGTCCAGAATTTTCTGGACAGTCTCTGGTTGTTTTTGGACCAGATTTTGGGACTGTTTGAGGGACTATTCATACCTATTAAATATACTTTTTTGAAATGTGAGGATCTCATCTTGATGTCCCCCAAATTTCAGCCCCAACTGACCTTCATTGGGGTCCCAAAGGTGTAGTCCAAGTGAGGTGGACAGTCTAGATTTTATGCACTGTTCTAGCAACATTCCACCATGGACAGTTGGATTTTTAAAATTTATTAAAATACCTATGGGTGTTTAAAAATTATAAAAATTTTTAAGGGGGTGGCCTACTTATGGAAGGACCTACATACAAAATTTTGGGGCCAATGGACGCCTGTACACACCATGGTGATGGCGGGACCGGCTCATTACAATATGGTGTCCAGATCAGTCCAATTTTCAGGACAAATTGATTTATGTAAATGAATTAAAATATTTACAAATGTCTAAAAATTATGAAATTTTGTGGGGGTGTGGCCCACCTATGGAAGTATTACTTGTAAAATTTCAGCCTCAAGTGACCTCGTTTGGGTATCCAAAAGAATGGACCAAGATGGTTGGACTCCTAGATTTTTTTCTACTGTGCAGTCCAGCAATATGCCTTGATAAAAAAATCATAATTCAAAAATATTTCTTCTGATGGTGGGCCACCTTTTTGGGTTTCCTCTCATTGTATGCATGATGAGGGACCTTGGCCCTCAATTTTCAGAGTTTTAAAGGCCTTGGACCCACTCTAATGGAGTGCCCAAATTTAGGACAGCAACATGTTATAATTATGCTGGCCTTGGGCTGAAATTTTGAGGAGTGGGGCCCACCATATTATAAAGATCTTAGAGGAAATGATTTATACCTTTAGTTCCTTAAATGTTGAGCTTAATGCATACACTTTTGAGGCCCACCACAGTTAAATTTAATTGGGTCCATGAATGTAGCTAGTTGTTAAACTATTTAAGGCCCATAGAGTGGACCCATTTGATATGTTCCAAGGCCCATGGGATTAGGCCCATTTGATGTAATTTAAGGCCCATAGAGTGGACCCATTTGATGTGTTCCAAGGTCCATGGGATTGGACCCATTTGATGTATTTTAAAGCCCATGGGATTAGGCCCATTTGATATGTATAAGGCCCATGGGTCGAGAACCATTTGATGCAATCTAAGGCCCATGGGTTATGACCCATTGCAATGCACATAAGGCCCATTGGTGCGGCCCATTGATGTGGCCCATTTGATGAGTAAAAGGCCCATATGACATGGCCCATTTGATGTATTTAAGGCCCAATGGGGTGTACTTAAGGTCCCTTGCAATGTGTGATCCCAATCTGGTTTACGTAATGTTATTCACTACGGGCTACACCTTGGGAGCAATGTTGGTTTGACGTCCACATTACAAGTATAATGTTGGTTAAATGTCCGCATTGTGACTCTCCCTAGGGCCCATTAGTAGGCCCGTACTTGTTGTATGCAAGCCGTCTAGGCCAGCTGCGTTGTAAGGATAGGGCATTACTTTATAACATGCTTAGTATAACTCCATGACGCACAACCCATTTGTATCGGTCCTTTTGATCGGCCTGCTCGTATCGGCCATTTGATTGATTTAGCCCATATGATTGATTAGGCCCATCTTGATATATTTGTGGCTTGTTGCTAAGGCCATATATGAGGTCCATTGTTGAGGCCCAACTTGATGTGTATGAGGCCCGCTGTTGAGGCTCACCTTGATGTGTATGAGGCCCGTTGTTGAGGCCCAACTTGATGTGTATGAGGCCCATTGTTGAGGCCCACCTTGACGTGTATAAGGCCCGTCATTGAGGCCCACCTTGATGTGTATGAGGCCCGTCATTGAGGCCCACCTTGATGTATATGAGGCCCGTTGTTGAGGCCCACCTTGATGTATATGAGGCCCGTTGTTGAGGCCCACCTTAAATATATATGAGGCCCATGTTGCAAGGCCCATTGTGATGTATACAAGGCCCATGGGTCATGGCCCATTGCAATATAAGTAAGGCCCAATTGGTGTGGCCTATTCGATATATTTATGGGGTCCATGTCATTAGGCCCATCCTGTTGTATTGGTGACCTATCCATTGAGGCTCACCCGTGGTATATATTTGAGGCCCATGTGTAGGGCCAACCTATTATGTATTTAAAGCGCGTGGGTTGTGGCCATAGTGATGCATATTAGGCCTATGTGATGTAGCCCATACTGATGTGTATTAGACCCAAGTATGTGACTCACCTGCGAAGTATATTTGAGGCCTATTGTGATATATCTGAGGCCCATAGGTGCGACGCATCCAGATGTATTTGAGGCCTATGGGCAAGGCCCATTGTGATATGTGTTAGGCCCATGACCAGGGCCCACCTATTTCGTATATTTGGCCCTTGTGTGAGGTCATGTGCCCATTGTATATTTGATTCTATGTGGGCCATTCCTTGGGGGCAATGTTGGTTAAAAGTCCACATTGTTAACACCGGTTATTGATACCGTTTATGAGTATGTGACATCATAACATCATGATACATGCCCATTCACATCATCTGCATGTTTGTTATGAGATGTGATTGACCATTGCATATGTCATTGGGCAGGATGATGTGAGACTCCCTGATAGGTAGAGATTATCTCACATGAGCGCATGACATGTACAGGATTGATGCATGATTGGATTGTATGACTCATGCATCTTGCATTGTGTTGTTATTACTGTACGCCCTAGTGACATCAGGGTCGTAGCCTCCACAGGCATATCGTGGATAGCCAGATGGGACACCAAAATCTGTTTGAGCATCGGGCCGCCATAGATGGCCCTGGGTGAAAATCCCTAAACACCCTCTTAGTTTCAAAGGATGCTTCAACGTCTAAACCGAGTGGGTAGATGAGCGTTGAGTGCCGATTACCAGATGACTGCACTCTCCACTGTTTCGTGGTCGGTTGGAAGGGGGTGCGACCTTACCCACCCTAGGGAGTAGGTATGGCTAGGCTGAGTTTGACCAGCTCGAGGAATGGTTCCGCTATCAGTGAGCTAGGTAGGTATTGGCAGACTACTGATAGGCGGATAGTGAGGTCTTTTCCGCTTACCCAATTGTGCGCTTCATTGGGGCGGCAGGTGGTGTGAAGTGTAATGGACTCCGGTGATTTCTCCAGAGAGGAACCGTACTGATATGAGGACTGACATGATATTATGACACCCCGTCACTGTTGTGTATGTGGGCGGGCGCACGTGGGCGGACGCTGATGTGGGCAGATGTGATGTGGGCGGGGCTGAGGCCTGGGCGAGCTACCACACTGGGCGAGCTACCAGCAGTTGGCAGGCTACTGTGCTGACAGGCTACTGAGTAGGAGTTGCATACTCATTCATTCATCCATTCATTATCCACTTGGGCTGGTGGTGCGCAACTAATTGTTGTGTATCTTCGTTATGGCAAGAGTTTCAGTTGGGCGCGCGACTAACCTGAGATTAGGAGTTTACCACGTTGAGTCAGACTATCCAAATTTAGGTATGGGACTGGTTTGGATAGTGGTTCCTTGTAGTGGACCCCGTAGCCTGCGATACTACGTACTATCATTCCGACATCACACTCCAACATAGTCATTCCATTAGCACCATATACTACATATTCCATTACATCTTCGGCGCGTAGCATTGTGGGTTGTTATGTTTCTGTATTCCTGTGACTTAGATGAGAGTGATGATATTTGTTAGATCTTTCGAATTGTGTATTACATTATATCCTTGTCATTCAACATTTGATTATCTGTGACTCATCATTTGCATAGCTGTCCTATAATATTGCGTATTCTGATATTGATTAACTTATGGACTTGTTCATACTTCCGCTTATTCTATTATCGCATGATTATAATCTTGTCAATATTTCTATTTACGCTGATAATTCCTGCTCTTATCAGTGTTTCTGCTTATTCAGTCATTGTATGGTTTATGGATTAATAGCTTTCCGGTATTGTATGATTATGATATTGTATTGAATACTTGGCACTTATCTCGTGCACACACTTACACCACCCTCTAAGCTTTCTATAAGCTTATGCACGATAGATGCGTGCAGGTGAGGTTAGGTTGCAGCAGCATTGAGCTTGGAGCATACAGCTGTTTTCTGGAGCTTTGATTTTGACATATATATTTTCCTTTCAGCATTGTATTCAAATGATTATATTAGTGGATATGTGATGATGATGTTGCCTTTATGATTTGGGTAAACTTGTGGTTATGCTTATTACTAGTTAAATGTACAAAAAAAAAATCCTCCTTGTAAGATTCCAGGATCGGAAATCTGGCATATAAATGCTAGGAGCCGATAATGGGGTACTACGGAGGCTGTCGGCACCGGATTCGGCGATCGGAATTGCTGTAAATCCGATTTCTGGGTTTGGGGCGTGACAGAAACTCCCCACCCTCTCACATGTGGACCTCTCAATAATCACAACTTACTTTAAACTATTGATCTATACCATCCTCCATGCCTCTCAGCCTTAAATTGCTTATGGCTCTCCATGTCAAGTTTAATAACATGACCCTATCATCCAACAACTAGTGAAAAAATGGAGGGTCAAGAAATGAATGGTCATGCTTGATCATATAACTTTTTATAACATTTGATTTGGACTATCTATTGATGAGTTTCTTTTAACATATATCTTAATAATCAATTTAACCAATAATCTTGATTTCATAGGTAAAAAAAAAATGGTTCATATCAACTATATATATATATATATATCCAATAATTGATCTAGCCCATTAATCATATCGTCTACCTTGATGGACTGCATATCTTAAGATATATTTTGGTATAATTTTTTAACAATTTTAATGCCAAATAAAATGGATGATTAGAATCAAGTTATAACATAAAAAACTCTAGTGAATTGCATAGACCATATATACTAAGGGCATGTTTGTTCTTCCCATTATCACAGTAATATAAAGGAAATGAGCAATTGTTTACAAATTACTTATACTTGTCCCCTAAGAATGCTTGTTTTTAACTGAATGATGGCATTTTTATATTATTGATTTATCCATTGTAAAATCACAATGATTGCAATTATATATATATATATTACTTAAACATTAAATCATTATCAAATAAATTGATATTGCGATTTTGGATGGAGATTTTAACAGTAACTACAAGACAATGTGTAATGATTGCAAATTACTTTACATGTCTGCTAAATACATTTGCATTCAACCAGTCATTTTTGTGTTTGGTATAACAGTGGTAAAACAATAATTATGATATAATTACTTTACATAATCAAGGAAATGGGCAAAACAAATATGCCCTCAGGGGCATCTCTTTGATTACGGATGGTCCACATTTAATACACATCTGGTATCCCACAAAAATTGAGACCCACTAACCATCATAAACCATTCTCAACATATTCCCAATTATCCTTATAATGGGAAGGGCTACTTGATTTAGAATAGGTGTTGCATTACTATAGGGCTCAACAAAGAAATCCAGACCATCAAAATATCGGTCGTTATCCTACATCTACTTTGTCCATTATTTTTTACATCTCGTGGTAGAAGATGATCCCAAAAATCAAGACAATCCAAAACTCAAGTGTGTCACACCATACGAAATGGTGGAGATGGGAATGCATGCCATAAAAATATTCTTGGGGTCACTTTTTTGTTTATATGGCATCCAAGTTATTTATCACATGGACCTCTAAAGCTTGGGTGGGCCACACGGCTCGAATTTAAGAGTTTTGTATTACATAGTTTCAGTGGTGAAGCCCATTAGAGTTTTGGATTCAATTGATTTTTATCAAGTGAAGATGAGGTGTTACAACTTATGGACGACATGGTTGCCACATAAAAAATAAGATGGGTCTTGTCAAGCTCAAGCATTGTATGTGCTTCCTACAACATGTGTCATAGAGGATTAACGTCCTCTTAGAAACATACACCCAATGGATAAACCATGGATGATTCAAGGTAGATCAAAATAGATTCTCCTACACATGACCTTCAAATGATGGTGGAAGGAGAAAGCATTTTCTTCCACCAACATGTTACACATGTAAAATATCCAACTGTTTCAAAAGGTGGGTTGTAGTAATGACGATACCTGAAATGAGTGGGTGACACCCATATAAAGTCATACCATTGGTTGTCCATTAATTAGTAGATGGGTGTGATATTCATATCAGTTGATCATCATAATATGGGATAGATTAGATATTAAAACCCACACCATCCAATAGTGGGATCAAACCTACCGTTCAAAATGGGGTTGATCTAAGGTTCAAGTGGACCCCATCATCCATCAGGGTATTAGCTCCCAAATGGAGCAAATCTAATGTTCAAATGAACCCCACCACCTAGGCCAGTGGTGATTGAAAACTTACAATTGAAAATAAACTAGCGTACAACTTTGTTAGAGTATTAAAATCCATACCATCTAACAGCGAGGTCCACCTTTTGTTCAAAATGGGGCAGATCTAACATTCAAGTGGACCTTACGACCCATAAGGGCAATTGAAAATAAGCTAGAGTTAGGGCTTATTAAGAGAGAGAGAGAGAGAGAGAGAGTGTGTGTGTGTGTGTGCTGAGAGGGAGACAGTCGAGAGAGAGAGAGAGAGAGAGAGAGAGAGAGAGAGAGAGAGTCGAGATATCGCTACAAGGGGGGAGGGGGGGGAGGCAGCACTTATTGATGCCGAAGGGAGGGAGGGGCGAGGGGCAGTCAGCGCTGGAGGGAGGGAGAGAGGGAATTGAATGTGATTAGGGCTCGTGGAGCTCGATTTTTTTTATCCCCAATTCAGAAAAATTGATAACCCCTGTTCATTGATTAACTAAACTAAAAAATTGATGGCTTTGGTTCGTTGATGAATCGGCAAAAAAATTTGATGACTAATGGCCGTTGAAATTGTTGATCATTTTTCTAGGCTTTTGATATAGTGAAAATAAATTCTCTTAAACATAACCTTCAAATGATATTGGTATATGGCAAAAGCATAATTCTCAAACTCGATGACTCAACTCAAAATTTTGATAACATTTCAAGTGAGATCGACTCAGTTGAGACTTAGGTATACTCTTTGAGTTAGTTCACTAACTCGGTCAATTTGATGTGACTTAAATCATCAAACTCGAACAAACTCACTGGGTAGTAGAGAACATGAGACTTCAACCCTTGATTTTTTTATAAAGAGTCAAGCAAGTCTACCACCAAAGCTGGCAATTCATCCATGACACACCAATTGTTATATTCTATTAATTAAAAAGTTAAATATTACTTTAAATATTTCTATTAATTTAAAAATTAAATTTTTTATTAGAAAAATTGGTTTTTAAGTGGGAGAATGTTGAGTCAATGGCTATTTTTGTACATGGGGACATTTCCAAATAGAAAATGTCCCATCTCCCCTCTTGGTGTGTATAGTGAAACCTAGTTTCCTTAAGCTTTAAGCTAGGCTCTCTTTGTAGTATTATCTATATAAGGGAAATACAATAGAGATAGATGATCATGTAAATATCCTTATATCTAATCTCTTATTTTCTCTTTAGCTTTTGAATTTTAAATACTCATTATATAACCATCATTACTATTTCATTTGGGTTGGTAGGAATGACGAGGATAATCATGACTCTTTTACTTTGGTTGATAAGGACAATGGGGACAAACAACCAATGTAGATATGATGCACTTGGTCCATTATTTGTGGGATCTCGGTCTTTTGCAACATCGCTTGTATGCAGGTGTGTCCCAACTCACACCGTTGATAGACCATACACTGCACCCTAGTTGTAACACCCTGATTCTCATAACCTGAGCACAGTCGCTCGAGTATGAGAACCCGAGGGTTACGTCATGCGATAAAATTATCATTCATCTAATTACCAACACATGTTGTACCATCGGGACATAACTGCTATATAAACTAATAAGAGAAGTTCAACATACGTGAATCAAAGCATGAAGTAAAGCAAGATCCCACAGTAGGGGATTTTTAATTACCAATCTCAAAGCAAGCAAAACTAGGATAATGTCTGAAAGCATATAATGAAAGCAGTAAATCCTAAGCGCTTAGTAGAGCTCCTGTGGCTCGGCTACATCATCGTACGAGTCCTCCTCGCCGTACTCCTCTCCAGCTGCATCAGGGGTGTCGTCATAGGCACCATTTCCCTCCGTCATACCTATATCTATTTGGTACAACCGCACGATTGAGTGAGTGAAAACTTAGTGGGAATTTCCCTTATAGATTAACCATAACACATCATTCCAAAATGGGTTAACAATTCATATATAATTTATACGGCAATACAAATACATATGCATTTGCATGAATGTATGAATGTTTGTTTAAGACACAGATCTGGGTATGCACATCCAGCTGTCAAAATAAAAGACCACCCGAGGTAGGTAGACTACCTGAAAAAGGCCATGAAGGTGAGTGCGCCCAAGGATAACCTCCTGAAAAAATACTCAGGGTATGCCCGAGGAGGTATAAAAATCTCGAAAAAGACTCATGTAAAGAAAGAGCAACCCAAAGTGCGCAAATGCACATAACCTGATGGTTGAACTTACGTAATAGAACCTTAAACAACCCAATAAATTGTGATTTATGATGAACACCTAGAAAAGCTCACACGTCATGCGTGAATGTTATGCACCATGACACTAAATACATTACTTTGATATAAAAAAAAAAGGAATGACTTTCAACTTTCAAATAAGAGATATCCAACTATGAGTTCAATATGGACTTCCATAATTTCTATACATTTAAAGGAGAGCTCACTAAGTGTCATGTAGATTTTTAATTGAGGTCACATCATTTGAATTATTTAAGAGTCCTTCTATATCCCTTAAGGACTCTACCCATACACATACTTTATACAACTCACCATGAAATAAGAATTTGTAAGACTCAAGTCATTTCATTAAAGTCATGCTCATGATGCAAAGATGACGAGAGAAATTCCTATCTTATTGCAAATCAATAATAATTATGAAGGATGGAATTTCAATTGTCACTTTGTACACCACATGTAAACAAATTCTCATTTCCATATTGTAAGAACCATCCACATAATGATACCTACAAAATTAGAGATTAAAGATTAAGTCATGAAGGTAATGTCTCACTATACGATTCACAGAAAATCTAGTATGCAAGCTTCCTTTTCTCATCATGTGTAATGGAGATGTACACATAGATAAATAATTATAAATGTGGCATGGAGTTTTCAAGACAACACATCATACACATAATAGTAAGGAAATATGACATTAAACAATTTCTTCATGAAAGTCAAGATAACTAGGAATTAATAACTCTCTAAAATTCTCTACATTAGAGATATAATCCACACGGAAATTAGTGAATGGAAGAAGCTATGGGGGATGCTCCTCACCTTGATTGAGGGTTTCTCTTGATTTGAATTTTCCTATGAGGCGAGTCTATGAGCTCCTGATTTGGAATTGATTGATGGAAGGTGTCTTTCAGGTTTATCAGTCGTAAACAGCCCCTGAATGAAATATTATAGAATCTTAGTGAGTCAGTACCGAGTTGACTCGGTTGGGGTTCTTAACTAAGAACTAGTTGAGTCTGACTCAAGGGTTTTTGTTAGTCTCTGGGCTAGATTGAAGGTCTATTGAACACAATACTTCTCGGAATCATGCACAACGGTTGGAATTAGCTTTACTCAGCCGGAAAACTGACCGAGTCAGCTCGACTATGAGTATTGAGTTGACTCAGTCAGGTAACACGGTCGAGTCAGTCCCCGAATGGCAAAAACTGTATCACCCATGGCTGGGCTCAAACTTAACTAAGGTGAACCACAACCCAGGCCTAGCTGAGTCAACGTTTTACTTCCCAAAACTGGACCTGAGTCCTTGACTCAGTGCTAACTCATCCTAGCCAGGTTTCTTTAGCTAGTAGTGTGTAACAGGGTGCACCCATCTGAGATCAGATTGCGGTGCAGGTCACTGTGCAAGGTGGGCCAATCACAGCCATGGCTTCCGATCTGGAGTTTCCATTCAGAAATGTAGCTGAGTCATTCAATTCGTGACTGAGCTGAGGTGACAGTGAATACAATCAGCCGAGCAGACGGATATCAGCGATAACTAAGGGAAGGTTTACTAGTTTACTTGATCAGGGGCGCGGTACGAGCGTTGGAAGGGAGCCAATTCGCTGGAAGTCAGGGATACTCTACCCGAACCCAGTTCCCATCCCTGTTTTGAGGCGAAATGGTAACTAGGAGTTCATCCCAGCCATTTCTCCTGAACTCACCCTCATAGCTTCCCCCTTCTTCTTCCACTCTCCCTTTTCCTTTCCCTCTCCTAGTTTTCTCTCAGAACTGAGCGACTTGGGCCGAGTCGAGTTGCTACTAAGACTGCAACTCGCTCCAGCGGCGCCGAGATCCCTCCCCCATTTTCCCTTTCTATTTCCTTTCTTTCTCTATTCCTCCAGATTCGCCCTGATACACAGCTCTTTATAGCCTTTCCTTTCCCAGATATTTTCTTGGCTAATTACAGGGTTTAACATATCATTAGCAGAAGAAGGATTGAGAAACCAATCAAACGGTTCTCTGATTTGGCCGAACGGTTGCACGCGTTGATACGGTCATCCTGAATGAGTTTCTGGTGTGGTGGGCCATACAATGAATGGCTTGGATGTGTGAAAGGGTTGGTTCTATAGGAGGTGGGTTTTCTTCCTCTTTTTATTTTTTTGATCTATGTGGGCCCCACTAGTGTGGAGTTCTTGTGTGTATGTACTTATGGCTATAGTGGTCAGCAAAGTGGCCCATGTCAGTATAGTCTACCATGATGAACATCATATCTACACCCCTCATATGTAATCTTATTTTTATTTCTGGACAGTAAGTTCTAAAAATCGTATAAAATCAATCATGCAAAGATCGGAGTTAAAACATAGGAATAATCTGAAACACAATATTAACTAACTCTGGACCGAATTTCCTAGCCATCCAACGGTTTAATCATCTGTAACATCAAGTTTACTTGGTTGTTGTCCAGCAACACATACAAGATTCTGATTTGCCTAAAATGGACCCATTTTTAATTCCTTTAATGATTGTATTATATATATATATATATATATATATATATATATATATATATATATATATATATATATATATATATATATATATATATATATATATATTCCATTGGATTCATATAAAATTAAACTAGCTTTCCAACTGTATATAATAAGCCTCAATCGGAGTTCAGATGGCTGAGATCTTAGCCTTATACGAAAGATGTATTTGGGAACTTGTTATGACTATTCTTGTGTGGGCCATATCCATAATTCTAACGGTCAGATGCATTTGATATTTGTTCTTAACTTACTTAAGATAGCAAATAATCATATATATGGTCCCTATAATCAGATTCTTTCATGATAAAATTTAAAAAATTCTAAACCAACAGATACTTCTATAAGGATAAATCTTAAATTGTTTTGTATGGTCTAAATGGATCTAAGGCTCTGTATGGTTAGAGACCTATTTACAACGTAAATGATGTATTACTAAACCATTCGTTGGGTCAGATTTTTCAATAGAGAATCTAATCATAGAGATTTCATCAATATATATTTCATGTGCTACTTGGTGAATATGTTGGATCCATGCTATACATAGCATTCATCCTCTTATTGACCCACTTGGGTGTGAGATCACTTGTGATTTATGCATTTTATTAGTTCATCCAATCCAGAAACCCATGTATATTTTTGTGTGTCTCTTATCTATGGTTTGCTAGCATGTGGGCCCCACTTGTCATTGGATCTATTTCATTTCCTTTGCACTTTCCGTTTGTTAAAATTTTCTTAGTACTCAAATGTATTACATGTAGGCCTCTTTGACACCTTGTAGTGGGCTCCACACTCTATAGTTAAGGATCCCACTTTGGGAGATATTTAATCCTTATATAAGTGAGCTGTGATGTCCTACCTTTTTGCCAAGAATGATCCCTAAGTATTTGGAAATTGGGCCCTAAGTTGTGACAAATCCCATTTCTAAAAATTGTCTGATTATTTGTGTTTTGTACTAACTTTGGGCCTCTGTAGTGGACCACACGCTGGAGATGTAAGTAGGCCACCATTTGGAACCTTTAACTTATACCAATGAATAGATAAATAATATTTCTACTCGGGCTAAATCAGACCCCACGTGATCAGGGAGTGGATCCCAAAATGGGGCAAGGCATGGTTGTGTAGAAAATTAAAGTACCTATGTTTGGCCCTATACCAAATATTATGTGTGCACAAGCAGTTGGTCTTAACTTATTATTTTTGAAGTAAATATATAGTACAATCAAGGGCACCTGATGGGACACTGAAAGGTGGTCCCTAGTGATCATGGGATGTACTTAAGATTGGGCCAAAATTAATTCTGCACCATAATTCCTGCACAGTTTCTCCAAGTACACATGTTTAGGCCATCACTGTAAATTGTACTCACCTAACCAATGAGGCCTGCCTTATAATTTGTAAAGCCCACACATAGAGCTACCAAGTGGTTATTTTCTTTCACCATATGTAGGCCCCACATGATCATGAATCTGACTCTAAAATGACCTAAAACCAACATTACATCAAAAATCTGTTTAATGTAAAATTTATGTGGGGCCACGTCAGTATAGTCCAGCACCTTCCCAAAGAATTTAATGCAACATCTAAAATCTGAAAAATGACTCTTAGATATTGTTAGGCTTAAAAATCATAAGTGGTTCATCTAGTATGGGCTATCTTATACGGGCCTTACCTTTCATGTAATGAAGTCCACCTAGCATGTTTTGTAAATGGGTGTTGTATAACTTGTAAAATATTTAGTGGACAGATCTTGTCGTCCAATCTTGTTGTCCAAATGTTCTCTTAAGACATAGGTGGCCTTGGGCCCATCTAATTGATGCAACCCTAAGGCCCAAGTGGGCCAAACACTAAGAGAACTTGTTAGGGAATGAGAAACCAAGAATGGTTGCCTTCCTTGAGCTTGTTGGGCAGGCCAATTGCCTCATAATACCTCTAGTCAAGTAGACCACGCTTAGAGAGACCTATTTCACAATGCATAAACTAGATAATTGGTCTTTTTCTTGGTTTATTGTGTATGCGACAAGTAGGCCTAATATAATATATGACATGAAAGATGTTAGCTATGTTATCCTTTATATTTAAGATTGTGCATTATTTCTAGTGGTGGAATATGTGGGGCCCACTTAGTTATGGAACTAGATCCACACCATTGAAAGCGTTGTGGTTAGACATTTATGCCCTTGGGTTGGCTTATTGGTTCATCAAGTGGGACTCACACTTAACCTATACGACTTCATGCCTTGCATGTAGTTCAAGTCCAGTATGGAAGTCAGACTAGGTATGACACACCTAGTGATGGGTGAGATAATGATACATGTATGGTAACATGATAATGATGATTGTGAGTTGCTGCTTGAAATGATAGATATGATTTAATGGATGGTGAATTATAGCATATGCATTGATGATGGATGAGTAATTATTTATAATACTTATAACATTGTTTATGTTAATCATGAAGTGAAAATAATCCTCATGGTAATGATGGTGATATTTTATATATATGTATGATGATAAAACATGCTAGTTGACCACCATGCTTGATATCCGAGTGATAATAATGTACGTATTGATTGTCATGATAATAATATGGATAAGAAAATCATATTTTACTTGATGCATGGATAATGATAAATAAATGATGTTGGTGGACGTAAAGATAACCTTATGTATGATGGACAACAAATGCCTAGGGCATGTATAATGACAGTATTGGACAATGGCCGTAATATTGATGATGCATGTGAATTCCTATATGTTATATACTCAATGCACATGATTGCACGATACATGTTATGAGGATAAATTTGATGTTGAATCATGTCTATGATAATGATGATGCATGTTAGAACTTGTGTACCACTATAACCTATACACCTTATGTATGTGCGTGTAATAGGAGCCCTGGTGGACATTTGTGAAGTATTCACAAGAGGTATAGGGCCTCAGTGTGCTATTAAAGACACTTAAATATATGGACCCTCGCATCATATTGGCTATTCTTATGTTTGGGCCGATTAATGTTATATCTATTAATCATGTTAGTGTGCTTAAGCTAGTATAGGACACACTGAGTATATGTTAGCATAACATCATGATACATGCCCATGCACATCATTGCATACTTATTATGAGTGATTGATCATATCATGTGCCATTGGGGCTGATTATTTATGGGACTCTCTGAGAAACGGAGTTGCCCCACTTGAGCACACGGTATGCACAGGTTTGATGCTCGGAGCATGTCGCTTAGTTTACACTCTTGGAATGTGAATTTTATAACTACTGTTGTTTACTTATCTTTTAATTAGGCTAGTGTACTTTATTACATCATGATACATGCCTATGCGCATCATATGTATGCTTCTTATGAGGAATGGCATATGTCATTGGTTGAGATGATTATGGGACTCCTTGTAAGACAGAGTTGCCCTACATGATCATACGGTACGAATGGTTAATGCATGACTAGATGGTATGACTCATGCATTTCGTATTTTGTGACTGATCATTTAGCGCCCTAGCGGCATCAGGGCTGTGACATCCATAAGCGTATCGTGAATGGTCAGATGAGACATAAAAAATATTTAGTTCTAGCATATGGGTAGGTTAGACATCCATGGGTGAAAGTCCCTAAACTCCCATGGCCAGGGGATGCTCCAATGTCTAGACCGAGTGGATACATGAGTGCCCGAGTGTTGAATACTAGTAGGTCGTGTCTCTCATTGTATTGGAGTCAGTTGGAAGGGGGTGTGGTGTTACCTACCCAAGGGAAGGGGCATAGCTAGGCTGAGTTTGACCAGCTCATAAATGAGTCCTCTATCGACGTGTCAGGTAAATATTGGTTGACTACTAGTCAAGCGGATAGTGAGGTCTCTTCCACTTGCATGGTTGCACGTCTAATGGGCAGCGATCTAGTGTAGAGTGTACTAAACCCTGATGATGATCCCAGAGATGTACAGTATTGATATGTGGACTTATTAAGTAAGAGTTGCGTACTCAACATTTGACTCATTCATTCATTCACTATCCACTAGGGCTGGTGGTGCGTAACCAAATCATTATGTGTACCTTCGCAATAGTCAGAAATTTGGTTGGGAGCGCAACCAACCTGAGATCAGGAGTTTACCACATTGAGTCTGGCTATCCAAATTTAGGTATGAGACTGATTTAGATAGAAGTCCCTTATGATGAACCTCATAACTTACAATACCACGTACTATCATCCCAACTACACACTCCATCTTTATCAGTTCTTTTGCATTGCACACTTCATTACATCCTCTGCATATGACATACTATGCACTATGGTCACATGTGGGTGGGCACACGTGGGTGGACGCTGATATGGGCGGGGCCTAACGGGCCTGGGCGAGCTACCAGTGGTTGGCAGGCTACTATGCATATAGTGAAGGCAGAACCTTGTCCCACATATTCATGGATTTGTCTGGATTTACATATTGCATTGCATCCTCAGCATATGACATTTAGTTTATTATGTCCTTATACTCGAATGATTACATGTGAGCCATGCCATTACCTTTCCATCGTATGTCATATAGTAGAAAATAAAATTCGATTATCTTGTTCATGATGATTAGTTATTCTAATGGTTCATGGTCGCTTATTGAGTGACATGCCTATTATTGATGTCATGTTCATGATAACCTGTATAGTTATATGATATGCTTGATTGATAACCTACTCACCTATGATAACATGATTGGTTGATAATGTATCTATAGTTGTTTTGGATGTCTCTACGGGAGCGCCCTGATAAGACGTGTTTTATTCCCAGCACGCAGTAGACTCACGAGCTGTGGTTTACTCATACGTATGACTTATACTTTTTCAGGATGCATACAAGAGTTGTTGGAGTTTGCTATTGTTTCCTTCATTACTGTTGAGCTGGTACACCATGTTATATGTGACATATCGAACAGGTCCGTCTCTTCGATATGTGTTGATACTATGTACAAAATGTGTAACTGCCTAAACAGATTAACCGTTCAAAAAAAATTACACTGAAAATCTTCCTTATAGGACCCCAGAATCAGAATCTGGCATATGGGTGTCAGGAGCCAAGAATGAGATACTACGGAGGCTGTCAATGCCGGATTCGACGATCAGAAATTTTGTGAGACTGGTTTCTGAGTTTGGGGCATGACATTATTTGGTAAAGAACCCATGTTACAGAAGAAGCTTGTTTAAGGTGGGAGACATACAACAATTTTATTTATTACATAGTGTCATGTTTATTATATTTTGAATTTTTATATTCTTATTTGGGAATAACAATTATAAGAGATCATACAACAATTTTATGAATAACATTTGTGGTACATACTTTTGTAATGAATATATTATTTATTTTCTTTTTTATATACTTTGTACAAATAAACATTCAGCTTCTCTTTTATCATTTCCTTTTAGTCATTATAATTATTCCTAATTATAGGGTGTTTGACAAACATATCTAGCTTATTCTTAGTCATACAAACAAATTTTAACAAACAATAGGCATACAATCTATTTAAGAAAAATTATCCAATGAGAGAATAACTAGTATTTACGAAACTTTTATTGTAGCTAGCCAGGCCCAAGGTGCCTATTATCTAATGAATGGCATGAACTAACACATGTTATCTACTTAGATCTTTAACACTTGTTCCACCCCAACCCATCAAATGTGGACCCTTCGATAATCACAACCATAGTTTAAACTATTGATCTAGGACATCCTCCATGCCTCCTGATCTTGAAATTACTCATGGCTCTCCATGACAATTTCAATAGTAGGACCCTATCATTCAAAATATAGTTAAAAAATGGAGGGTCAGGAAATGAACGGCCTAGGTAAATCATAAAACTTTTAAAATGCTTGGTTTGGACTATTTATTACATGGGCTCATTTTTATGTATAACTTAAGATTCACTTTAACCAATATTCCTAATCTCACAAGTAAAAAAGATGGCCCACATCAATTATATGAGAAGAAATTCAACATTTGATCTGACTATCTATCATATGGCCTACATGAGATTGACTACATATTTCAAGATATACTTTGGTCAAATCTTTTTACCATCTCAATGAACAAAATGTATGATCGTAATCAAATTACAATAGCAAAACCTCTAGTGATATTTGCGGGCTATTTACACTAAGGGACATCTCTTTGAAGATGGATGGTCCACATCCAACATGCATCAGGCATCCTATAAAAATTGGGACCTACTAACCATCATAAACCCGTCTCAAAACATTTCACAATTATCTTATGCATGGCCTATTTGGTTAAATAGCCAACTTCCCAAGTGGGTGAGACTCCATTTTTGGGCCGTGTTAAAAAATAATGGGAAGGGCCACTTGATATAGAATGGGTGTCACACTACCATAGGGCTTAACAAATAATTCTAGACTATCAAAATATTTATCATCTTACATCCATTGTCCATTATTTGAACACCTCATGGTAGAAGTTGATCTAAAAAATCATGCCAATTCAAAATTCAAGTGTAACATTTTCCTGATTAAAAAGTATTTGATCGCACATGTGTACACGTGCTCAAAACTGAAAAATATAGAATTTCAAGTGAATCCTAAAGGAAAACTCTAAACTTAGAAAAGCTTCACCTGTGAACAAAACCAAGTTGAAACACACCAAATCTAGTGTGATCCAAGAGTTAGCTAGCAGGGCTCGTCCGATTGAACCTTAGGATCCAAAAGCAATGAAAATGAACTAATAAAAGGCAAATTGGGCTCTAGTGGTTCGACCGACAAAGTAGTAACAAACCATAGGCAGCGACTAGGCTCTATCTGTCAAATTGGTAGACTTGTCAGTTGTTGTTAGTTCGACCGATAGATTTTCGTGAGCAATATAAACGTGGACCACCGAACTTACGAGTTGAGAACTATAAAAGCCTTTTCTATTTCATTCATTCTAAGCCCCTCAAAAGCCTTTTCTTCCAAACCCTAAGAGAGAAATAAAGAGTGTGAGTGAACATGAGTCTGAGTTGGGAGAATTGAAGCAGATCTTACCACTCCATGTTGTCTTGAAATAGATTTCATCGGGTCTAGAGGAGTACATATCCTGTTGTGGGTCATTTAAACTTGGATTTGGTGGATGTCAGGGACCTAATTGGTGTTAGGAATGGCCCCGCTATACGCAAGAGTCGTATAAGAGATTTACTTCGTAAAGATCTCTATTTTGCTAGTTTAATCACTTAATCACTAACCGAGGTGAGTTTATCCCTAATTCTTGCCTTTAAAGCTTATTTTGAAATTAACCTAGGGTTGAATGAACTAGAGTGAAATTATATATAGGTATTGGAGTTCCCCTAAATCTTATCCTTAAGGCATGCTCGATCAAGAAAAACCCTAAATTTAAGGTGAGAATCGGCCCTCAAGCTTCCTTGACATCTTTGGTTAGTATTGACTTCAATTATGCATAGTATTGATGTCATAAACTCATAGGAATAGTGAGTAGCTATTAAATCTCCCGTAAACATCTGAACTATAGATATAAATCACTTGATTATAGGTTGGGCATGATATTTTATAAGTTATATATGTTATATTACTAGCATGCTTCGAATTGAGAAGATTATAAATTGTTTATGTGAGTTAGATTGCCAATTGTATATACGGCTTATGTGATATAAATTTTCAGAAGTGTACCCACGACTTATGGCCTCATTCCATTGAAGTATATGAGTTTGATTTGTGACTTCCATCACTGTATGTTATGCCGTTGCAACTTGTGGGGTGAACCCTTGGCTTACGTCCTTAAAGGGACTTGATGCCTGAATGACTTGTCATGTCCCTAATTGGATTATTTATGAATTGGACATATAACGGTTGAGTAATCATGCATATATAGCATGAGGGTGTCATTGGATCTGGCTATTGAAAAAATGTGCATACATTTGAGTATTTTCACTGATGGTTAGCCCATTGCAAAAACACCTACGAGAGTGCACTGGTCATTGAAAACAATGTGTGTACCTTAAAGTATTTTTATTGATGGCTAACGCATCGTACATGCACCCATGTCGCTTGTGCAGTAGTAATTGAAAATAATGCTCATACCTTTGAGTATTTTCAGTGGTGAGTAGCCCAGTCATGGGATTGCATCGGGGTCAATCATTTAAAACAATACACATACCTTTAAGTATTTTTGTTAGTGATTAGGTCACCCATAACTAACTAGATGAGCATCCCCAAACTGATGTGCATTCATGTATTCACGCATTTAAAAAAGATTGCATTATTGGAGTGCTTATTGTATGACAACTCTTTTATGTTAAATTATTCTTGGCTAATATATTGCGCGTGTAATCTTTTGGGCACTTCTCACTATGATAGTCATTGATACTATATATATATATATATATATATATATATATATATATATATATATATATATATATATATATATATATATATATATATATATATATATATATATATATATAAACCAGATAATGTAGGAGTATATCCAAGGAATGTAAAGTTTAGGCCCATTTCTAAGGTGTATGATCTAGAGCTAGGAGCTGAGAAGCCCTTTGCTGGCGTGATCGAGCTCTATGAGCTCAACTAGTTCAACCAATAGATGACTAGCCCTTCCTTCGTTTGCTTCACATTCTGTATATTTTGTTATGTTGTGGATTTGTATAATCCCCATGTTGAGGGAGTTTTTGGGTTGTATATTTTGGATGGTTAGCCCTGATACACTCAATTCCAGCAATTTTTATTTATCTCATGATGCCCACTAAATGGTAGGATGCTACTCTAATTATTATTGTGGTGGAATATTAATGTAACTATGTGAATAGAGCTGTACATGAGTCGAGTCGAGTCGAGTATCACCCTTCTCGTACTCGGCTCTTAACGCCCGAGTGCTGCTCGTACTCGACCAACCAACATGGACTCCCTGCTCGTACTCTACTCGCCCCAGTACGAGTAGTAAACGAGTTGAGTTGAGTTCGAGTTTTCGAGGCGAGTTCGAGTACGAGCAGAAATTGAGTCGAGTCGAGTGCAAGTCAATTTGTACAAGTGGGTCTGTTGTTTTATCCAGTTGCACCTGATCTACTTTAAAATCTCCAAGTCTGGAAGATCTTAGCCATATCTTTTGAATATTGATCTGCATCTACATCTGTATATGCATCTGCATTCATACTAAAAGAAATAAAAAATTATGCCTCCAAGAGTCAGGCATTCGTAAAAAAGTCTCCCATATTTTAACAAAGTAATATGTGTTTAGGGTCTTGATTTGGGCAAATTCTTATGCCCTATTTACAGTCTAATTAGGACAGATTTAAAGGTCATCATGTGGCCCCATTTTGGACAATTTGTATGGCTCATTAATGGATGTATATATGGTTGTTCAAGGGTCTAGATTTGGACAAATTTATGGACCATCCAAAGGTCCAAATTCGGCCAGTTTCCTGGACCGTCCAAGAGGTTCATATTTGGACAGATTTCTGAACCGTCCAATGGTCCAGAATTGGTCAGATTTAAGGCCATCCAAGGTCCATATTTTGGATAAATTTGTGGGCTGTCTAAGAGTCCAAAAATTGGACAGATTTAAGGCCATCCTTACTGTCCAAAATGGACAGATTGTGGGCCCTTCTCATGGTAAAAAATTGGACAGATTTGAATCACATTAGGCATACAATAATAAAAAGAAAAAGAAAGTATGGATAGGAATTAGGGACTCATACTCTTTGCGGATGAGTAGGGCAAGGACAATGGACGAGTGGCTGGAAGGGACCCTTTACGGGATCAGACGAGCGTGCAGGGTAGGGACGACGGACGAGTAGGGGACGGACAAGCGTACAGGGCGGGACGATGGACAAGTATCTCCACCCTTTGCGTGTAGCAATGTAGGGCATCGGACAAGCCACAGGGACGAGAGAGAGAGAGAGGGGGAAGAAGAGGGACGACCGGACAAGGGATAGGGGAGGAGTGAGAGAGAGAAAGAGAGGGAAGAAGAGGAAGGGCCGGCCGGTCGCTGGGAGAGGGAGGAGAGAGAAAGAGAGAGAGAGAGAGAGAGAGAGAGAGAGAGGGAGGGAAGGGGGTTTTCGTTTTTGAACGGGCACTATTTGAAAACGACCCAAACGAGTAGGATTTTTTTTAAAGCGAGTTATATATACCGCGTACACGAGTCGAGTACCGAGTCGACTACCAAGTCGAGTACCGAGTTGAATACTTCTCAACTCGTACTCTACTTGTTTTCTAATTGAGCCTTATAAACCCGCTCGTACTCGGCTCAAAATCACATGAGTCGAGTATTTCGAGTCGAGTCGAGCGAGTACTCGAGCCTTAGTCTGCTCATGTACAGCTCTATATGTGAACATATGGGGAATAGACCCACGCGCAATTTTATTTAGTTAACTCTCCTGAATTTGGGATATGAGTCTCTGTACTTAAGTGCTAGGTTATGGGGCATTACAAAGGTAGTATTAGAGTAACTATGAGATAATCTGGCCTTGGGAATGGGGCCTATGAAAACTACAATAACTTTATGTTGGGATGATGAGGTTACAAGTTTCAACTTGAAAGCAATTCCCCTACAGTTAGGAAAACCTGATAATCTAGGAATGCCATATTTTAGGTTCCCCGAAAGGGCTAGGATGACCATTTGAATGTAGAAATGGGAATATGACTCCATGGGAAGACAGTTGCTCATCCCATCATATATTAGAGTTGACTAGGATGCTCTTCGAAATTGACCCCTAAGGGTCTAAAATGATTGAGAACACAAACTTACGGAACCATGTTTAAGCGAGGAATACGTGTAACACCCTGAAAATCGGGGGTCGTGTATAAACTCAACTCCCGAGTTCCAGACCGTCACTTATGCAACAAAAATGATTATGATTCAATGTTGTCTGAGTTAAAGCATTCACATGAGTAAAAGTATACCAAAACTGCAATTCATACTTCAATCCAGTGATAAAAGCAAGCGGAAGACTAAAGAATATATATATATCACTGTATGGAAAAATAAAGTAGATCTCAACTGTCACTAAAGTATGAATACATCTCTGAGTCTCATATACATGTAAATAACAGAAATAAATGTCCAAAATAGTCCCACTGAGGAGTCCCGTCAACCCAGGCCACCTAGGCAAAGCCGTCATGGTACTGCATGTATGAGAACTCGTCCTAGTCCTTGTCAAAGTCCGGCTCTACCTCCTGGATCTCAGCATCACCTGCATCTAAGACAGGGTCTGATGGGTGTTGCAAACATCATCCCGAAACGTGGGAATGAGTAGCTAACTCTGTGAAATAATAGAGAAAGGATTTACATGTTCTCAAATCAATCATGCGATAATAGTAAAGCAGTAAATCAGACAATCCTAATACTGTTGTTAATACAATATGATATGACGTGATGTATGCCCTCACCGACGATCTCCCTCATACGGCACCATCTTACGACCACGGCATGCCACACTCCCTTAAGTGCTCCACATCTTTCAGGCACATGCAATGTAATGGTGATATGATTTTCGAGTTGTTATTAGTCCATTCAAACAGCAGAATTGGGAAACTAAGGTACTTGCCTTATATCAATCCCAACACAGATCCTGTCTAGGGTCGTCACTCCTAGTAATCTCATACGATGTATATTTTGTAGGTCGCTGCAAGGGCTGTCAGGGCTGTTGCACGCACTCGTTGCACCGCTCCCCCATCACCTTATCAATACAGGCCTACTGTACTCTACTGCTACTGAAGGGTCATCACCTCCCGTAGACTCAAAATACGCTCGCGATCACTACAAAAGACTCGTCGCCTGATCAGTGTAGGCCGACAGTAAGAATATAGTGTCCCATACCACCATAATCTGCTCACGAGACTAGGTGCTCACTGGTCACTACGGGGAGGTTTGTGGCCCCAGCGTAGGCCGACAGCTCGACCACGGTGTCCCATACCACCATGTCCGACTCATGAGTCTTCATGGATCAAGGTACTATGGTTAACAGGGTTTACAATGGTAAGTTCAGTACCTTAGGTTTGAGTAGTTATGACTCATGCAGGGTGAACATACAACGGCCAGTAGGGTTACTTGACAGGCTCGACTAGCACGATCGCATCTCAAGTCGAACGATATGAAGTGCGTAAAATACTTCGTATGGTCTAACCACTGCCGTCAACTCCAGAACACGGCTCGCGTTCATCGACGCATCGTTCGTGGCCAAGATAAGCCAATCACGAATTCGCTCGGTTACCGACTGCCTGGACTAGGTATAGTCCCAAACACATATAAATTCACATCAGCAATTCATGCAAGGGTATTAGAATTGAAATACAATCATGTGAGCATGTTAACACATGTTATAACATACAACTTAAGTAAATCATCAAGCACATACATTTCATGCATATAATGAAATCATGCATATAGTCAACATGTAGGAAATCATTTACGTCAGCATATTAATTGAGAAATCAGTCTCAAACTAATTCATAACACCATTTAATTCAATACATACTAATACAAGCATTTATACAAACACTTACACTACACACTTAAGTCTACGTATAGTATGTCGACCCGAAGTGCGCATTTAGGCGAATCTCTTCGCCAAACTAATTATGCACGTATTCCTAACATTCTAATGTGACAACAAATTATGTCAATCACATCAGCAAAATATGAATGAAATCAGTACTTCCTACAAATGACTAAAATGCCATAAATCTCATATTCTTCGCCGGTTTACGAAACAGGAAACGGACAGCATGTTGTACATGTCAAACGGCGTTGCCGTCGATAATCTACTATTAAACGACATTGAAAGCTTTGGAAACAGTCAATCAAAGCGTCTAAAATCCTCACCTTATCTCTTATAAACGTATCGTTTCGAACGGAGCGTATACGCTTCGTCTACGGCGAATAGAGGACCTGTTTTACAAGATCTATCGGTTATATGCTATGGAACAGAAAGAATCTCAAATTAGCAACTTATTAGGGTTATTTCTTACCTGAAAATGCGGAGGAATCACCGGCTGAGTGATGGAAGCGTGTTGCTAAAGTACGTGCAACAGGCGGTGCAAAGGTAGGAAAATTCTCTCCTCATCTCTCTCACAAACTCTCACCTTTTCTCTCTCCCAATCTAGGGTTTTTCTCAAATTCGGATGGGAGAGAGAAGTGAGGGTTTCAACCCCTTTTATAAGCCTAAAAATGCCCAAAATAGGCTCGGGTACAAAGTTCACTTGATGCTTATCCAAAGCGGGCTGTTTCGGTCCAAAAGATAATTTCTGGTGGTCCCCTGGCCGAACGCGATTGGACTTAAGTTCATGCTTACAGGATCTAGCATGCATCAAGTTTTCAGTCTGGCAGGGTTCGCAGATCTCAAGTGGCGGTCCAGTTTCAGTTCAGCGGTCACCGCACGTAGATCAGGGCTGCAAGTCTCATGATATGAAATAGAAATTTTTCCTGATCCGAGGGTGTAATCTGGCTGAATTCTGATGGTCAGAACGCTTAATACTGATACGTCAAGTCGTGTGCCAGATTTAAATTTTAAATTCCAAATCTGTCCCTATTCGCACTCTCTTCAGTCCAGGTTCAATGAAATAGCCTGTGATTATCGGTTAGACTTGATTTTCGAAATGATTGTCAAGTCCAGTAAGGCGGTTCTAACGATCTAAGATAGTAGGTATCGAACTTTCGACGTGCGGTCTAGATCCAATACAAAGTTTCAAAGTGGTCCAGAGAACAAACCTGCTTAGAGTTTGATTCGAGGTTATAGAGTATTATAGAGTCATTGGTTCTACTCGATTTGAGTCTTGTAGAACGTATTTAAAGGGATCAGGGACTATTTCCCAGCTACTCTAGCGTTGCGCTAGCTAACTTAGACTTATTTTCTAAAGGAATTAATTCTACGCGATTTCGGGTCGAGTTGGTACTCGAATCCAAGTATGGATTTTTCCCAGGCGTTACAATACGTGATTTGATTTGAATTCATAAATCCTAGGTGTTACTAATAGACTCATTACCCTGATCAAGTAAAAGACTAAGATTCACAAGAATTAGGAATGGTACTAATAAACTCACTACCCTGATCAGTTAGAAGTTCAGTGTACCGAATCCAAACCTACTATAACTGTGCATTCGTGTTAGCCCGAGCATCGAAGTTAGAAAGTTATCTACCCTTTAAGATAGTCGTTTGAACCTCTTAACTATATTTAGGTTCGTGGGTAATAGGGAACCACTTAGTTGTCCATAAAACCAAACCCTACTACCTTAAACAACCCCTGGTGAGGTGAATTACATCACCCCTAAGATAAAAAGAGTTTAAGGCTGTCAATTCTAGGTCAGGCACTTAGAGATAAAGGGATATATAACATTATAGTGATCTATCTGTTTGTCCCGCAACACCTGTTGGTTCGACCGACGGACCCTCCCTAGTTATTATTGTTGTAATTTTCAATAATAACCTATGCACATTAGATTATCCTGCGATGATAATCCTAAATTAGTAGGATTATTGAGATAAGGTTGTAACCAAGGATATTTAATTGTTTTAGAAGACAATGCCTCCTAAATCGAAGTCCCGTCGGGCACAAGCCTCAAGTACATTGGCACCTTTGGTTGACGATGTAAAGTGGGAGGAAAGTTTGGAGGCAGACTCCAATGCCATTTTGTCGCCACCGTTTGTGGGTCCCTCCGGTGCCACTCCTTTTGGTGCCTAGGCCATTGCTTTTGACGTATTTGGGAAGATGGTTGCTATGATGTAGTAGTAGCAAGTAACATTTGCTGCCATGCTAGAAGCCTCGCACCATGGTTCCTTGGCATTGACCCCACAATCTGAAGAGGGGTACAGGGTTGAAAATTTTAAGGAGTTTTAGAAATTGCAACCTCCAAGCAATATTGTTTAATTTTATCCAAGCCAAGCATTGGTTAAATTGCATTATGAAGCTGATGGAATCCTTGGGTGCTTGGACACGCAAGGAGCGGCCCTTGACACCTTCACGTTGAGAAATGAAGCATACGATTGGTAGAAGTCAGCGAGAAGGATGGTACCTGCGGGCTATCATTAGACCTGGGTGGAGTTCCAAGAGAATTTTTATGAAAAGTACTTCCTAGAATCATACCGAGATAAGAAAATGTATCGATTTATAAAGTATGTAGGGTGTGCATTATAACCGTCATTGATCATGAGATACCAGTAGACCTAGTGGTAATGAATATAAAACAGTTCGATGTCATTCTTGTGATGGACTGGCTCTTTTGTGTTCACATAGTTTTGGATTATCATGTTAAGATGGTTACCATATCATGCCCGGACAGTCCCTATCATGCTGGAAGGAAGGAACAAATAGGTAGGGACTACGAGTCTACAAGCAATAGGAGGAACATAATCGGCTAAGATTATTTTAGAACAGTTGTTAATAGTGCAAGAATTTCTTTAAGTATTTCAAGATGTATTAGGGTTGTCTCCTAGACAAAAAGTGAATTTCTGTATTAAACTTGTATCAGGAACCCCGTCGAGCTCTTTACTCCCATATTAGATGGCCACGTGTGAGATGGATGAGCTTAGGAGGGAGATTGACGAATTGTTGGGAAATTTTTTTATCCAACTTAGCCTTTTATCATGAGTGCACCTATTATTTTTGTTGAAAAGAAGGATGGGTCGAGACGTTTGTGCATCAACTATAGGAAATTAAATTACGCCATAGTGAAGAATAAATATCCCTTGCCCTATAGCGATAATCAGTTTGACAAGCTTAAGGGTGTGTGATACTTCTTTCAAATTGATCTATGGTCTAGGTACCATCAACTCTAAGTTAGAGATGAGGACATTTCCAAGACGGCATTTAGGATGAGGTATAGATACTTGAATTTCTAGTTGTGTTGTTCAGCCTCACAACACCTTAGTTGTGTTTATAAACTTGATAAACCAAGTGTTCATGCCATTCTTGGATATTTTTTTATCATTTTTATCGATGACATCATGATCTATTCCAAGAGTCAAGACGAGCATAAGGTACATTCGAGACTAGCGCTTAGTACCCTAGAAGAAAACTATTTGTATGCCAAGCTGTCTAAATGTAACTTCTGGAGTGAGGAAGTCAAATTTTTAGGGTACATTGTGAAGAAAAAAAGAATTATAGTCAACCCGGCCAAAGTAGAAGCAGTCGTAAAGTGAGAGAAGCCCATCATGGTCACTGAAGTCAGGAGCCTCTTGGGTATGGTTGGCTACTACAAATGCTTTATAAAAGAGTTCTCAAGAATTGCTCTGCTACTAACCCAATTGATGAAGAAGAACTCCCGGTTTCAGTGGATGAGAATACAAAAAGGGCCTTCCAAGAACTCTACTCAAGTTGACATCAACCTCAATGCTTGCACTCTTAGAAGTAGGGATGAAGTATATTCTATACAGTGATGCGTCACAAACTAGATTGGGATGTGTGTTAATGCAGGATGAAAGGTTGATTGCCTATGCTTTGAGGCAATTAAAGAAGTACGAAGAGAATTACCCGATGCATGATCTTGAGCTTATGGTAGTGGTCTTTACCTTAAAAATCCGATGGCATTACTTGTATGGTAAGGAGTTCAAGCTAATATTTTACGACCACAAAAGTCTGAAATACATTTTCATATAAAAGGACTTGAATATGCAACAATGAACATGGATGGAAACATTAAAAGACTTTATGTTTGAAGTGTCTTACCATCCGAGAAAAACCAACCTAGTAACTAATGCCCTAAGATGAAAGAAGATACATGAATTGATGGCTTCCCTTATGGTCAAGGAATGGGAGATGATGGAGTTTGTTTAAGAATTTGACATCGGACTCACACTTTATGAACTCAATAAATATTTGGCCCTTTTGAAGGTAGAGCCAACCTTGTTGCTTATGTTATCCAAGCACAAGATCAGGACAAATGATTCAAGAAGATGAAAGAGAAATATAGGAGTGGAGAAGCGCCTAATTGGTAGATCAACACAGATGGCGAGCCCCAATATTAGGATCAGGTATATGTGTCGAGTGGCTAGGAGTTGAGGCACGCTATTATGGTCAGGGCACATCGATCAAAGCTTGTTAGTCATCTAAGAAGTAATAAAATGTATCAAGATGTAAAGCATCATTATTGGTAGAACAATATGAAACGAGACATAGCTAATTTTGTGGAAAAATGTATGGTGTGTCAACAAGTAAAGGTGGAGCATCATACACCCCGGGGTCTTCTTCAACCCTTGCCGCTACCAATATGGAAATGAGATAGTATTTCCATGTATTTCATATATAGGCTTCCTAAGACTCAAAAGAACCACTATGTTATCTAGGTTGTAGTTGATCGACTTATGAAAATGACTCCATTTTTACCCATTCTTGTAACCACTTCTGTGTATGAGTTGGCTCAACTGTATATCCAAGAGGTAGTTCGGTTGTATGGGGTACCATTTGAAATTATTTTTTATCTTGATATTCAGTTCACTTCGGCATTCTGGAAGAGATTACAAGAAGAAATGGGCTTTATACTCAAGTACAACACAATGTTTCGCCCTTAAATAGATGGGTAGACAAAAAGAGTAAACCAAAATTTAGAAGATATGTTTAGGGTTTACGTACTTGACTTCAAAGGGAACTGGGATGACCACCTAGCTCTTGCCAAGTTCACCTATAATAACAATTTTCAGTCGAGCATAGGCATGGCCCCATATGAAGCGCTTTACGGCCGCCCATGTTGTGATCCGTAGTGCTGGGCAGAGATCAACGAAAGAAATCTATCCAAACCTATGCAAGTCACATCCAAAAGAATAGAAGTTGTTCGAAAGTATCTCCGAACTGCACGAAGCAGACATAAGATCTATGCTGACAATATAAGGTGGGATCTCGAGTTTTTCGTGGGTGACCACGTATTTCTAAAGGTCTCACTCCGAAAGGCTTATTGAAGTTCAGGAAGAAAGGAAAACTTATGCCCTGCTATGTTGGTCCCTTTGAGATTTTGAATCAGGTTGGGGTGGTGGCGTATCACATAACATTGCCTTTGGACTTAGTAAATTAATGTTCACAATGTCTTCCACATATCGATGCTAAAGAAATACATGTCGAACCCTCTCATGTCATCCATTGGGAACGGGTAGAGTTGAGACGTGATGCCTCTTACATAGAAGAACCAGTTAATATCTTGGATCATAAAAGGAAAATCCTTCACACCAAAATGATTCCATTGGTTAAGGTCCTATGGTCGCGGCATGGAGATAAAGAGGCGACATGGGAACTCGAGGATGAAATGAAGGAAAAGTATCCCCACTTCTTTAGCGACTCTAACTAGGTAATTTTAAGGATGAATTTTTTCTTAGGAGGGTAAACTGTAACACCCAGTTCTTTCAATGCTCAGGTATTGGATGTCCTCGAGGTCACTGTAAAATTTTTCTAATTAAAAATTATGTGATCACACATGTGTACAGATGCTCGAAACTAAAAAATATAGAATTTTAAGTGAAATGTAAAGTAAAGAAAATCCTAAACTTAGAAAAGCTTCGTGTGTGAACAAAACTACGTTGAAAACACACTAACTCGAGTAATAGATCCAAGGGTTAGCTAGTAGGGTTCTATTAGTGCATTGATTTATGCACCTTATTTATCAATCACATGAGTCCTTATATCATGTGGTCGGTTGAGCCCTTGAAAGCAGGAGACTGAAAACACAAATGGATGTGAAGCATCAAAGAGCAAAAAATAGGTAAATGCAGTAACTTAGTGACCCTAACCCTTGACCTAAAATAACTAAAACATCAAGATGATCTTAAACCTAATAGGTAAACCTTTTATTAATCATCCTTTAAGACATATGAGCATAAATCGATTATCCTTAAATTGGCTTTAGAGGTCTCGTGTTGTTGAAAAAACTACATAATTTCAACAACATTCAGTCCTTTTGGATCCACCTTCGGTTTGACTAAAGACAGCTAAAACGGGAGATTGGGTTGGGGTGTAGAATTTTGAGTAATTTGGCTGTAATCAAGTGCCACATTCAGTCAGACTAAAGACCACTTTTAGTGTGACTGAAGATCAACTTTGGTGTGATCGAAACTGCCCAAGTCTGTCTAGTGGTTTTCCTATCTAATTCGGTGCAACCAAATCCAAATTTGGTGCGACCAAATAATAGCCGTTTCAGTGCATTTTATAACCGTTGGAACTCGATTTCTTTATTTATGAGATCCATTCTTTGGGCATTGGAGAGGGATTTTGGTGCAAATGAAGTTTAAGTGAATCCTTGATCACATTCCATAAGATTTTATTCATTTTCTTGAGCTTTAACACTGTAATAAGGATTCTAACTTCAATATTAAAGATGAATTCAATCTCTACCATTTTTTAGAGATTAGACCTAATCATATTGGTATACCCTTTGTCTAAATTCTCTAGAAGACTTTTCTTGGTGGATCCCTTATATAACATCCTAGATTTTTACTATTTTGGATTTTTAAAAAAAAACCCTTGAAAACCTTTGATGTGACTAACTTACGTTGTCACTTATTAACCCTTGACGCTCGAAGTGAGCCTATACATAAGTAATACTGGTAAGAACTGCACAAATTTGAATGATCAACCGTAGAAAGCCAACGAATCCACCCAATCACTTAAGCACCGAGTATGACTTCCTGATTTGTTCGCATAGGGCCAAAATCTAGCTAACCTATCACTGAGTAATCAAAATGACCACAACTAAATTAAAGATCTACCCAAAGCTGAGACAACTTGGGGTCGAATCGTAATTAATAAATCAAGGTGACCCAATTATCTATATAGCCTACGAACCAATGATTTAGAGTGATTATGATTGAATCATCATTTTCATTAATTGTAAATAAGTCACACAATGAACATAGTTAATCTAAACCCTAATCATTGTGAACAGAAAATCTTGCTACATAATTCATTTTAGAAATGCCTTGATTTTTCAAACGAGCTCTGGACCACTCGTTAATGGGCCACTAGTTCCGAAACTGTAGAATAATGTCCATCTTATTGGGCTTAACTTCCATCGCCAGACATGCAGTCGAGATCATGACTTGAATCACTCAACTTGGACTCACAAGGTCGGTGCATGAGTTGTGCGAATATTCTTAAAATTTACCAAGAACTTAAGTCACTTATATACATTCTGTCTTTGCTCAAGTTGTAACTTTCCGACAGCTACATCACGACCAAATTTGGGGCAACAACCTAGAGTAATATCCTACACAGATTCATACAGTTACAGGCCCGATCGATAATCGGTGACCATCGAACAGTGATGCAGGACATGAAAATTTAAATATGATATGCGAGATTTCAGGCTTAAGATCACGTTAGTTCATAAACAATTACACAAATTTCATATCCCACATGAAAGTCCAAACATTCAATTAAGAGGAATCTATGCAGGTCTAGGCCTACACATGATAGGGCTGGATCAATAAAAATTATAAACCAAACGACACTCAAAGATAAGAAATAATCACCCACACATGCATAGTAATCAGCCTCTAATCCAAGGGATTTAGAAATTCTAATTCGGGGAACCCTAGGGTGAGAAAAGAGGCAAATAAATTAAGAATAATGTGATCTAGGGTTAGGATTTATGAAAAACTGGTATGAGAGGGTAAAATAAGAAGAAAACCTAAATCGAAAGATACTTCCCGCGCGCGGACAGCAATAATAGCCCAAACGCACGTGAGTGTGATCATGGCCGCACGTGTGTGGGGTCCACTATTCAAAAAAGGCCACCTTGGCCCTAGTTGGCCAGGGATGGACTCCAAAACTCCCAAATATCAACTCGATCCGATTTACGGTTTGTGCGTGGTGCTCCACCGAAGTTTTAGCTCGCCTACGGGCCAAAATCTAGAAACCTGCTGTAATGAAGAAATCTGATGCAACAAAAGGGACGAATTCGAAGTATGGATGGTGGTGGAAGATGGAAAGGAAGATGATGGAGGATGGGGGTGAATCGGGGTCAATGTGGCTTCGTACCACGGTAGTTAGCCCTTTGAAAAGGGAGGGCTTTGCACCCACTTAGGCTTCACAACTCAGAGAGTAGGAAAACATAGAATTTTTATTAATCTTCAATCCATGAAAAAAGCTACAAGGGGTGCCTATTTATAAGAAAACCCTATACCCCAAAACTTGCACCATGTGCGCAACCTATTACTTGGCGACGAAGTAAACTAAAATAAAAATCAAACAGAGAAATCTAAAGCATTCACAATGTTCTAAATAATAACAATAAGTAAAATTTAAAATATGAAATCATTCTGACGAGTGGTCCACGATCATGAGATCCCATGATCGGCTTTTCTCGACTATCGAGCCCACTTTTTTTGAACCAAAACTTGTCTTCTACCTAGGAGACCCTCCCTGGACGTTACCATGGAGCCAGATCGATGGTGGGGCCCTCCTTCTACGTACATACGTGTGTAGAGGGGGTGGTGTGCGTGCGCGTGTGCACATGATGTCCCCATCAAACAGACTTCTGATCATACCCATCGATCGATGCATCCAAATGATAGGCCGATTGTGTCTATGAGTAGATCATCGTTAGGACCAACTATCCAACAGTGAGTGTTGACTCCTACGCCCCGTAGTGGCCCCCAAATAACAGAAAAATACTCCCCTAGGGCTAGTATAGTAAAAACCCAGCACTTATGGCCATTTATACAAAATCTGGTACTATATAAAGGCCTTATTTGGGCACCCCCTCCTCCCATACGAATTTCATGCCCTAGAGAAAGAGGAAAAAAAGGGAGAAAGGGAGAAGACAAAGAGAAGAAAGGATAAGAGAGAGGTTAGGGTATGAGTGTTGGTGCACCTCCGCCCTCACATCCCATCTCTAGCCGCCTCGCCGTAGCATGAGTTGTTGCCGGAGTTTTTTCAACAATAAATGGAAGTAAGTGTTGAGTTCTACTTGTAATCTAGTGTTTCAATAATTGTTTGTCTCTATTCTCATAAGCTTGTATGTCGTTTAGGTATTTTAATGATCTTTCTCAAAACTATAACCCAATGAGCGCCATGAATTAGACGAAACGTCATAACGATGCTTATGATCAAAATGATTAACCTGGAAAGGTTCCCCAGGGCCATAAGTTTTCTCTCAATGTTACCGTTTCGGTCTTATGGCCAGTGAGTTATAAGTAAACCGTGCTTCAATTTCGTTAACTTTGAGAGGGAAGGAAGAATCAAAAGTTCTAATGTATTTCAGAGGTTTAAAGTGCTAATAACGCTAAGGAGGATGTAGAAATATTTCGACGGAGTCGCGCTGAGCGTTGTCTGGAATCGGAGAAATTCTTTTGTCTACTTTGGGTCGCTAAGAGTTGACGCCTGATGATATTTATCTTTTCTGAGGTCGCCTGAAACAAGTCTAGACCAACTAAGCTCTTTTCTGAAGCATTATATCACAAAGCTTGAATTCCTCATGAATCTAACCTTTTCTACAATACCCACCTAACAAGAGTATTATAACTTTTTTAAAAAATTCAGCTTCAAACCCCAAACTCCCATCTCCATTATCAACCTCCCTGCTTCTCCGATTCTTCCCAGTTTGCAGTTACCATTAATCAAAGCAAATTTAATTAATCAACTGTAGAAAGCCAACGAATCTGCCCAATCACTTAAGCACTGAGTATAACTTCCTGATTTGTTCGCATAGGGCCAAAATCTAACCGACCTATCGCTGACTAATCAAAAATGACCACAACTAAATTAAACATCTACCCAAAGCCAAGATAACTTGGGGTCAGATCGTAATTAACAAATCAAGGTGACCCAATTATCCATATAGCTTACGAACCAACAATTTAGAGTGATTATGATTGAATTGTCATTTTCATTAATTATGAATAAGTCATACTATGAACATAGTTAATCCAAACCCTAATCATTGCGCACAGAAAATATTGCTACCTAATTCATTCCAAAAATGCCTTGATTTTTCAAATGAGCTCCGGACTGCTCGTTACTGGGATACTAGTTTCGAAACTATAGAATAATATCCATCTTACTGGGCTTCATGTCCATCGCGAGACATTTAGTTAAGATCGTAACTTAAATCGCTTAACTTGGACTCATAAGGTCGGTGCATGAGTTGTGCGAATATTCTTGAAATTTATCAAGAAATTAAGTCCAAGCATGATATTTATTAATGATGTATGCCCTCACCTGCACTCCCTCTGCGACATCATCTCACGACCGCAGCATGCAATACTCCCACTATGCTCAACTCCAACGCCAAAGGCACATGTAATGTGGTGCATGCGCGTGATTAACCAAGTTATTAATTAAGCATATTCATACAGCAGGATTGGAAAGCCAAGATACCTCCATTTATATCATTGACCCAAACATTGATCCATCTAGGGTCGTCAATCCTAGTAGTCACATACGATAGGCAGTTCCAGGTAGCTATGGAGAGGCTCGTCACCTTAGCGCAGGCCTGGTTTATACTCGAAGTTATTACGGGAAGGCTCTTCACCTTAGTGTAGTCCTAGTGTATACTCAAGGTCACTACGGGCTCGTCACCTAATTGTAGGCCAACAGCTGGAATACAGTGTCCCATACACTACCATATTCGGCTCATGAGTTTGTGTTGCTCACTGATCACTACAGGGAGGCTTGTCACCCCAGCGTAGGCCGACAGCTCGACCATGGTGTCCCATACACTACCATATCCGGCTCATGAGTCTTAGCAGATCGTGGTACCAAGGTTAAACGAGATTTTCACTAGTAAGTTTGGTACCTTAGGTTCAAGCAGTAGCGTCCATGCATGGTGTACATACATTGGGCCAATCGGGCTATTTGACAAGCTCAACTGGTATGAGCGTACGTTGAATTAATCAACATGGAGCGCATATGCACTCCTCGTGGACTAGCCACTGTCGATAATCACCATATGATTCGGATTCATCAGGCATATCCGTCGTGGCTAAACAGTATGGCTACCGATCGTAAATCATTACCGATTGTCTGGACTACATCGTAGCCCCAATCACTCTCAAACACAATAAGCATTCATGTTTAGTAGTCAAGATAGCATGTAGCAACCAATTCAAATGTAAATTCCATATAAGAATTTTAACGAACACATAAAGAACATGTTAATATACATGGGCGTTTATCCATAAAGCACGTAGTAGTAAGATAGGTTTCATGAAGGAAACTGTAGCTATAGATATGGTCATTGAGAATCTTATCTCAATGCCCTCATTACATGCATTTCAACAAGCATTTCCTCATTCAAGCATTTTATCAAACACTTAGGCTATACATATCACACATATGTAATAAATTAGTAAAACATATATTACGCAAATCCTTCGACACAGGAGTTGTCATATGCACAACAATCATATATTTACAATCAATAATCATGGCGAGCATAAATTCAAATTTCATATTCGTTCTAACATTTCAACAAACACATGGAATACATTATAAATCAACATAATCTATATATAAGCATAATATACGGAAAACCTCGTATTTATGCACATGTGATAGCAATCAAGCCAGTCATAAATCATTACTGACATTGAAAGCCTTGAAAACTATAACCTAAACACTTATAGTCCACACCTTTCGCCAGTAAACCCGTACCAAGCTCAATTTGAACATTACGCCTTTGTCTACAGCACAACGGCTACCTATAACATGAAATAGGTTAGTTATTTCATCAATTTCTCTATTGGAATCCCTAAATTAGATTAGGTTTAGGAGTTCTTACTCAATAACGGAGTCAGAATCGCCAGAATAGCAATACAGATAGGTTGATTCGGCACGTGGTGCAATGGGATTGAATCCTAGGAACAATCTCCCACTTTCTCTCTCTCTCTCTCTCTCTTTCCTTCTCTTTTTCACTCTTCTCTCTCTTAGGGCTTAGAAATTTGTATGGAATGAGATAGGGGTGGGTAAAAGCCCTTATATAGGCCTAGAACTGATCTCAATGGCCCCAGGGTCATGGTATACTTAGGATATAGCCAAAGGGTGACTGTTTCGGGCCAACGGAGCTCATCTGGAGGCCCATTACCTACGTACGGTCGGGAGTAAGCTCCCTGACATTGGATCTACACCAGGTTAAGATTTCGGTCCGATCGGATCAATGGATCGGCCGCAGGGAACCTGTTTCAATTCAACAGTCACCGGTACTCGATCAAGGCCACAAGTACACTGCCATGTGTTGAAAATTTTTTCTGATCCGAGGTGTAATTAGGTCAGAATATGACGGTGTAAATCCTTAGATTTTGCCTGCAATCGAACGACTCAATTCACTTAAGTTTCAGTTCATTTCCTAAAGATATATGCATTTCTCACACACTTCGCTCTGGGCTCAAGTTGTGCATTTTGAGATTTCGTTTGGACTTAATTTTTGAGGTGGTTTTCAAGCCCAGCAAGGCAGTCATAACCATATAGTTTTGGGGTAATCAAAACTTCAACACGCGGTCCAAGTCCGATACAGAGTTTCAATGTGCTCCTGTGAGTAACTAGGCTTTGAAATTGATCCTAGGTTTTTAAATACTGTAGCGTTAGCGATTTTACTAGTTTTGGATCTTGTAGTTCGTATTTAAAGTAGTTCGAGCTAATTCCACAATTAATTTAGTTTAGTACTTAACTAAATTCCACCTTAATTACGACAGAATAGGGTCCAAGGGTAGGAGAAGCTAATCTTTCCAAATAGCCTATTTATTTTGTGAGATTCCATAAGGTTAATGGTCAAAAGCCCATTTATTTATGTATTTACTATTTACAGTAAGTTTTACGTTAAGTATAGCTCTTGATCATTTAAACTTTAGGATTTGTGTCTAATGTGAAAGTACTTAGAAAAATTTGAAGAACATGGTGGTGAAAGTTGAGATTTTGAAGGAAATGGGTTGAAGAGGGGATTTGGGAACTTCGGGATTGAGTTCTGAGAAGTCAGTAAGGTGTTATGATCAACCCATTGCCTAAGGACGTGTATTTCCAAGTTGACAAAAATCTAGGATGTTGCACTTCTGATCATACTTATCAATCGATGCATCCAAATGACAGGCCGATTGTGTCTATGAGTAGATAATTATTAGGGCCAACTATCCAACGGTGGGTGTTGACTCCTACGCCCCATAGTGGCCCCCAAATGGTAGAAAAATACTTCCCTAGGTCTAGTATAGTAAAAACTCGGCCCTTGGGGCCATTTATACAAAATCGGGCACTAGATAAAGGCCTTATTTGGGCACCCCCTCCTCCCATACGAATTTCATGCCCTAAAGCAAGAAAAAAAGGGAGAAAGAGAGAAGAGAGAGAGAGCTTAGGGTATGAGTGTCAGTGCACCTCCGCCCTCACATCCTATCTCTAGCTGCCTTGTCGTAGCAAGAGTCATCGCCGGAGTTTTCCCGACAATAAATGGAGGTAAGTGTTAAATTTCACTTATAATCTAGAGTTTCAATAATTGCTTGTCCCTATTCTCACAAGCTTGTATGTTACTTATGTATTTCAATGATCTTTCTCAAAACTATAACCCAAGAAGCACCATGAATTGGGTGAAACGTCACAAGGTGTGGACTATAAATGCTTAGGTTGTGATTTATCAATGCTTTCATTATAGTTAATGATTTATGATTGCAAATGTAGGTTTTCTTATTATCTTAAGTATACATATATCTCTATCTAATGAATTGATGAATTGCAAGTTGTTGTGTGACATTGTCTATGTGTTCAATGAAATGCCTAAATGAGTGGTTTATCAAAATTTGATTATCAAACGTTAACCCATGTGTTGTAAATATTTGTTAACATGTTTTGAATAGAAATAACCAGTAAGTTTTCACATTTGGGTGGTCGAATTAGGTTGGCCACCCTGAGTAAATTCGAACGACACGCGTCGGACATTGACTATCGATAGTGGCTAGGCCACACCAGGCGCTCACGCACTCCATGGCAGTTATGTTAGTGTGCGCCCATGCCAACCGAGAATGCCCACAGAACCAGTTGACCTATTGTATATTCACCTTGTATGAACGCAATTGATTGTATCTAAGATACCCCCTCACTGTTGTAAAGGTTTATCATTAACCATTATACCATGATCTTCAAGACTCGTGAGCCGGACATGGTGGTATGGGATACCATGTCCGTGTTGTCGGCCTACGCTGAGGTGACGAACCTCCCCGTAATGACTGTGAGCATTACTTTTACAACTTCTTTTTGTATGTATTTAGCTGAGGGTTATAAACCCAGACAAATCAGGGATTACAGGCATAGGACTATTGTAGTCGTCCCACATCTAGTAATTCAGTTGACACTAATGACGAAAAAGGAGGTATCATGGCTTTCCCAAACTACTGAATGAATAGGTATAATTAATCACTCAGCTAACATAATCATTCACCGCATTGCATTAGCTTAAAATGTGGCAAAATAGGTGTGGTTGTCACGTGATGAGGAAGTGTTGTCATCTACAAAACAGGTTGTCAGAGTTGTGTGTTGAGGGAGGGTTGTATGGTGAGGGCATGCATCATTTCATAAACTCCATTATTCACATTAAGAAGAGTAATTAGGAAATGATTGTTTTACGTTGTTTTATCATTCTTATACTGATAGACTTGATAATATGTGTAACCCATGCTTTATGGAACCACTAAGTTAACACTCACTCCCACTATGGGATGGTATTTTAAAACACCAACTAGACGCTAGTATAGATGCAGGTACCGTTGATGCCAATACACTAGAGTAGGCATTCATGGATGAAGAGGAGTTCTCCTACTTCCAGTTCTCAGATGGGCTGATGTAGGACATGTACCGTTGGATAGGGAGCTGGGCATATGAGCTTAGTTGAATATTACATTACCACATTTTGTTTATTTTTAAAAATTGTATATATATATACATTAAACCTAGCCATGGATCCATACTATGGAAGGAACTTCACGATATATATATATATATACATATATATATATATATGTGTATATATATATATATATATATATATATATATATATATATATATATATATATATGTTTTTGATTTACACATCTTCTTTAATCGCACTTAACCTGGAGTATGGTACATTGTTTAGTAAATTCTATGCATGATCAAACGTCCAATGTGAAAGAAATCAGGATATTGGCTTTCGCAAAATATAAGTGATGTTCAAAATCTCAAGAGTCGAGCTTTGCTCGACCCTCGAAATTCAGGACGTTACACCTTAAGCTTTACAACTTCTCATTAGTTGTAAGAGGTTCTATTCAATCTCTTATCACATTGGTCACCATATCGGAGCATCGTATGCAAGGTATTTAATCTCGGAGTTGAAGCATTGTCAAAACATCAGCATCATGATCGAGGGAGCAATTGAGGATGGATTCAAGTATAGGTGAGTTTTGAAGAAGCGACTCAAGAACGACGCATCAATGGGGCTCAATTTGACAAGTTTATTGAGTAAGTCCATACTCTCTTTCCTTGTGTAGGATTGAGGGTAAGAGTTTATGACCTAAACTCGATTAGGTTCTTGTGTAAGACCCAGGCTCTTATGTAGGGTCGAATTCACCAAACACGGGTGTGGACGTGTTAGTTTCTGTGGGAGCCTCCAACGGGAGTAAATGTAAGTCCTTATACTATGACCGATGTTATTGGTTAACCTATAGAAAACCATCTCAAGTGTTTTACAAGACCCTCCGATAAGAGTGAAGTTAGTATATTTTTGTGTAGGACCGAGGTTCAAGGCGAGCCTATAAAAAACCATATAGAGTTTATTGTGAGAGCTGGTCCTTGGGTAGGATTGTAAATGTTAGAGGTGAACCTGATTTAAAACCTTCAATGGTGAAATCTGGTACACTAATGGGTTAAGTGCGTCCGCCGGGAGTGGAGTAGGAAAACCGAACCACTATACATGCTTGTGTTTGGGGTTATATTTGAGCAATTATTTAATTATACTGATATGATTAAATGTTTAATTATATGTGCAAATGATTAGATGAATGCTACGAGTTGATAGGTATCACATCCCACACACACATGTATACTATCATGTTTATAGACTAGTTGCTTAATTGCCACATCTTTTATAGTTTATGTAATTGGAACCTCTAATGGCTTAGAAGCCTTAGAGCTAGTTACCTTAGTTTAATTTGCATATTAGTTTAGAAAATTATGTTTAAAAGGGTAAATGCTTTATTTCGTCATAATCACCCCCCTTTAAAAATAGCCATAATTTCTTAACTCCGCCAAGCTTCCACACATAGTGGTGGTATCATATTTCACACAAGTTTAAGTTCATTCAATCGAACAATAGGATCCAAAAGAAGCGATAAAGACCTAGTATAAGGAAAATTGGGCTCTATCAGTTTCACCGACAGAGCAAGAAAAACCAACAAGCAAAGACAAGACTCTGTCGGTCCAACTGATGGACCTGTCGGTTGTTGTCCGTTCGACTGATAGATTTCCACAAGCAATAAAAGCGCAGACCACCGAACTTACAAGTTAAGGGCTATAAAAGCCCTTTTCCATTTTATTTGTTCCAAGTCCCTAAAAACCCTTTTTCTTCCAAATCCTAAGAGAGAAATAAAGAGTGAGTGAATGGGAGTACTCGTTAGGACATTTGAAGTGGATCCTACCACTCCACGTTATCTCAAACCAGGTTTCATTAGGTCTAGAGGAGTGTGAATTGTCAGGCCCGTATCTTAGACCGTACCATTCCTTAGGCTTCTGCGGTCCCCCCGGTTGAATTCCGGCAACCCGCGATCTGTAATTGGCGTTTACGCGTGACCTTAAGTCGCATCCTGTCGATCTGAGTTAGCTCGACCCAAGACTTGTATCATTGTGATTGCACTGCTTCCACGGTTCCAATGCCGCGTCTCGCGCACCGATACGACACCCAAGCCAGGAGATGTGGGCCCACGTTCAGTCGAGAAAAATGTTGCACGTTGCGAATTCCAAGAGAATCTCTACGGCACGTCACATCAATTAATCAAATCAAGTCAAGTACAAGAAACCATCCCCAAGTATAACCACCTCTCCCATAAAGTCAACTCTCTCCCTTACATGTCAAGTACACACCCATCACTCCCCATCACCCCATCACCTCTCACCATCCCTCTCTCTCCTTACAACCTCTCTCTTTCATCTCTCTCTCTCTCATTTTATAAGCAACCCACGTCCCAACCTCCATGAGAGAGCTTGGTGTGGCCCACCTTCATACCTCCCATCTCCCATCCAAGCTTCATCTCAACCATTGAATCTCATCCACTAGAGCTCTAGAATGCTTTGTTGGAAGGAGAAGTCCGTGATCAAAGGTGGGTATTTTCTAGTATTGATTTATGTGGTTTTGATGAATCGAAAGCACACATATGGTGGGACCCATCTTGATGTATGATTTGTATGAGGGGCCCATAATGGAGGGGTCCCTTTGCTACTCCGATTTCCCTCTCTCTTTCCCTCTCTTTCTCCCTTTTGATGTGTGTGGCCCACCCTGATGCACCCCACCATGAAGTATGCATTTTATCCATGTCATCCTTATGTTAGGCCCACCTCGCTGGACCGTCCAATGGCAAACCCACTAGCCTAACTGCCTGGACAAGCCTAGGTGAAGGGAAACACAAATAACAGCTTAATCCAAACCTTGGTGGCCCACCCATGTGGCACCACCATGATGAATGGGTTTTACCCTCACCATCCATCTGTGGACATGGGACCCAAGAATGTATGTGCTACATCCCACCGTCCAGCACGTGGACGGTGGGAACCATTGTAATATATGTATTTTATGACGGTGAGGACACTGCACGTGTGGTGTCCTCACTGTCCAGCTAGGGCGATGGGACCCACAGTGACATATGTGTTTGATCCACATCGTCCATTCAATTTCTCCGCTCATTTTAGGCGTTGATCTAAAAAATAAAGCCAATCCAAATCTCTGGCGGGCCCTATAGTAGAAAATAGTGGTTTTGGGTGATATAAATTATTAGGGCCCGCTGTGATGTTTTTATGCACCGAAACATACCCAATATTGGGCTTATTAGACCCTTCATGAGTCATAGAACCCAGCCGACGGACTAGATCATCCCAATGTGGGCCCCACCTATGAATCGCAACAAAAAAATATATATATAACAATAGACGCTGCTGCTGTCAGCGTCCAGAGGCCCATCTACAAGCCCCACCTTGATGCATGTTGAACATCAACATGACGTTGGGTCAGTGGGCCCCACTCTAGGATGTTGAACATCAACACCGTGCATTTGATGGGTCTCCTTTATTAATGGTCAGCTCCAAAAATCAGCCGTTCATGACACTCAAGTGGTCCACACCAATAAACGGCAGGGATTGAACATCTACCATTGAATCCCTTTTTAGGTCCCAGAAGTTTTGGATATTTATGAAATTTGTTTTTCTTCTTAATCTAGGTCTTTGTGACCTTGTAAATAGATTAAATGGAAATAAAACGTTATGGTGGGCCCCACGTCGGACCCACCTCTGTGGAACGGACTGGCTAGTGTACCCTGCACTAGCTGTATAGCTGTTGTACTTGCGCAGCAAGTTCTGTGATTATGGTCACGAGGTATGTGTTTCATCCCATCATCCATCTGGACGGTGGGTACCACCTTGATGTGTATGTTTTAGCTACACCATCCATTGTCTAGATGGTGGGGCCCACCATGAGGCAGTGTTATTTCCACCATCCATTCATTTGGTGATGTCAGTAAGTTTTGTGGACCCCCACTATAATGTATATTTTGTATCCCACACCGTCCATCTGACGGTGGGCCTCACCATGATGCATGTGCCTTTATCTATATCGTCTAAACATTTGAGATATCATTTCATGGCATAGGTGAAAGAATGAGTCAGATCTAAAGTTCAAGTGGACCCCACCATTTACAATAATAGTGTACAGTGATACACATATTGCACCTACAACTATTGAAATGATTTTTGGTACGGTCCAAGCCCACTTGAGGCCCATTGGTGCAGCCCATCATGATGTATATTTGAGGCCCATGTGATAGGGCCCACCTGCCTTGTACTTAAGGCCCATTGTGATATGTATTAGGTCGATGGGCAAGGCCCATTGTGATGTATTCAAGGCCTATGAACAAGGCCCATTGTGATGTATTCGTGGCCTATGGGCAAGGTCCATTGTAATATGTATTGGGGCCATAACGCATGGTCCATTTAATGTATTTGAGACTCATATACGTGGCCCATTTGATGCATACGAGGCCCATGAGCAGGGCCCACATGTTATGTATTTGAGGCCTATGAGCACGGCCCACCTATTGTGTGTATGAGTTCCATTAGTGCGTTCCATTAATGCGGCCCATTTGATGTATTTAAGGCCCATTTGATGTATTTGAGGCCCACATGATGCGGTTCGTTATAATAAATTTGAGGCCTATTGTGATGTATTTCTGGTCCATTTGGTAAGGTCCATTGAGATGTATTAATGGCCTATGTGCAGGGCCCACTTGTCATGCATTTAAGGCCCATGGAAGTAACCCAATGTGATTTATTTAAGGCCTTTGTGCCAAGGCCCATGGTGATGTATATGCAGCCCACGAGTGAGGCTTAATGTGATGTAATTATGGCCCATGGTGATGTGTATTAGGCCTTTATGTGAGGCCATGGGCCCACTGCATGTTTGGCTCTATGTGGGCCACTCCTTGGGAGTAATGTTGGTTAAACGTTCACATTGATGGGCAATGATGGTTAAATGTCCTCATTTTGACCTTCTCTTAGGCCCTTTGTTAGGTCGATTCTGATTCCGACTATCGAGGCTGATTCCGATTGTCGAGGCCGAATCAGATTGTCGATGTTGATTCCGATTTCGATTGTCGAGGCCGAGTCAAATTGTTAAGGCCGATTCCGATTTCGATTGTTGAGGCCGAGTCAGATTGTTAAGGCTAATTTGGATTCCCATTATCGAGGTCGATTCCGAGTCAAATTATCGAGGCCGAGTCAGATTGTCGAGGCCGATTCTGATTCCGATTGTCGAGGCCGAGTCAGATTGTCAAAGCTAATTGTCGATGCCAATTGTGTAGGCCGATTATCGAGGCTGATTGTCAAGGCCGAATATTGAGGCCAATTGTCAAGGCTGAATATCGAGGTCGATTGTTGAGGCCGATCATCGAGGACGGATATTGAGGTCGATTGTCGATGCCAATTATCGATGTTGATTACCGGTACTAGTTATGAGTATATGACAGCATAGCATCATGATACATGCTCATATGATAGATGCATGCAGGTGATGCTAGGACATATTCGTAGTTGAGCAGGAGCAGGAGCGTGCAGCCGAGCCTTATGAAGATTTCTATTATATGCATGTATTTTTCCTTTCAGCATTGTACTCAAATAATTATATTAGTAGATATGTGTTGATGATGTTGTTCTTGTGATTTGGGTATACTTGTGGTTATGCTCCTTACAAGATAAATTCATATTGAAAGTCCTCCTTGTAGGATCCCAGGATAAGAAACTAGCGTATAGGCGTTAGGAGCCGAGAATGGGGTGCTATGGAGGCTGTCGGCACGGGATTCGGTGATTCAGAATTTTATGAGCCTAGTTTCCAAGTTTGGGGCGTGACACGAATCCTGTCACGCCCCAATTCCGGGGACGGACAGCTTCCGTAGTGCCCCAAATCCGACACTCGACTTCCATACACCAAGTTCCGAGTTCGGCACACCATAAGGAAGATTTTTTACTGATTTTTTTTTGTTGTATACATATAATAATACCTGAGCATAAAGATCCATGATCAAAATACCAAGCAACACTCTCCATTATAAATCTTGATGGTTACAAGTTCATGTTCTCCAAAGGTACAAGAAGGTACACGACGTTAACATTGTCAAATCGAAAAATAGATACAATGCATCGAGAAAGCTAAATCTTCTAAGCTACTCTAGCCCTGAAAAAAATGGGAAATAGGAAGCTTAGGCAAAAAGCCTAGTGAGTACACACGTGTGTGCAGTGTGTCCTACATGCAAGCAAGACAATTATGCCACAAGGAAATCATGTATGGTGAAAAGTGTGTAGCAGGTAAGGTATGATGCCAATGTCAATGCAGTGCATATGCATCATAGTAATACTCCGAGTCAATGCTACCAGCATCACCAAGTCATATTTTCATTTCTCTCATACCACACCATTAAACACATCATCATCACATTATCATCACCATTATATGTATCATCACCATTCTCCCATGAATCCACACCGTTAAACACACTATTAAACACATCATTCTCCCATGTATCCACACCATTGATAATATCAAATCATCACCACTAATAATCATACAAATAATCAAAAAGAAAACAAACTAAGAGTGGAGTGGTTGTACTCACCTTGTTGAATTACATGGATTGTTGAGATGGATGGAAAGGGTAGAATTGATGGTCGAGATGGATGGAAGGGATGGGATTGATGGAGTTGATGACCCACCAAGATCACTCCTCTCTCTCTCTCTCTATGGAAAAATAGTGAAATGCTAAGAATAGATGGGTATTTATAAAGAAATAGATAAATTTTTGGTTAAGTTAGGCTAATGTGATTAATATTAGCTTAGGCTAGGATTATGGTAATTAATTCATGCTTTGTAATTAATGTTGGATTAAAGGAGCATGGGATGGCATGATGTGATGATGTCATGCATAGTGTATGGCATGGAAAAGAGTTGACTTTGGGGAGCACATAAGACATGAGAGGTATGGGTGTGTGACATCACACACATGGGTAGAGATTCTCTCACCCATGTGTGGCATGTGCATGTGTGTATCACATGTGTTGTGCACATGTGTGGAGTGGAGTACATAGCGCCTTGCACACATGATACACTAATTATTCTTCACGGCGTATCTCACAAACGGAGTATCGTATAAACGCACGGGTGATACTTACGCAATCGTAACGATGGGGCGGTTGATATGAGATAGGTTTCGAGGTCTTGGGATCCCGGTTATTTGGGTGTATACTATGAATGACCAATCTAGGTCTAGCTAAGGGCATCAATGATCGTGTACATATGCATAGGAAATGGTATGAAATGGACGGGGTCTTACAAATCCCATTGTGGGTCGTTTGAACTTGGATTTGGCGGATGTCAGGGCCCTATTTGGTGTTAGGAACGGCCCCATTACATGCAAGATTTTTATAAGGGATTTACTTCGTAAAGATTTATGTTTTGTTGGGTTAATCGCCTAATCCCTAATTGACATGGGTTTATCACTAATTATTTCCTTTGAAGCTTAGTTTGAAATTAATCTAGGGTTGAATGAACTAAAGTAAAATTGGATATAATTATTGGCATGCGATAGTCATTGAAACCAATGCGCATATTTGAGCATTTTCAGTGGTGGTTAGCCCTGTCATGGAATTGCATCGGGGGTCAATCATTAAAAACAATGTGTATACATTTGAATATTTTTGCTGGCTATTAGGGCATCCATAGCCAGCTGGTTGAGTGTCCCTAGACTAATGTGCATTCATGCATTTAAACAACATGAGTGCCTATTGTATGACAACTTTCTTATTTTAAATTATGCTTGACTAATATGTTGTGTGTGTGATCTCACGGCGACTTCTCAATATGATAGTCACTAATGCTATCAAAACAAAACCAAATAATATAGGAGCAGAGTCAGGGAATGTAAAGTTTGATCCCATTCTTGAGGTAGATGATTCGGAGCTAGGAGGCTAGAAGCCTTTTTCTAGCATGACTGAACTCTATGAGCTCAGCCCACTACAAGAAAATAGGCCTTTAGCCACAATTTTTTAGCCTCAGTTGAAAAATGGAGGCTAAATGTGTTTTTTAGCCTCAGTTGTTAAGGAACTGAGCCTAAAAGTTCATTTTTCACCTCAATTGTTAAGGAACCAAGGCCAAAAGTCTACTTTTTAGCCTCAGTTGCATAGGAACCAAGGCTAAAAGTCTACTTTTTAGCCTCAGTTGCATAGGAACTGAGGCCAAAAGTCTAATTTTTAGCCTCAGTTGCATAGGAACCAAGGGCAAAAGTCTATCTTTTAACCTCAGTTGCATAGAATCTGAAGCAAAAAGTCTACCCTTTAACCTCAGTTGCATAGGAACCGAGGCGAAAAGTTTACTTTTTAGCCTCATTTGCAGAAGAACTGAGGTCAAAAGTCTAATTTTTAGCCTCAGTTGCATAGGAACCGAGGCCAAATGTCTATCTTTTAGCCTCAGTTGCATAGGAACCGAGGCGAAAAGTCTACCTTTTAACCTCAATTGCATAGGAACTGAGGCCAAAAGTATACCTTCTAGCTTCAGTTGCATAGGAATCAAGGCCAAAAGTATACCTTTTAGCCTCAGTTGCATAGGAACCGAGGCGAAAAGTCTACTTTTTAGCCTTAATTTCATAGGAACCGAGGCCAAAAGTCTACTTTTTAGCCTCAGTTGCATGGGAACCGAGGCCAACAGTCTACTTTTTAGCCTCAATTGTATAGGAACCGAGGCCAAAAGTATACTACTTTAGTAGCATGCAGACCACAGAACCTAAATACTCCCAGCGTTCCTCCTAATAACTTAGCGGTTTCTGCGATCATCCACCCGATCTTAGGACGGGAGTTTCCTAGTGTTACACAGGAATCCCCGGTAACCCCAAGCTACGTGGGGGCCCACCGTGATGTTTGTTTTATATCCACTCCATTCATCCGTCTCAATAGGTCATCTTAGTACATGATACAAGATATGAAGGATATCCAAAACTCAAGTGGGCCACACCACATAAAATAGTGAAGATGGAAACACCAACTGTTCAAACCATCTTGACACCCACCATGATGTTTATATTCCATCCAATCTGTTCATAAGGTGAATCCAAAATAGATGTAGGAAAAACACAAACATCATACTGATATAAAACTCATCTAGACTCTTGAAGACGGATTAAATGGTGAAAATTCAATCACTACTAGTGTGGCCCTCTTGAGTTCTTTATTTCTCTATTATTTGTTAACATGAAATTAAATAATATGATGAAACTTATGGACAGAGTGGATATAACAAAAACATTACGTGGGCCCTATAGAGCTTGGGGTAGTGGGCGATTCTATTTACCCCAGGTTACACGTAAGTCCAAGTACCCCGATCCTATTGAAAGTGATTTTTCTAGAAAATATTAATTAAAAAAATGGACACATATATAAAGCATCGGAAGAAAGAAACAAAAGAGAGCGGCATTAAGAAATCAAAAGCGCTGGAAGGTTCAAATCTCCTCTCTAGAGAGAGAGAGAGAGAGAGAGAGAATCCACTAGTTCTCAACATCCCACTGCTCAAACCCTAGAAAAAATACTAACCTGAAAAGGACATCCTATAATTAGAAAAATATCCCCCCCCCCACCCGCCTCTCTCTCTCTCTCTCTCTCTCTCTCTCTCAGGGTCTATTTGGATGCCTGTAACTTTTTTAAATTGTAAGAAAGTTACATGTAACTTACTTACAGGTGTAAGCTACAGGTAATCCTATTTGGATATAAGTTGTAACTTACTTACAGGTAACTTACTTTTTATGTTTGGATAACTTGTAGCTTTATTACAGGTAATAAGTTGTATATTCACGCTAAGTAGAGCTTGAAATAGGGAATAGTTGAAAAATCAGATTTACATGTAAAAAAGATTGGATAAAATTATTCATTTATGTAAATGAATAATTTGGTCGATTCTTAGGCTAAAAAAATGAACGGCTGGGCCATAAAAGTGGGCTCACATTTTCACAATGCTTGTAATGTATATAAAAAAAAAACTTGAGGTAAGATATCCAAGCAAAAATTTCCCACAAGAGTGACTCTTGTTGGCAAGGATCAGTTAAAGAGAAATCACAAGCATAGGAAGCTGCTTCCATCAAATTCTGCATTAGCAGTTCAAATCTCAAAGTAGGACATTATTAAAATGGACCAATATCAAGGGACTGTTTAAAACCAGATATCTTAACACTTCAATGTACCCTCGATTTCTCACCATTTCACAACAAGCAAGAATCCAAATGCAAATGGAACTTGCGACTGTTTGAAAATGGATATGCTAACAATGCATGGGCACTCAATTTCAAAACACCTTAGGACGTGCATGAATCTCAATGCAAATAGAAATTGGGAGTGTTTAAAAAACCATATGTTAAAACAGATTTGGGACCTACATGGGGACAAGTCGCACTGACCAACAAGCCCCACTTATACAAAATGAACTATGGAATGTGATCCCCACTATAATGTATTTGTTTTATCTACACCATCTATCTATTATTCTAGATCATTTTAAGAAATCAACCCAAAAATGAGGTACATCAAAATCTCAGGTGGACCAAATCACTAGAAACAATGTTGATTGAATGCCCACCATTAAATACTTTTGGTAGGCCACTGATGTTTTGGATCAAACTGATATTTGTTTTGTTCCTTTCATCTAGGTCTTTCGGACCTAATCAACAGATTGGATGTGAAACAAACATTACAGTGGCACAAGGAGTTTTTTAATGGACTTTCAATCATTACTATTTTGTGTGGTGTGGTCCACTTGAGATTTAGATATGCCTCATTTTTTGAATCAAGCTTTAAAACAATCCAAAATAATGAATGGACGGCATGGATAAAACATATATAGGTTGGTGGACCCCACAAACCATTAGACATTACCCACGCATCTAACCAAACTGCCTCCGTCAACCTTGATGAAATAAAAAAAGGAAAGAAAGAAAGGGGATTTTCTAACCCTGCTAAAACTGGATCGGAGAGGGAGAAGGAGACAGAAGAGGGAGAATGAGACCGAGAGAGGAAAATGAGGCCGCCTTCACTCCGTCTGAAAAAGTAGGTACGCTTCTTTAACGCGGGTGCGATTCTTTCTAATAATTTTCATTTCAAAAATTTTAACTGTTACTTCTATAAAAGATATAGGTAATTTGAAAAATGACTCAAGTACGTATAAAATTTTTATCTCTTTTTCTTTTAAGAAAGTCACGGGTTGAGAGAAAGTTAACATAACTCGCCTCCCCCGACACCAATTTTACAAAGTCACCCGTAAGTAACTTTGTTACGTTTTAGAAAAGTTACGGGCATCCGAACGGGCCCTGACCTTTCCTCTTTCAGAGCCTCTGATCTTCATTCTCGAAGGATTTTTGCTGCAGATCCCGTTCCGGAATCGATGTTCCAGCTCTCGGATTTGCTTTTCTGAGAGGTATCTTTCGCATTCTCGTCGTTTCTGCTCGAAATTCAGCTCTGGATCTCTTTTTGGCAGAGATTCCTCGCGTTTTGACATCTTTAAATGCGGATCTGAACCAGTTTGGAGCATTTTCTGAAGAATTTCCGCTTTCAGCTTTGGAACCAGCGATTCCGCTCTCAGAAATTTTTTTTTTGAGAGGTTTCTTTCAAATAATTGTCTTGTCTGATCGGATCTTAGCCCAGAATCCCTTATCTGTGGAGATTCTCTAACCTTTGAGATCTAATTTGCGGGTTTCACCTCCCGAGTCGGTGTTTCTGCTCTCCGGTTCGAGTTTTGTGAAACGTTTCTTTAGGTTTGCTCGTTTTTAAAGGAGATTCTTTCGATTTGAGAACTAAAATGCGGATCTGCACTTGCTTTTTTTTTTTTTTCCTTCTCGGTTTTGAGAGGATTCGAATGCCGAGATTTCAATGGATTTTGCGGGAGTTTGGGAAATTTTAATGCAGTTCCTGTTTCTGGAAAGATAATGTCTAGTAATGGTTTAAGAAAGCGTGGGTTTGCAGGATTGTGTTCGGAAATTGCTGATTTCCACACTTGAATTAGGGTTTTTTTTTTTTTTTTTTTTTTTCTGTTTCTGCTTGGAATTTAGCTTCAGATCTTCTTTGATGGAATATTTTTCATTTTTCGATCTTGTTTTAGGTGGGATATATGAATCTTTACTGTTTTATTTGTTTTGACGGAGGAAAAAAAAAAAAGATCATGGAATTAGCAAAATTTATAATGTGATTTCCAAGTTTAAGAAAATGTAGCAAGGATTTGAGTGATGTTTTAAATTTTCACTGCATTTGAATGATTTACTAGTGCTGTATTGTAGGTTTAGCTCCAATATCTGGTTGCAGGAATTAGCCTTTTGGGATGCTTGTTGATGTTGTGATACTTGTTTACTTCTGCTTGAAATTTGGCTTTGAATTCGCCCAATGGATATGTTCTTTCTTTTTCTACTTTTTTTGAGACACATTTTTTTTTGCAGAAGGACACATTGATTAAAAAAGGAAACGCACAGCTGAACCATTTTTACGCATTCACTGCCAAGAATCATCCAATCTTATAAGAGTTAGTGAGAGTTAACAACTACAATGCCTTCTGTTTATGGTTGTTTAATGGTGAGCTGATCTGAGTAATCATTTGAGAAATGCAGGTTCGGGGTTGGACGTTGACAATATTTGCAGGATCATGAAATTTTTGACGAGGTATGTTTGATTCCTTTGGCTATTGTTTGAATCTTTTGCTGGATTGGAAGATGTAGGTTTGGATTTGTGGAAAACATTTTTTTATTTTATTTTCTTTGTTTTCTTTTTCTTTTTAAAATTTTCTTGGAACCTCCTGGTTTGATAGAAAATAAAAACACAATTTTCAGAAGAAAAGAACTGATGAAAGAAGATAAGTGTGATGTTTCTTCTGGATGACCTGCTCTTGTTAACGGGTACAAAAAGATGCGTGGAATTTGGCATTTTATTTTGTTTTTGTTTTTGTTTTCTTCTTCTTCGTTTCTTTATTTTCTTTTTCTTTTTCTTTGGTTTTTTTAGTCATTCAACAGCTGTGTTGATTTATTTTTTTTATTATTATAATATTAACATTTGAACATTTGTTTGGTTGCTTCTATTGTTTTTTTCTTCCAGTGTAGATTGGTGTGGGTTTTCATGAGCTTGGAGTACGTTTCAGTTCGTCTTCCAAAGCGTGATACCTGATAAATTTCTATTGCATTGTCAGGAAATGTCAGGTAAGTCTTATGGGATTATCATTATGTTACCATTCAGTTGAATTGAGGATGTAAAGGACAGGCTGGCTCTTATATCTTTATCATATAGATTTTGCACTGGCTAAGTGAAACACCATAAACGGTTATAGGGAGGATAGAAATGTCACAGGAATGGTATTCCATTTGTTTATGGTCTGTTTGTAGAACCAAAACATATACTAATCCTTCATTTTTAAAAAATGCTAACTATCCTAACCTAGACTAGTCATCACTAGCCATGTAGTATTTTTTTTATATTGAAGTTATCCAATGGAACTTTTCTTTTGTTTGTTTGTTCTCATTTTTTAATTTTTTAATTTTTAATTTTTTTTTTGTGATTTTCTGATGTGTCAAAATTGGGTTGACATGGGCGAATGTATTTCAAGCTTTGTTTGTCCAATTCATAGGTCATCTCTTAATGGATCGTAGCCTAAATGTGGCAGTTGCTGGATTATCATATTTATCATTCACCCAACTCTTGGCTGTTCAATAAGGATCCACAAAAGACCACTGATCGGATAGTTAAGAGGCATCTAAATTGCATGAATCGCAAGCCTTATCCAAGAAGCAAACTGATATTGGATGGTCCAGATGAATGAGCATGTTGTCTCATGAACATTAATGTAGTTCACCTGCATGGTGGATGTTAGAAAACCCCTTTCTTATACGTACATCTTCTTGATTTGGATTTTCTAGTTCATACATACATGGGGTGAAGTAATTAAAATGAGATAGTCCTTGCATATTGATTATGTGATTTCTTCTCATGTTCTTTTACTTTTGCAGGTTGCCTGGCATTTATGTGTGTTAATGTAGATTGTCAATTTGATGGGCTACCACATGGATTGTGGATGGCCAGAGCTCAGAAAGCAAGTTGATTGCCTGTCATGGTCATCGTTTTAGTAGCCTGAAAAATGAGAGCACTTGTGTATGGCAACCGAGACTATCAGCTTGGTGGCTACCACATGGATCATGGAAGGCTGGACCTCAGAATGTAACTCGATCAGACTCATAGTCATCTGATTAGTTCCTAAAAGGGAGATGGTTAGCTCAAATAATGAGCAACAGTCTCCATTCAGCTGCAAAACTCGCGACAATTGGATGGTCAGAGATGTTCAATCACTGTAAAAATTTGGACGGAGAGTATGTCGAGTTTTCACAGCCGTCGCTTTCGTCGATCCTAGGAGAGTTGTCGGCTGATTCAGAAACATCCGGCTGTAATTCCACTCTTTCGGTCTGTTTTTCGCTGTTTTTACAATACACGGAGCAGTTGTCGAGGTCGAGCTAGCGTCTGGAATTTGGAGCGTCTGATGGAATCGAAGACAAATACTCTGACGAATTTACGGTCAAATATTCAATTTCCATAAAATTTCTTAATTTTTTTAGTTGTTTTGTATTTATATTGTCTAAATTATTATTGTAATTTTTAGCTTTTGAGGTTCGAAAATGAAGAGCATGAAAAGAGCTACAAAAAGCTCAGGAACAGGGAGAGGAGACACAAGTATCGGTACGACTATGCCGAGGAATACGGCCCGACAACAGAGTATGGAGATGTCATGCTCCAGCAGCGGCTGCTGATGGTGAACTGGATAATTGAGGTGAGGGACTCTCGAATCACGTTTTCTTAACAATCTTCTGTGAGAATCTAAAATATTGGCTGATATGCAACTGAGTCCTATGAAGTTGCCGTTACATTGAATGGTGACTGTATGAATATCACAAATAGTACAAGAATTCATCTATATTTGTCATCCCTGTTTGTAGTAGTGGGTAATTACCAATAACTAGTTATCTTTGGTACAAACCTTGTCCCTCCCTCTCTCTCTACAGTTAGGTTGAATGTCACCTTCAACATGGCTATTTTTTTCTCTATGATTTGGGTGAATGTTACCACCGACAGGCCTCTATATCTGTCTACAATTTGGATGGTCTCTCCTTCTGTCCCTCCCTTTATTGACAGTCTAATCTTCCAAACCTTGGCAATGTCAGTGTAAGCTTTCCTGTAAATTCACAGATAAAGATTAGTTGCAACAGGAATCCAATTTTTCCCGTTTCTTGTTCATTGTAATTTTGATGGCACTGAGGTGGTGATTGTATTATCCAATTATTGTTGTAACTCCCACATTTCGGCTTTGTTTTTATCAATTTCTTTCATTTTCCATTCCTGTTATTTTAGTAAACCAGAATGTATCAGTACTTAAATATAGATGTTAAACTCAAATCAGGGTAAAGTCTCAGTGACTATCAATTGACAAATGGCAGATTGAATGTTTCATTGGATTTTCTTGTCATAATGACAGTTGCCGAAATGTAATTTGAATGCATGTTGCCTAATGGATATTTTCTTACCTAAATTGGTAGGTTCGATGTCATACGACACAATTTAATTGCAGTTGGGTGTTCTGTTGGCATTCACCTAAATGTTACTTTCTATGATATTTCTATGTTTGTGCAAAATGCAGTTAGTTGATTGATATGATGGCTACATGTTTCTGTGCTTGATCTGTATGTCACTATTTATAGGTAGCAATGGCCTAGAAAAGATGAATTCATGATCTTTCTTGTACTTGAAAGGCAGGGACTGGCACTACTGCAGATATGATCGGGCAGTTTAGAAAATCGCTACGTTAGGAAGAAAGATTTGTTAATAGTTTCTCTTCAACATCATTTTAGCATGACTAAACAATTGTCTTGGAAGATTTGTTAATACCTAGAACACTGATTGTAAGTTTGGCACCTTTTTTGTTTAATTCTATTATGAATTTATATCAGAAACCTGAGAATTAAGTGGTATTGGTGGTGAGTGTAGAAACATGAGTCGCAATCAACTTCAGCGCGAATTGGGTGACCAATTTGGTGGACAACTAACTGGTCTCTCGACATTGTGAGTTACTTCTCTCTTCTCATTAAAATAGCAACTATTCTTAGCTGCTTTAGCATCATGGGAAAATGTTTTCTCATTATTCTATTGTTGACAATGAGTGAAATTGCTTTTGTTGAGTTTCCTTATTCAGATACACTGTTGAAGCCCTGGAGATGCTGTTGTTGCCCACGGCAAAAGATGGTACTGAGGCTCTTGGCTCAATGGGAAATGATGCTCCTTTGGCTGTGATGTCCAACGGAGAGAAATTTACATTTGAGTATTTAAGTAGATATTTGCTCAGGTTACAAACCTACCGATTGATCCGATCTGAGAGAAAATAGTCACGTGGAAGGGGACCTTACTGAAACAGTTCGTGTGGAAGGTTATGTGGCAGTTTGTTTGTTTTGAAAACTTTAAATAGACCATTAATTGTTTTGTTGATTGTTGTCTTGATGGATGTTAAATGGGTGAAACATGCACAGGTTCAATCATTGATTGATTATAATATTATTAGCTTTTGTTGATAGAAACTAGATTTAGCCTTGATTATTGATAAATGATGTTAAATTTTGAATTTAGCCTTAGTTGTTGCCAACAAAGGCTAAATCTATCTTTAATCTCAGTTTTGCCTTAGCTACCTAAACTGAGACTACAACTCCCGTGGCTAAAGGTTTTAGTCTTGGTTGTTAAGAATCGAGGTTAAAAATAGATTTAGCTTCGGTTGGAGGCAATTGAGGCTAAAATTTGGATTTAGTCTCAGTTAGAAACAATAGTGGCTAAAATTTTGATTTAGCCTCATTTCGAGAAAACCGAAGTTAGGAAGGTTCTTTTAGCCTCACTTGAAGAACCGAGGCTATAAAAGTCATTTTAGCTTCTGTTGCTAAAATTGAGGTTAAAGCTTTTAGTCACAGGGGTTTCAACCTCGGTTTGGATAGCTGAGGCAAAACTGAGGCTAAAGGCTTTAGCCTCAGTTTTTAACCTATTTAGCCACAGTTTCAAACTAAGGCTAAAGCCTCTTTTTCTTTTATTGTAGTGGCCATTTCAGTGGTGCAGTTGACCACAGTTTTGGATGAAGCTGATTTTTGTCATGTGAAGATGCAGTGTCGCAACTGGTGGATGGAACTACTGCCACATACACATCAAGGTGAGTATCATCAAGCTCAGGCGTTGCATGTGCTTCTTACAATACCTCTTATTTGGAAGCATACGTCTAGTGGACAATACCATGGATGGCCTAAGGTATATCAAAATAGACTTTTTTAAACATAGCCTTCAAATGATGGAAAACAAAGGCATGGTTCTGAAACTTATCCACATTTTTAGTGGAGTCACGATGAAACTCATTGGCAAGATTCAGACACCGTTTGAGTCGATTTTATTTTTATTTTTTATTATTTTCATTTTTATTTTAAAATTTTTCCAAAGAGCAAAGCAACTCTTATCACTAAAGCAAGCAATTCATCAGTGACACTTAAATTTTTATATTCAGAGTTTATTGATGGTTATTATTACTTCAAATATTTTTAGTAATTTAAAAATTAAATATAGAGTCAGTGCCTCGGCTGGGGACGGGGATTTACTGCAGAAGCCTTTTGTAGGAAGTCCCTGTCCAAGGATTCTAGGTGGGGCCCACTGATGTTTGTGAGAAATCCAACCTGTCCATCCGTTTTTTGAGCTTATTTTACGACATCTGACCAAAAATAACATGGATCAAAAAATTAAATGAGCCACACGAGAGGAAACAGCAGGGATTTAGTGACCACCGTTGAAATATTTATATGGCCACAAAAGTTTTGTATCGGTCTAATTTTTTTTTTTTGTTTTTTGGTGTTTTCACTTCATCCCAGTGTAAATGAACTTACAAACGGTTTGGATGGCATATAAACATCAGGGTGGAGCCTAGGAAAATTTCAACAGTAGGAATTCCTTTCCACACTTTTTCATTTTGTATGGCCCAATTTAGTTTTGGATGCTCCTCTTTTTTAGTTTCATACCTTAAAATGAGATCGAAAAATGGATGGACGGATTGGATTTGTCATAAACATCACGGTGGACCTCACCTTGCATCCCAGCGCCGGAACTTTACGCCAAAAGGCTCTCGCAAGAAATCCGCGTACCGGAGATGTGGATTTCGTCCTTCCCAGGACGACCAGTCCAGACGGGGGTTTTGTGGGACCCATCGTGATGTATGGGTTTTATCCACGCCGTTCATCCATTTTTTCTAGATCATTTTAAGGTACAAGAACAAAAACTAAACATAGTCAAGGCTCAAGTAAACCACACAGTGGGGCATCGAACGTCCACCATTAAGAACTTCTTGAGGCTTAGCCAACATTATCACCGCTGCTTCCTGACCTGCCTCATTTTTTGACGTAATACCCTAGAAACCCGTACATCACGGTGGGCCCCTGGAAGGTTTCAGCCCTGGGTGTCATTATCGCCGCTGCTTCCAGTGGTGTGGTCCACCTTAGCCTTGGATCCACCTCATTTTCGGGCTCATATCCTAGAAACCCATACATCACGGTGGGCCCCACAGAGCCCTTGCCCGGACCATGGACCAATCTTGGGGGAGGATGCCATCCCCTTCTGACACATAAGGGATTTTGACCATTTTGGTATTGTTATAGGTTCAAATTCTCGAAAGATATTCAACCTTCCAAATATCGTGAGGGTGGCTTCTAACGAGCTTTGGAAATTTTTTTGGACTAAAATGCCCATTGCACGCCAAAAATAGGTAACGATGAAAAAGATAAGACAACGCTGGAAGTCTTGTGGTGGATGGTTATCTCCCGGTTGTGGGCCCATTGAGATGTAAGTTTTCAATCTACGTGGTTCATTAGTTGTGCGAGTTTATCACAATATATATCCCAAAATCTAAAAGTTACTTACAGATTAAGTGTACCACACCATACTAAATAGTATGGGTTGTATGCAACCGTTAAAAACTACCAAGTGGGACATATACCTTTCTGATAAATATGATATTTCTGTCATCCCTTTATAGATGTATATGGCATATGATGACTAGGTTAGATGACATATAAACATCATCGTGAGCCCTACAGACTTGACTTTGTACCGTTCTGCAATTGCAGGTAGGTACAGAAAAAATGACGAAATGACATGTCGGATAGATTCCCGATTCCAAATAACTAAGGGTTTATCCTATTGTTTTGATCACCGGGCCCATAAAAATTAGATTTAATCCGTTAATAATATTCAAGAATTATAATTTCCTTTAAAATGTATAATCTTCGTATTGCATCGAGCTATCAATGACCCATAGTGAGGACAAAGGAACAATGCTTTGCTTGTACAACACCTAATATCTTATTGTATTGTGGGTCATCAAATTTGAAGATTTTGTTCTTTAGACATTTGCTTTCTAAAAGTTTACAAAAAGAATGGATGGAGCATATTTGACCAAAAGCCTAAAATGAGACATAGAGACGTCACATGAAAATATATACATAAGGCCAAAACAATTGCAATACCGAACCCCGACCCTGCCACTACATTTTGAAGCTTCTTCTCTGGGACCTTCCACTGCTACTCACCGTGTTTATCTCTGCATATTTCCAGCTCCGGCATCTTTCCGTAGAAATGGAAACCAATATATGTGGACAAAATCTCATAATTGAGATGGTCAAGGTTGAGGTTGGCATAGGTTGCCTTGGAGTATGCCAACCTCGACCCTTAGTCTATGCCTAAGAGTATGCTAACCTCGCTTGACTCTCAGTATAATTCAACCTTGACCCAATGTAGATGACAACCTCGACACTCAATTTATGCCAACCTCAACCATCAGTGGATGCCAACCTTGAAAAGGGTCGAGGTTATCATCTATAATGGGTCGTGGTTGTCGTGCACAATGGGTCGTGGTTGTCATACATGTAAGACCCGTATCTTAAATCGTACCGTTCCTTAGATTCCTGCAATCTTCTTCGTCGAATTCCGACGACTCGCGACCTGTAATTAATGTTTGCGCACGACCCTGAGTCGTACCCTGTCAACCCGAGTCGACTCAACCCGATACTTATACACTAGCGACCGCGCCGTCGTCGCAGTTCTAACGCCACGTCTTACGCACCGATGCAATACTCAGGCCAGGAGTTGTGAGCCAGTGTTTATTTCGAGGAAAACGCCGCGCGTTACAAATCCCAAGAGAATCTCTACAACCCATCACATCAATCAATCAAGTACACAATCTATCACTCTATCTCATCCCCAAATACACAAGTCATCTCCAAAGTCAACTCTCTCTCTCTCTCTTTCTCTCTCTCTCTCTCTCTCTCTCTCTCTCTCTCTCTCTCTCTCTCTCTCTCTCTCCACTCATACCTTTCTTACTCTCACCCATCACTCACACCATCCCTTTCATCCCATCACATCCTCTCCTCTCTCATTTCTCTTTTCAGTCCCAAGCAACCAAGAGTGTGGACGTCTAAGCTTTCCAAGAGAAGAGCCAAGTGTGGCCCACTACCTACCACCCAATCTCTCATTCTAGCCATCCATACTTCATCTTCCACTATCAAAGAGAGAGCTTAGGAGATTAGCATTCCAAGGAGTCAAGAAAGAGTGAAATCGGTGGATGTTTATGGCGCTAGATCTTAATTGTGATTTAAGGGTCAACATGATTTTTGGCGCCCATCTTGATGTATGCATATCCATGGAGGAGCTCATGGTGGCGGAGCTCCTCCCATCTCCACCGTCTCTCTCTCTCTCTCTCTCTCTCTCTCTCTCTCTCTCTCTCTCTCTCTCTCATCTAGTGGCCCACCTTGATGCATGATATTATTCATGTCGTCCATCATCCAGACAGTGGAAATCTCACCCTGATGTATAATCCATACTGTCCAGTGATCAGGCCTAGACGGAGGTAAAATATAAATATCAACTTGACCCAACACGTGTGGCCCACTAGATGTGGGACCACCATGATGTAAGTATTTTATCCACCGTCCAGGGCCCCTAGATGGTGGAAACCCACCTCTATGTACGTGTTCATATCCAGGCCGCTCGTCCAGGGCCTGGATGTTGGAGCTGTAATATATATATATATATATATATATATATATATATATATATATATATATATATATATATATATATATATATATATATATATATATATATATATATATATTATGGTGGGCCCCACGTGGGACCCACCTGGTATGGAAAGCAGAATGGCCGGTGTACCTACAACAGCTATATAGTTGTTGTATTAACGTCAGCAAGTGTTGTGGGCCCCATCATGCGGTATATATTATATCCCAACCGTCCGTCCAAGACGTGGGACCCACTCCACATGTGTTACATGTGTGGAGGTGGGGTGTGTGGAGTGGGTCCCACCTTGATGTATGCATTCTATATTCGCACCTTCCATCTGGATGGTGTTGTGCAGGGCCTACCATGATGTATCTGTTAGCCACGCCGTCCATTCATTTGGTAGTTGTGTGGGGCCCACCCCACACGTGCTGCACGTGTGGGATGAGACCCACCTTGATGTACGTATTTTAAATCCAGACTGTCCATCTGTGTTTGCCCCACCAGCTAAATAGTTGTTGTAGTGATGTCACCAAGTTCTGTGGGGCCTGCCATGATTTATGAGTGTATCCACACCATCCAGACAGGTGGGATGGTGGGACCACATGATATGTGTTATATCAACTGTCCATCCAGCAACAAATGGCTGTTGTATTGACGTCAGCAGTCCTGTGGGCCTGACCATGAAGTATGTGTTTCATCCTAACCATCCATTGACGGCAGCAAGTTCTGCGGGTTTGATCAGGAGGTATGTTGATCCAAACCGTCTATCAGGTGGACCACACTGTAAAAATCAGTAGGGGATTGAACGTTTACCATGGAAACTGTTTGGGGTCACATAAGTTCTAGATCAATGTGAGATTTGTTTTCCTCTTAATTCAGGTCTTTGAGACCTTATGAACAGATTGGATGCAAAATCAACGTTATGGTGGGCCCTGTGAATTATTTAACGGTGAAATCATCGTCTCCGCTATTGTTTATGGTGTGGTCCAGTTGATCTTTCAATCATCATCTCCACTGCCATTTGTGGTATGGTCCAGATGATCTTTCGATCATCATCTCCACTACCATTTGTGGTATGGTCCAGATGATCTTTTGATCATTATCTTCGCTGCTATTTATGATGAGGCCCGATGTGACGTATATTGGCCCATATGATGAGGCCCGATGTGATGTATGAGAGGCCCTTGGATGTGGCCCAATATGATGTATGTGAGGCCCATATGATGAGGCCTGATGTGACGTATATTGGCCCATATGATGAGGCCCGATGTGATGTACGAGAGGCCCATGGATGTGGCCCATTGTGATGTATTCAAGGCCCATGGGACGTGACCCATTGTAATATATTTGAGGCCCATGGGATGTGGCCCAATGCGATGTATATGAGGACCTTTTATGAGGCCCTAGGTGATGCATGTGAGGCCCATGAGTGAGGCCCGATGCGATGTATGTGAGGCCCTTGTGTGAGGCCTAAAGCAATGTATATGAGGACCGATGTGATGTGTGATTCTACCATGATGTATTTAAGGATGTTTATGATGGGCCATGTGTTACACCCCAAACTCGAAAAACGGGCTCAAAAAATTTTCGATCGCCGAATTCGGCTCCGACAGCCTCCATAGTGCCCCATTCTCAGATCCCGACACTCATATGCCAGATTCTGATCCTGAGATCCTACAAGGAGGATTTTCAGTATGAATTTTTTTGTAATGGAGCATAACCAAGTCACAAAACAACATCACCACATATCCACTATATAAAAAACTTTTAAGTACAATGCAAAAAGGAAAATATAGGGTGATCAAAAGGCTCCAAAATAGTCTGATACGCACTCATGTCTCAACGCTGCTGCGATACAACGTCACCTGCATGCAACGGTTGTGTATAAGCTTACAAAAGCTTAAAGGGTGGTGTAAGTGTGTGCGCAAGGTGAGTGTCAAGTAAACAATATCAGAGTAATGCGGAGATATGCAAGTCCGTGAATACTATCAGCCGTATCAAGGCTATGCGATGCAAGGCATGAATGCTATCGGTCATACCAATGCCATGAGATGCGAGGCCTATGTAGCCAAATGTCATATGCAAGATGTAAAGCAAACATGCCAGTCCTCATCAAGTACACGTATCAGTACAGTTTTCCTCTGGGATATCACCGGGGTTTAATACACTTCACACTGACAGCCGCCTCCCTAGCTGCACAGCTCAGTAAGTGGAAGAGACCACACTATCCGCCTGACCAGTAGTCTGACAATACCTACCCGGCTTGTCGATAGCAGACTCATTTACTAGTTGGTCAAACTCAGCCTAGTTTATAACCCCCTCACTTTGGCGGATAAGGCCACACCCCCTTTCAACTGACCATGACATAATGAGAAATGCAGCCTACTGGTATTCGGCACTTTCGTACAAAAAAGGTTCTGAGACTTTCACTCAAGGACATCCCAAGTACCCACAATACTAGAACCAAGTATTTTCAGTATCTGATACGGCCATCCATGATGTGCCTGTGGAGGCCACGGCCCTAATGTCGCTTGGACGTACAATGATCATATCACACATATGCGAGATACATGTGTAACGTCCTGAATTTTTGCCAACTTGGCCATGGGCGTCCTTAGGCAATGGGTCAATCATAATACTTTATTGACTTCTCATAACTTAATCCTAAAGCCTCAAATCCCCTTTCAACCCATTTCCTTTAAAATCTCACCTATCACCACCTTATTCTTCAAATTTTTCTAAGTTCTTTCATATTAGACATTAATCTTAAAGTTTAAATGATGAAGAAAAATAATGAAACTAAAATTTACTATAAATAGTAAATATATCAATAAAATGACTTTTTGACCATTAACCTTTTAAAATCTCGTGAAATAAATAGGTTATTTGGATAGAGTAGCTTATCCTACCCTAAAATCATATATTACATGTCGAATAACTCATTCCATTTTGTAAAATACACCCGTTTCAAATATCAGGTGGCAAAACCACCACCGGATAGTACAACCGACCGCGCCGCGCCGCCCGTGCACCGAAAATTGGTGGACCCTCATTGCAAAATGCTGCAGTTTTTGACCGACTTCAAAAAGTCATATCTCACTCGTTATAACTCCGATTTAGGTGATTCAAAAGTCAGATTGAATCTTGCTAAGTCTAGTTTCATATAAAAATAAGTAAAAAAATATGATAAAAATTTTAATGTAGTAAATATAGGTCGTTGTGACAAATATTTGAAAATCATTAGTTTCGACAGCTGCTGCTTCTAGAATTTTTAGAATTTTTCTACAACACGAAATCTAATGAAATTTGGTGGAGATGAAGTAAACTTGATGGCGAACTACTAAAAAATAATTAAAATAATATATTAATTAAAAGTGCCAAAAAGAGACATATAACTACCCTAAGACCATATTATGTCATAATTAGGACATAATTTAATTAAGTACTAAACTAAACAATCGGTGGAATTAGCTTGAACTACTTTCTATACAAACTACAAAATTTAAAACCATTAAAATCACTAACCCAACATTACTTAAAAACTTAGGAGCAATCTCAAAACCTAGTTGCTCACAGGAGCACATTAGAACTCCGTATCGGACCTGGACCGCGCATCAAAAGTCCGACGACCGCGAAACTATACAGTTATGATCGTCTTATTGGGCTTGATAACCATCAAGGGAATCAAGCCCAACTAGTATCAAGAAATGCATAACTTGAGCCTGGAGCGAAGTGTGTGAGAAATACGAATGCCTTTAAAAAATGAACTCAAACTTAAGTGAATTGAGCCGTTCGCTTGCAAGCCAAATTTAAGGTTTCAGACCGTTAGATTCTGACCCAAATACACCCTTGGATCAAGAAAATTTTTCAATACAAGTCAGTGTACTTGTGGTCCTGATCGAGTGACGATGACCGTTGAACTGAAACTAGTCCGTCACAGTCCATCTATAAATTCGATCAGATTGAAACCTTAACCTGACCTAGATCCAATGTCAGGGAACTTTCTTTGGACAGTATGTAGAAAAGGGGCCTCCAGATGTGCTCCGTTAGACCGAAACAGCCACTCTTTGGCTATAACCCAAGTATACCATGGACCTGGGGCCAATCTCATCAGTTCTAGGCCTATATAAGGGTTTTAACTCACCCCTCTCTCATTCCATACGAATTTCTAAGCCCTAGGAGAGAGAAGAGAAAAAAAGAGAAGGAAAGAGTGAGGAGAAGAGAGAGAAAGTGAGAGATAGTTCCTGGTATAAAATCCTACCGCTCCACTTGCTGAATCGCCACTTCCATGTCACTATATCGGCAATTCTGACTCTGTTCTTGGGTAAGAAATCCTAACCCTAATCTATTTTAGGGATCCAACTAGAGTAAGTGATGAAATAACTAACTTATTTCATGTTATAAGTTGTCGTCGTGCTGTAGACAAAGACTTAGTGTACAAACTAAGTTCGATACTTGTTTACCAATAAAATGTGCAGACTATAAACGTTTAAGTTATGGTTTTCAAGGCTTTCAATGTCAGTTAATGATTTATGACTAAATTGATTGCTATCACATATGCTCAGATACGATGTTTCCCGTATATTACACATATATGTAAACTATGTCAGTTTTAATGCATTCCAAGTGTTTGTTGAAATGTTTGAATGAATATGAAATTATGATTTGTGCTTGCCATGATTATTGATTGCACATACATGATTGTTGCATGTGTGGTAATTTCTTTGTGAAAGGATTTGCCATAATATGTGTTTTAACTAATTTATTACATGTATGTAATATGTGTAGTCTAAGTGTTTGATGAAATGCCTGAATGAGAAAATACTTGATGTAATGCATTTAATGAGGGTCTTGAGATAGGATTCTCAACTCCCTTATTCATAGCTATAGTTTCCTTCATGTAACCTATCTTACTACTATATGATTTACAGATGAAATGTCTATGTATGATGACAAGTGTAGTATGTGTTTGTTGAAATGCTCGAATGAGATTTATGTTTAGATTTGGTTGTCACATGCTGTCTTGGATTATCACATGTGAATGCTATCGGTTAGAGTGTGTTTGGGGCTACGATGTAGTCCAGGTAATCAGTAATGGTTTATGATTGGTGGTCGTACTGCTTAGCCACGACGGATACACTTAATGAATCCGAGTCGTACGATAATTATCGACTATGGTTAGGCCACGAGGAGTGTGTATGTGCTCCATGTCGACTAATTCAACGTACGCTCGTACTAGTCGAGCTTGTCAAGTAACCCGATTGGCCCAATGTATGTTCACCATGTATGGACGCTACTGCTTGAACCTAAGGTACCCCTTACCAATGTAAAGACCCATTTCAATAATGGTACCTCGATCTGCTAAGACTCATGAGCCGGGCATGGTGGTATGAGACACCGTGGTTGAGTTGTCGACCTACGCTAGGGCAACGAGCATTTCCCGTAGTAACTTCGAGTATACACTAAGACATGTTAAGGTGACGAGCCTTGCCGTAGTAACCTTGAGTAGAAATAGGCTTACCCCGATGCAACCTGGTTATGGTCCCCAGTTGGGTTGGTGATGAGCCTTCGAAAATAGACTGTCAGTTGGTAGGGCGTTGGTGGTAGTGACCTCGAGTATGAATCAAGTCTACACTAAGGTTGACAAGCCTCTCATAGCAACCTATCGTATAAACTCGAGAACTTGCCTATCGTATGTGATTAACTAGGATTGATGACCCTAGATAGATCATTGTTTGGGTAAATGATATAAAGGGAGGTACCTTAGCTTCCCGAATTTACTACATGAATAAACCTAATTAAATATTGGTTAACATGATCATGCACCACATTGCATGTGCTTTGGCAAGGAAGCGCACATTTAGAGAGTTTGTCATGCGCGACCGTGAGATGATGTCGCTGAGGGAGTGCAGGCGAGGGCATGCATCATTTCAGCATATCACTCCAGCATTAACAAGAGTAGTTAACCTTTATCATTACTGCTTGACTGAATTGATAACATGTTAACCTTTGCTTTATAGTTCCACTGAATTTGCTACTCATTCCCACTTGGGACAGTGTTTTAAAACACCATCCAAACTTTGGTTTAGATGCAGGTGATGGCGAGGTCTATACAACAAAGTTGGACTTCGTAGGCGACGAGGAAAGATTCTCCTACGTTCAACTATCGGGCGAATCTATGTAGATCTCATACTGATGCACAGTGACTACTAAGATACTTGTTTAGTTGAACACATTTATTTTCTGTATTTTTATAGGGTTAGAAATAACATATGTATATATTTTAGCCCGGTTTCATACTCATACTCTGAACTTTGTGAAACGTTTTCATAATTAAATGCATATATTTCAGTCTTCTACTTGCCAAATTACATTAACTCTTGAGTATGATATGTTGTTTTAGTGTAATCTCACTCATGTTTACTGCATTGCTACTAGATGACATCTAAACATCATTATCTATGTTGCAAAAGTGATGAGTTGGAACTCAGGAGTTGAGCTTTGCTCGACCCCTGATTTTCAGGGCGTTACAGCATGAGTCATACTAGCCAGTCATGCAACAATCCTGCGTGTACCACGCGCTCATGTGGGTAACTCCTATCAGTGAGTCCCATAAATAATCTGCCCAATGGTATATGCTATGATCAGTCACTACTCATATCAAGCATACATATGATGCGTATGGCATGAGTCATGGAATTATACTAAGCATGTTATGTGGTGATGAACTATCCTCACATCGAAGATGGGCCTAGACAGCCTGCAAACAACCAGTATAGGCCTATCAATGGGCCCTAGGAAGAGTTATAATGTGGACATTTAACTAACATTATTCTTACAATGTGGACGTCAAACCATCATTGCTCCCAAGACACGACCCGCCATAAATATCATTACATAAACTATGGTGGAATCACACATTGCAATGGACCTTATATACATCTCATTGGGCCTCGACCCATAAGCCTCAAATACATCAAATGGGCCTCATATATATCAAGGTGGGCCTCAACAACGGGCCTCATATATCACATCGGGCCTAATCAAATGGGTCGAATCAGATGGGCCAAATTGAATGGGCCGAGTCCAACTCATCTATTTTTAGAAATCAATATATATATACATACATATATATATATATATATATATATATATATATATATATATATATAATGAATCATATCAAAAGATCAACTGAACTATACCATATCAACCGTAGTGATAATGATTTCCATGGTTAAATTCCAGTGGGCCCCACCATAAGGTTTATTCCCCATCTAGCCTATTCATAAGGTCACAAATACCTGGATTTAGAGGAAAAATAAATATCATATAGGTCCAAACTTGGTAGTCCAAGGGTTTAATGGTGGACGTTCAAACCCACTGTTTTCTATAATGTGGTCTACCTGATCCCAGATCTGTCTCATTTTTTTCCCTCCTATCACAAGCCTTAAAATTATCTTTCAAAATGGTTGGACAGTTTGGATGCAACACATGCATCATGGTGGGTCCCATAGGGATGGATGACATAGATATATCACATACCTCATGCGTGGGGCGCATATGGTTTGGGACATTAATATAGCACTATTATGTTGTTGTATGTGTACACCATCCCATCCTCTTGCAGGTGGGTCCCACGTGGGGCCCACCATAACATTTATCTTCCATCCAATCTATTAATAAGGTCACACAGACCTACATAAAGAAGAAAAACAAATTTCATAACGATCTAAAACTTCTGTGACCCAAACAGGGTTTCAATGGCAGACATTCAACCCACCACTGTTTGGAGTGTGGTCCAGCTGACTTCCACATATGGTTAATTTTTAGGGGACCCACTGCCCCAAAGGGGGCCTACCAAATGCACGGTGTTAATGCCCAACACACATCACGGTGGAGCCTATGGCTGGGACCACGTCCCTGGCTCCCCACCAGGACGCTGTTGCTGCGTCCTATGGACGTGCAGCAGCAGTAGCGCCTGCTGCCTTGATGTTATATATATATATATATATATATATATATATATATATATATATATATATATATATATATATATATATATATATATATATATATATATATATATTGTTCAGTTTTCTCGGGGTTTTTCCTAGGTGGGGCCCGCATCAGGTGGATCCACTCCACCCATTGGATTCTATGGCCCAAGACAGACCAAACAAGCCCAATATTCAGCATGTTTTGGCGTGTAGAAACATCAAGGTGGAGTCTTAATAGCCTTCAACAGTCAATATCGTTGTTTTCTATGGTATATCCCGCTTGATTATCAGATTAACTTCATTTTTCTGCTCAACACCTAAAATGGGCTGAGAAATAGGATGGACAGAGTGGATTAGATTTATACATCAAGGTGGGGCCTACATGAGTGGTCCACCCAAAGTTTTGAATCAAACTGACATATATATTTTTTTGTCGACGGTCAGTACACCACACCGTCAGTACACACTTCACTAGGTGGTGACATCCAGTGTCCCTAAACGCTAGACAGTTTGCATACAACACATTTTAAGGTGGGCCCCACCTACAGATGGCTTGGATAAAATACATGTTTCATGGTGGGGTCCATCCGGGTGGGCCACACGGCCACATCATCACACTTAACAAAAATGAAAGAGAGAGGGAGAGAGAGAGAGAGAGAGAGAGAGAGAGAGAGAAGGAGACACATGCTATGGAGGGACCCCGACACTATGGGCCCTCCCTTCCATGCATTCAATCATACATTAAGTGGGTCCCAATACATGTGGGCCCACCAAATCAAAATCAACGGTGGAGATTCCTTCTCCACCAAAATAGAAGGTCTAGATGACCTCTTTCAAGCTTAGAAAAGTAAACATCATGACGAGGTCCATGGAGAATGGCCCCATCATGGAATGATCATGTGAATCATAGTGGGCCATCGGCCACATCTAGGGTCCAAAGTGAGATCCATACCATCAATCGGTAGGCCTCACTTGGCCCATTATCAAAAAAATAAAATCTAGGCCTATGAAAATACCCACTATTCGATCTTCTTGTTCCGATGAAACGCCGAAATCCTTGTGTCTCACTTTGATAGAAGATGATGAGAACTGAAGGGCTAGGATGATGGATCTTGAGAAAGGAAGTGGGCCACACACATCACACTTTTCTCTCCATGGAAGAGCTTGAACGACCACCACTTTATTGCTTAAAAAATGTGTTGAGAAAGAGAGAGAAATGGTGGTTGTAAGAGAGAGGTGATGGATGTGAGTTGATAGATGTACTTGACTTGAGAGTCAACTTAGGGTGGTTGCTTGACTTTGGGAGAAAGAAAGCATGGGTGTGTACTTTGATTGATTGATTAATTGATTGATTGGTTGATGGGATGGGCTTTAGAGATTCTCTTGGATTTGTAAATGCGCGACGTTTCTTCGAAATAAACATGGGCCCACATCTCCCGACCAGGGTATCGAATCAATGCATAAGACATGGCGTCGGAATCACGGCAATGATGCGGTCGCAATGGTACAAGTCTCAGATTAAGCCAACTCAAATCTACAGGATATGACTTAGGGTCGTGCACAAACGTCGATTAAAGGTCACGGGTTGCCAGAATTCTTCAGGAAGGATCGCGGGAGTCAACAGAATAGTACGGACTAGGATACGGGTCTTACACCATGCCTTGAGAGCAATGATGGTTTGATGTCCACATTGTAAGAGCAATGATGGTTGAATGTCCACATTGTAACTCTCCTTAGGGCCCATTGTTAGGCCCATTCTCACATCCCTTTAGTGGGCTAACCTAAACCGTTAGGCTCCCATGATCGTTAGGCTATTCTTGATATGAGTAGGCCGTCTAGGCTCATCTTTGATATGAGGAGAGTACATCATCATCATATAGCATTCTTAGTATAGCTTCACGATCCACGCCCATGTGCATCATATGTATGCTTGATATAAGGAGTGATTGATCATAACACATGTCATTGGACAGATTATTATGAGACTCCCTGGTAGGAGAAGTTACTCCACATGAGCGCGCTGTGTACGCAGGATTACTGCATGAGTAGATAGTATGATTCATGCATCTCACATTTATGTGATATGATTTCTGTATGCCCTAGCGACATCAGGGTCATAGCCTCCATAAGCATATCGTGGATAACAGGATTGGACACCGAAAATACTGTTACTAACATCGTGGTGCCATAGATGTCCCTGAGTGAAAATTCCTAAACCCGATGTTACCAGATGATAACTCCAACGTCGAGACCGAGTGGATACATGAGCGCACGAGGGCCATATACCAGTAGGTCATGTCTCTCATTATGTCATGATCAGTTATAAGGGGGTGTGACCTTACCCGCCTGAGTGAGGGGGCAATATCTATGTTGAGTTTGACCAGCTTGAGGAATGAGTCCGCTATCGATGAGCAGGGCCCGATATTGGCAGGCGGATGGTGAGGTCTCTTTCACTTACCCAGTTGGGAGCTCGGATAGGAGCGGCAAGCTGGCATAGAGTGTACTAGACCCCTGTAATTGTCCAGCATGAGATCTGTACTGATATTTGATGCTCTAGCGATGAGTTGTATGGTTATGTGGAATCAGATGAGGACTGACATGCATGTGTTGCATCTCGCACATGATATTCGGCTACATAGGCCTCGCATCACGCGGCCTTGGTATGGATGATAGTATTCATGCCTTACAGTGCATAGCCTTGGTATGGTAGATGACATTCATGGGCTTACCAATATTTTCGCATTACTCTGATATTGCATTCTTGCATTGCTACCTTACGCACACACTTTCACCACCCTCTGAGCTTTCTATAAACTTATACATGACCGTTACGTCAGGTGACGCTAGGCCGTAGTTGAGCAGGAGTAGGAGCGTGTCGCAGAGCTCTGGAGTTTTGTCATTATTATCATTGTATTTTCTTTTATGCGCATTGTACTCAAGTTTTGATCATAGTAGATTTTTGTGATTGTGTTCTTGTTATTGTTCGTAGGTTATGCTTATAGTTATGCTTATTGCGAATCAAATTCATGTTCAAAATCCTCCTTATAGGATCCTAGGATCGGAACCTGATATATGGGTGTCAGGAGCCGAGAATGGGGTACTACGGAGGTTGTCGACGCCGGATTCGACAATCAGAAATTTTGTGAGCCCGATTTCTGAGTTTGGAGCATGACTGTGCATAATGGGTTGTAGTTTACAGGCACAATTAGTCGTGGTTGACAGAGAATTGAAAACAGATCGTGCTTGTCATACATAATGGTTCGTGGTTGTCATCATCAATGGCTCATGGTTAACAGACACAATGGGTCATGGTTGTCAACCTCGACCCTCAGTGTATACGAACCTCGACCAATTGTGCATGACAACTTCATCGATCCTCAGTTATTCCAACCTTGACATCAGTGTATGTATGTCAACCTCGAATGAAATGTGGTTGAAAACCTCGACCTAATGAGTATGCCAACCTCAACCCAATGTAGATGTCAATCTCGATCATTAGTTGATGCCAACCTTGAAAAGGGTCGAGGTTGTCATTCACAATGGGTCGTGGTTGACAGCACATTGAAAAGGGTTTTGGTTGTCATGCACAATGGGTCGTTATTGTCAAAAGATTGAGATGGTTCGTAGTTGACAGGCATAATGGTTCGTGGTTGTCATGCACAATGGGTCATGGTTGACCATTGAAAAGGACAACTATGACCCATTGTGCATGACAACTACAACTCAATATGCATGACACCCATGACCCATTGTGAATGTTAACCACGATCATCGAGTGGGCCAACTACAACCCAGTGGATGGCAACCACGACCCATACTGTCCCATTGTCAACCCCTTCCACTATTGCATGACCATCTTCTACTCTTATTGGTTAATAATCTTAAACCTTATTGGAATGCAGGTCGAAACCAATCAAGAATGACCACCTGCTTGGATTATGAGAAGGCACAAGTCTCTCCAAAGTGTTCTATCAGTTTTTTGAAGGATTACTTGTTAGAAAATTTTGACAAAAATCCTAACAGAAAAAAGTTGTTTAAGAAAAATTGTTTTGGATATCTACTTGACTTTTCGACGACTGAGTGGAAGGACCATGCTCAAGTCATGCAATGCCTAATACAAAGGCATATTGGTGACCTGACCTTTGATATTCAGGGTACCATACTGAAGTTTATTGAACTTGACTTTGCCTAATTATGGGTCTTAGGTTTGGACCTATTAAGGTAACTGAGGATGGGGATAATAAGACCATAAAGGAAAAGTCAAGAAAAGGAATCAGTGAGAGATACCTGAAAGCAGGTGGTGTGACCAAAGACGAATTGAAAAAAGCTCATCTATCGCTCACTAGGAAAAAACAACATATGGATACAGTGAAGCTGGCACTTATAATTTGTGTGGAGATTCTAATAGTTGTATCTCCACAGAAGAATAATTGTGTAGATAAGTATATTGACATGGTCAATAACTTAGATTATTTCAATAATTACCCTTAGGGTAGTGTGGGGTACACATATTTGATGGAGGGGGTTAATACTACAATTGGCAGTATTTACAAGAATGATGAGTACCCCAATTCATACAACATTTGCAGATGCACGTATTCCTTACAAGTTATTCGTGTCCCCAATCAGAGTTTGTGTTTGACTTGTCATTTCTTACATCTTAAATATTTCATATACGTCATGAACAATGTGTAATACATGATACTAGACTTTAAACAGATATGAGCATACGAGCTATCACCTATGCTAACTAGTGATAAAGGGTGGGCTACAAGAAGACTCTTCCGTAAGGATTCCTATAATACTCAATTGGGATCCTTTCAGAGTAGGCCAATATCCTTCAATCTCAGTCATCTTCAAGACTGTGCCGGTAAGAGTGATTTAATTATTAGTGTCTTCTAATAATGCATTATGTTTATAAATAATATATCACTATTTATCCTATATGTGGTGTTTGCTTCGGAGCTTAAACCAACGGTCGAAGAAGAAGAGACCAAGGTTGTTAAAACTGTAAAAGATGATACATACAAAAAGGACAAGACTTTATGGGCGGCAGCTACATGGAGGCCTTGGTAAAGGACATAGTTAAAAAAATATATTGCTAGAAAGAAGCTGGAGAGCAGAGAAGTCAGAGTTGAAGTGGAAAATGAACTGAATATGTTGGAGAATAAGAAGTTGAAGAGGAAGGCTATGGAAGTGGGAGTTGGAGAGGAAAACAGACAGGAAGAAGTCGAGGAAGTAAGAAGGAAAGTGAGTGAGGGAAGTAAACTTGAAGTTGAATTTATTGCCACACTTGAGACACTTTCCAGCAATGTTTTCAATCATAATAAGAAATCAAGATTCACCCCAAAAAATTTTTACCACAGACTTGAGTTTCTTGGCAAGGAAGTGGAACAAACGAGGGAGGATATGAAACGTATCAATGGATTGGAAGATGAAATCAATCGTCTCAAGGAGAAGAATGCTTCTATAAGTGCAAAGATGAAGCTAATGAGGGAGAAGGTTAATATAAAAAATGTATGTGAATGCATTTGGTTTAATCTTTAATAAGACATGAGAATCACATCCTCCCTTTAATACAGGTTACCAGCAATTCGATGCAATTTGAAGATGAGATGAGTCATCTCAAGGATAAGAATGCTTCATTAAGGCAATGAAACTATTGAGGGAAAAGTTTCAAGAAAACAAGGTATGCAAAATTGTATTTGATTTAATCTTTAATAAGACATTATGAATTACATATCTAATATATGATTTCATTATAGGTCACCATCACTTCGACGCAACTTGAAGAAGAGATGAGACATCTCAAGGAGGAGAATGCGTCATTAAGGCAAGAGATGAAGCTATTAAGAGAAGATTTTCAAGCAAAAAATGTATATGAAATTGTATTTAGTTTAATCTTTGATAATATATTATGAATTATATATATAATATATATGATTTTAATACAGGTCACCATCACTTTGACGCAGTTGAATGAGGTTGTTGGTCAGTCTGGTTTGGAGGAAGATGGAGGACACCCTACAAGTATGGAAGATGTGAGTAGCCAGGATGCTTCCAACTTAGGTGTATCGATTGTTACACTAGTTGCGGTTGTCCAGAGGCCCCAACACAATGCACCCGCATAGAAATGGGTGTCCTCTCCTTATATGGCTTCACATTCTTCTTCTATAATTGATCATCGTCAGGGGTTCATGGATGTACAGAGTGTTGACCGATGAGGAAGACAATGAGTTGAAACTCATTAGGGAGATAAATGTCCATCAATGACTAAATAGCATATACGACTTACATTCTTGGGTCGATTTTGAAGTAATTTTCTATCATTTCTCTTTCTTTATTTAATATGAGTCCTTGTATAAATATTATATGATACATTTTCCTCAATACGTAGGGCGTAGATCTATACTTAGGCTACTTGTCAAAGTGTCAACTTAACTTTCCACATGTCTATAGATAGGACTATGTATTCGCACCATCTATTTTTACGGTAATGTGAAATTGCATAGTATATTTTTCTTTTTATAATCATTAATTATTTATGTTTCTAACATTATCTAATATTGCAATAGAAAATCATGGAGTTTTAACTTGAATTGTTGCATAATTATGGAGTTGGCAACCACAAGAATCTATACATTATGAAGATGAAAAATGTCAATGAAAATCTTGTGACAATGGCCGAAGGTGTCAGTAGGCCGAAGCAAATGTGGAGATATAAAGTAGTAAGCTCTTACTTACACATATACTTCGTCAAAATGATATTATTCACTTGAAAAAGGCATGCATTTAATTGTTGTCTTAGTTGTTGTGCTTGATAGATATACGTCTCATTGAATGCAAGACAACATCACTGGATGATGGGCGTCGTTCACCCGAAAAAGAGAGATGTCATTTTGTATGACAATGCACATACCGATTTGGAAAAGCAAGAATGATATGGTCGTTGTGCAGATAACGAAAGGGCTCAGGTGGTTATTCCATATTCTTGACGGTGGAAGTTTTGAGAGAGGGATAAGTTTTGAGAGAGGGAATGGAATGTGAAGATGATGACCGATAGATTGGCACAACAGAATGGAGATGATTGTGGCATCTTCATGCTAAAATTCATAGACTTCCTATGTAGCATGAATGCAATTGATTTTGAACCTATAAATATATATTTTATTCGTCTACATTTTATATTGATTATTTAGTGTTTTGTTTTAATATTATTTCAAACTTGTTTTGTAGGAGGAAATCCCCAAATTCCAAAAGATAATCATGTATGACTGTCTATAATACAAGAAAGAATCTGATGCTGCCTTCTTGGCAAAACGAAAATAAAGAACAATTAACCCAATGAAAAAAATTCAAACATTGACTTTGATGATATTGTTTTTCAATTGTATAATATAATGGATTAGTGAATGATATCAATCAATTGTTTTTCAATGGATTGGTGATGATATTATTTTTTAATAGATTGGTGATAATATTATTTTTAAATTATAATGTCTATAATGGATTGGTGAATGAAAAGGGTCATGATAATCATCTACAATGGGTCATGGTTATCATACAATTAAAAAGGATAGCGGTAGTCATTTACAGTGGGTCGTGGTTGACAGAGACTTGAAATGGGTCGTGGTTGTCATGCACAATGGGTCATGGTTGTCATTCACAATAGGTCATAGTTGTCATCCATAATAGGTGGGTCGTGGTTGTCATCTATAATGAGTCATAGTTGTTATCCACAATGGGTTGTGGTTGTCAGTCATAATGGGTCATGGTTGTCATTCATAATAGGTGGGTTGTCGTTGTTATCCACAATGGGCCATGGTTGTCATCCGCAATGGGTCATGGTGGACAGAAAATTGAAAAGGGTCAAGGTTGTCAGATACTTAAATGACACTATCAATCAGAAGCTACAATTCAAATGCCCAAAATTCTCATTAAGTGTGATTACATTAAAGCAAAAAAAAAATAAAAATCAAACAATTTGGAAAGTAATAAAATCCTCAACAGTGTCACCTAAAGGGATGAAGATGTATCAACGCTAATTGTGACCTATTCGATTGCATCTCGAGCATTTATGTGTTGGCTATCTTCTCCTTGAAATGTAATTCGATTTTTTTCGGTCCTCCAGCAAATCTTCTCATTTGTACAGGTTTCATATTCTAACATAAAATTTTCATTTCGTCTGAAATGTTCCACTGAGTAAGTTTTTAAAAATTAACCTTTTGGAATCTTATAAAATAAATAGGTTATTTAGATAGCTCAGCTGCTCCTACCCCAAAATCATATATTGCATGTCAAATAACTCATTTCGGTTTGAAAGATATGCTCATTTTAAAAATTACATGGCAGAATCACCACCAGACATATCAAGCACTAGGTAAAATGACTCTTGATATGTGTTACGTAATAATTCTTTCATGTAAAATAGATAGCAGTATTTGTAAATATCAAGTTGATACTTATCATAAGCCGTTATCACATGAACACAAGGTAGCAATATAGAACTAAACTCACCACACCTATTCGTCATCCCTCTTAACTTCACTACATCAGTCATGCCCTTCGCTGTTACTTGGAACTCATCCGCAAAAATCGTATTACATTATGTCTTTCGTACTCTTGAGTAATAAAGTTCGCTCAATATTTTTTCTGCCCAAGGAATCAAAATTCCTTTGCAAGTCGAGACCTCATCTTTTATACGGAGGAAGAAGTGTTAGATTTTACTCCTTACTACTTTAAGAAGTTTCGTGACAGGGTACTCTCGTGCATCTACAAATAATGCATTCATGCTCTCAACGATGTTAGTGGTTACGATATTATACCTCATACATGGAAAGAATATATATGCTCATCTTTCCTTTTCTATAATATTAAGAAACTAATATGTTGTGGGGTTCACCATTTGAATGCATCGCATCATATCTTAGAACATAGATATCCTACGTGTCTTAATAACATTCCAAAAGTATTTCTTCATAGAATCATTTGAACACACCTTCATTTTTTTCAAAATATGATGAGCACAATATCCATAGATTGCGTAAGGAAAGATGTTAGGGACTTCACTGACCAACTCTTTTGTGACGATCTGACACAATAATAAGTCCAGAAAGAATCCCGATTGTTTTGAATAAACTCCTAAGGAACCACCTCCAACTAGTGTTGAATTCTTCGATCTCCTATGTTAAAGGGAGGATGTGATTATTTCCATCTAATGCGGTAGCCATGAAAAGAACACTTTTGTACCTTCCTGACAAATGTGCTACATCAACACACAAAATCTTTCGAATATGCAGATGGAGGCTTTGGATACAATGTCCAATTGCAATGAAGAATCTTTCAAAATTGTTTGTTTTTGTATTCACCTATAACTCCGTTACAGTCCCTAATTTGTCATTTCTCAACTCATGAAGATATGCCGAGAGCTCATTATAAAAACTCTTGTAAGATCCCAAGACTTGTTTTGTTGTAATCTCTTTACCTTTCCATGTTGTAATCTCTTTACCTTTCCATGCTTTCTTGTAGTTGATCTCAACCCCGTACGTCTCACTCATTCGATGTTGAATTTCTTTTAGCATGCAAGTCAGTCCTGAACTTATACAACTAACGCCAAATTCACTACTTATCAGACTGGTGGCTTGGCGATGATCTCTTTCCTTCCTCTTCAAAGTTACTATATCATGTACACCCTCCTCGATCGTTGACTTGAAGTGACATATCGCCTCAAACGATATGTTACATGTACGCTTGGAGTTGTAAGTCTTTATTTTGAACATCCATGCGTCATCCAATTTCAAAGTGTGCATCCTCCAACTACAATTTCCTATAATGCACTTAATCGTATATCTCACCTTGTTATACTTTAAGACCTTACACTGAAATTTGTGGCGTATCACATATTTACTCGAAAATTGTTGTAATCAGCCTTTGTCCTTAAACACTTGTCCGATAGATATTTCATTCGGATCTTCCACCATTTTCGGATATCCTTGATGATCCACATTAACAAAATCTTTATCGGCTATACATGTATCAAATGAAATCATATCAGATGGAGGAAAAACAGTATCCAGTGATTAAGGAATCTCTCAATTTTCTTCATTGACCGGTATGGGTAAATTTAAGTTTATAGGTTGTGGATTAAACTGAACAGAAGGATCAAAAGATGTAGTATTGATGGAAGGAATGTGGATATTGCAATCGTCAGCTGTTCCTTAAAATTGATCATTACTTGAAAGGTCGGGTATATTGCAATCGTAGGGTCCTCGATTATGATATGTATTATTACTTGAATGGTCAGGTATATCACAATCGTTGAGTCATCAATCATGATATATATCATTCCTTGAAGGGCCGGGTATATCGTAATCGTAGAGTCCTCGATCAAGATATGTATCATTACTTGAAGGGTCGGGTATATGGCAATTGTTGATTCCTCAATCATGATATATATCATTCATTGAAGGGCCATGTATATCACAGTCATCATGTCCTCAATCATGATATGTATCATTCCTTGAAGGGCTAGGTATATCGGAATCATCGATTCCCCAATCATTTATTGAAGGCTTAAAATCAAGGGACGATAGGTTCGAATGTAAAGTAGAATATATACTATTCTCTTCTACAAGAGGTCTACGCCTTACTTTCTCTACATACAATGGTATCAGAGTTGGTGGACTCTGTCTATAAAATATCATATATGCTTCAAGATCTTTATTGTCTTTGATTCTGTGTAGGGAGTCCACGTAATACCTCACCATATATAACCTTAATTATTAAATCAAATTTACCCAATGTGGTATTCGTAATCTAATGTATTTTATGTAGGAGTTACTGATACGTAATATCATCTCTCATAACAAATCCTTTTGAATCCCCACCGACGTACAAAAAAATTTTCATTTTCATATACACTCTCCATCATAATAGCATAGGATGGTCCGACAAGCCATATTCTTCTAAGATGGGTTAACCTGCAATAAAAATGAACAGGTACAGCTTGTCAGAAATAATGGGTCGTGGTTGTCATTTATTAATGGTCGTGGTTATCATCTGTAAAGGGTCGTGGTTATTATCTGTTAAGGATCGTGGTTGTCATCTGTAAATGGTCGTGGTTGTTATATATGAAGGATCGTGGTTGTCATCTGTTAAGGGTTGTGGTTGGCATTTGTTAAGGGTCGTGGTTATCATACATAAATGGTCGTAGTTGTCTAAGGGTCGTGGTTATCATATATGAATGGTCTTGGTTGTCGTCTATTAATGGTCGTGATTGTCAAATATGAAGAGTTGTCATTGTTAAGAGTCGTATTTGTCAAATGTAAAGGGTAGTGGTTGTCAATTGTAAAGGGTCATGGTTGTCAACTGTAAAGGGTCGTGGTTGTCATCTGAAAAGGGTCGTGGTTGTCAACTGGCAATGGTTGAGGTTTGACAACGTGAAGTATCGTGGTTTTCATCTTAAAGGGTCCTGGTTGTCACTATCAATGGTCGATGTTTGAATTCTTGATTGGTCAGGGTTTCAAAACGTAAAGGGTCATGGTTTTCAACTATCAATGGTCGGAGTTTGACAACTATTACCAGGGTCTTCGTTGTCAACAAACAATGATCGAGGTTGACATCTGTTAGCAAGGTGGTGGTTGTCAATTGAGATTGGTTGCAGTTTAATCCCTCGGTTTGTAAGCTCCCTTCATGTTCTTAAATGTGCAGGGTTGAGGCTATTAATTTTCAGTTGTTAAGCTCGACCCTTGACATTTTGATCATAATGACCTTTAGTCTATGAAAACCACTTCTCCACTTCAGTGGGTCCGATGATCTTTACTTTTTCAGGAAAAAGATAAAAAAAAAAAAGATAAAAGAAGAAGGCGCTCTGTCAAAAGTGAATAAAGCCAACATTTGACCTTTTCTATCACCGCACGTACATTGTAGGTTGGGGTACTCCATCTCATATGTGTGGATTCCACTTCATCCACTCCATCTATTAACTTCAGAATTTTATGAATGACCATGATTAGAAGAATGATGCATATCGACCAGTCAAATTGACCACATCATAGGAAAACATTTTGTATAAAACGGACATCATTACGGGTAATCAGGTTTTGTGGGACACAGAGAGATGGTGTCAGTAAGATACTAACATCTTCCTATAAAAATAAAGGGCTTCAAACAAAATGAACAGATTGGATATACATTCTACTGTATACAATGAAAACTTTTGTTGTTCACGTCACTTTCTTGGGATTGAAATAACACGTGACTTCTTATGCACTCAAAATTGTATAACTACTAATCCAAAGACAATGACATTTTGGTCTGAAAATTTTTTTAAAGCTTGTTAGGAGGCTATCTTCGGAATATTTGGACGGTCGAATCTCTTTTGAGAATTTCACCATCAAACGATGCTAGTACAGTCAAAACCCCACACTTAACCATGGGCAAAAGAGTTTTATATATATATATATATATATATATATATATATATATATATATATATATATATATATATATATATATATATATATATATGGGAAAAGGTACTATACGCTCGACCGTATTATACCTTCAATAAGGTCAAGAGCTGGCAGCAAATTATTCATTTAATGGTAAAAATTTTAAACAACGGGAAGATTTTACAGGGAACCGAAGAAACACGGCGTGGATTAGATACTAAAATAGCTAGAAACATTATTGAAGTGACGTCACCAAGTTCCATGGGCCCCACCATGATGTATGTTTTATATCCATACCTTCCATCCATTTGGAGGGATCATTTTAGGGCAATATGCAAAGAATGAGTTAAATCTAATGCTCCAGTGCACCCAATATAGAAAATAGTGGAGATAGTGAGGCCCATCATTGAAAACTTCTAAAGGCCACGAAAGTTTTAGATCAAGCTGATATTTGTGTTTTCTCTTATTTCATGTCTTTTTAACTTTTGAACAGGTTGGATTTCAAATAAACATTATGGTGGACCTTGGGATAGTTTCAATAGTGGGAATCACTCTCCCCACTATTTTCTGTGGTGGGTCTACTACAGATTTTTATCTGCCTCATTCTTTGATTCATGCCCTAAAATAATATTTCAAAATGAATGAACGGTGTGGATAGAACACATACATCATAGTGGGGCTCAGAGAACTTGGTGACATAGCTTCAGTAGCCGACTCGCTACTCAACTGTGCGTACATCTAGATTAAAAGGGGAAGTAGATTGGCTGGTGTACCGCACCCAGCTGTATAGCTGCTGTATTGACGTTAGCAAGTTTTTTTGGTCTAATCATGAGTATGTGTTATATATATATCCAAACCGTCTATCCATTTGGTGAGCTCTTTGTAAGGTTTTGGATGAAAAATAAAACAAATCTAATTATCAATTGGACCACACCGCAAAAAGTAGTGTGAGATTGAACGTCTACCATTGAAACCCTTTTTGGGTCATGGAAGTTTTGGATCAGTATGAAAAAAAAATTTCCTCTTCATTCAGGTCTTTTTGACCTTATGAACAGATTGGATAGAAAATAAACGTCATGGTAGGCCCTACAAAAATTTTCAACGGTGAAAATCATTATCTCTGCTGCTATTTGTGGTGTGGTCTAGATGATCTTTGGATATGATTCATTTTTTGAATAATGCTCTAAAATGATCTCTAAAAATAGATGAACCGTGTAGATATAATAAATACATCAGTGTGGGCCCATGTAACTTTGATCTCCTTTAAACCGTCCATACAACTTGGAGCTGGAGGAGCGTCAGTGCTTGTCTCGCACGTCACATACCTACATCAGCTATATGGCTGGTGTGAGGTACACTAGCCAATCCCAATCCGCTTCCATTAGAATGCGGATTGCATCCTACCACCTCCCAGACGGATTACCATCCAGGCAGGGCTCTGTGGGGCCCAACGTGATGTAAGTGTTTTATATCCATGCAGTTCAACGATTTTCTCATATCATTTTAATATATGAACCAAAAAATGAGACAGGTCCGAGGCTTACGTGGACCACAAGGTGGGGATTGAACGTCCATCATTAAAAACTTCTTACGAGTTGAAGAAGTTTCGGATCAAGCTGATATTTGTGTTTTCACTTCATCCACGTCTACATCCCCTTATGAATAGGTTGGATGGTAAAAATTCAATAACAACTTATTTTTCCCTATATAATCATTACAGTGCACCCTATGAGTTTGTAACGGTAGAAATTCAATAACAACTATTTTCCCATGGTGTGTTCCATCTGAGATTTAGATATAACTTATTTTTGGTATAAATCCCTTAAATTATATTTCAAAATGGATGGACGGCATGGATAGAAAATATACATCATAGTGGGGTCCACATAGCACCAGTTTTGGTTCTCTAATTTTCCGATAAAAAATCTCTCGTTATTTAAAATTTTTACCATCCGATTAATAATGTGCTGTTAGCACTCGACTTTATGAAAGATATAATACGGTCGAGCGTATAGTACCTTTTCCGTGTGTGTGTGTGTGTGTGTGTGTGTGTGTATGGGAAAAGGTACTATGCGCTCGAGTTGATGGGTCCATCCCATGAGGTCGAGCTGTGTGGGCCCCACCGTGATGTGTTTCAAACATCTACCCCATCAGTCAGATGCACCATTCCATCGTGGGCCTAGGTCTCAAAAATTAAGTCAATCTGTGACTTTTGTGGGCCACACCACATACAGAAGTGGAGAGGGGCCGTGCACCATTAAAACATTCGTAATCATTTTTTGGGCCCACCGAGATGTGGTTTGCAAATCCAACCCATCCATTATGTGTGTCCCACTTGGATGAGGGTTCAGACCAAGTTTCAGACGCATATAAATTTCAAGTAGGCCCCACCAAGTGCTTTTATATGTTTTAACGGTGTCTTCCCATGATTTTAGATGGTATGACCCACTTGAGTTCCGTATACGGTTGATTTTTGGGATATCCCATAATTTAAAGGAGACCCATCAATGCACGGTGTTGATGGTCAACACACATCACTGTGGAGCCCACACAGCTCGACCTCACGGGAGCTTATTGTGAGGTCAAGCGCATAATACCTTTTCCCTATATATATATATATATATATATATATATATATATATATATATATATAACCAATTTGAGCTATGGGGAAAAGGGTTTAGGGCCTGTTTGGATGCCTGTAAGTTCTTTTAAGTTGCAAGTGACTTAAAAGTTACAGGTAACCTGTTTGGATGTAAGTTGTAAGTGACTTACAGGTAAATTAGTTTTTCTGTTTGAATAACCTGTAAGTTACTTACAGGTAAAAAATTGTATATTTACATAGAGTAGAACTTAGATTAGGAAATTGTTTCAAAATGTTATGATCATATAAAAATGCATGAGACCAAATATGTAATTTTACTAAGCCTATAAAGACGAATATTTAAGTTAATTCTTAGGCCAAACTAATTATCAACTGCACCATAAAAGTGGATGAAATACATACCCTTAAGCATAAATGGTCCATATATAACAAAATCAGAATTATCATTATCGTCCCATTTTTAAAATCCAAATGCATGAAAATAATTAAATAAAAATTTTAAAAAAATAAATGCATTAAAAGAATCCAAGGGAGCATTTTAGGATAAGATTTGTGCGGCCCACCTTAACATATTAATAAATAAATGCATAGAAAGAATTCATGTGTGGCTCACCTTAATATATTAATAAATAAATGTATAAAAAGAATCCATCTTAGGTGGACCATACCATTAGAAATAGGCAAACAGCCCATGGGCTCATTACACTAGTCACAATTGTTTCTGTGGTAGGTTCTCATGAGATTTGGTAATCCTAAAATAAGTATACACTCGTTCTATATTGTTATGTAGGTGCACCCACCTTCTAGTGATCCAGATCATATTTGTGGTGCACTATGACTGATCATGAATAAAGGTTCCTCCATCAAACAAACTAACCATCTAATGAGTGTACATTATATCATTGGACATGTCTTACTTTAAACCATCGACAGAGTTTATTTTTAAAATGGATGGATGGGGTGGATCAAATACATAAATCATGGTGAATTACACAGAGTTTACTCAGTACGCAATCCTCTGTCATCAAAATGCTCAGCCGCGCAGTTGGCACAAGTTCTTGTGAGAACTTTTTAAGAACTCATAATACGTTATGTTAGTCATGTTAGCCGACATCCATGAAACCTACATGTCTAACTTTTACATTGATCCAAAACTTTCCTAGGCCCAGGAAAAATAAAACAGCTTCTCTTTTGATTTTCATATCACTTTTCTACGGTCCACCGGAGTTTTAGATTTGGGTGAAAATTAGTCCCAGGGTTCAATGGGATGTTTCATTACACGAACCGTTCGGATTAGAGTCTCATAACACGTGTAGAAAGCATCGCACGTGCACACGTGCACAGGTGAGCATACGTACGAGAAACACCTCATCCACTCCCGTTTTCAAAGCCAGAAAAGGAAACCTTGCGATCAAACCCAACCGTTTTGGGGAGGAGTAGAGAGGGAGGGCGGTCGTTGCAGAGAGAGAGAGAGTGATTGCAGAGAGGGAGGGTGGTCATTGCAGACAGAGAGAGAGATTGCAGAGACGGAGGACAGTTGTTGCAGACGGAGAGAGATTGCAGAGAGGGAGAGCGAGAGATTGCAGAGAGGGAGAATTGTATTCAACCATCTCTCTCTCTCCCCCTTGAAAAACCACAACGAGAGAGCAAACAATTCTCAAAATGGCATTATTGGCGCTTCCTCTGCATCAAGGCCCACCAAACCACTCTTCTCATCCTCACCCTCTCTTCCTCCTCCTCACTAGTCCCCTGCAATCCTGCACGTCCATCAAGCAGGCCAAACAAATCCATGCCTCCATTCTCCGGAACAGCGGCCTCCTTCACCACCACCAGCGGCAAGAGCTCTTTGCAAGGCTCATCTCGGCGCTCCACGGCAACCACTCATCTTATGCTGCTCTTGTCTTCGAACAACAACTTCAAGAAGACACCACCACCATCTTCATGTGGAACACCATGATCAGAAGCCATGCAAGTAGTAGCAGCGATCCCATGCATTCCTTCTCCCTCTACAACCGCATGCGGGAAAACGGCATCCTGCCCAACAACTACACCTTCACCTTCCTCATCAAGGCTTCCGCCGCTACTCCCATGATGCTCCGCCTCGGTCCTGCCATCCATGCTCAGACCATCGTCTTCGGCATACCGAATTCGGATGTGCATATTCACACGGCATTGCTTCACATGTATGCAGCTGGAGGGAACATTGAGAATGCTAGGAGCGTGTTTGATAGGATGCTGCCCAGAACTGCAGCTACATGGAATGCCATGATTGCTGGCTACACGAAGCGGGGTGACCTTGAAATCGCTCGGAATCTATTTGATGCCATGCCTGACAGGGATGAGCAGTCTTGGAATGTTATGGTTTGTGGGTATGCGAGGATAGGTGAGTGTGATGTCGCAGGCATGTTGTTCGAGGGAATGCCTGTGAAGACTCTGCCCACGTGGAATGCGATGATTGCAGGGTATGCTCAGGATTCAAGACCTGCTGATGCATTGGAGGTCTTCCGGCAGATGCAATTCGCTGGAGTGACACCTGACAAGATCACCATGGTTGCAGTACTTCCAGCTTGTACTCAGTTAGGTGCTCTGGAATTGGGTGAATGGCTTCACGTCTATGCAGACAAGAACAGATTGAGTAGCAACAACGCCGTATGTAATGCACTGATGGATATGTATGCAAAGTGCGGCAGCATCGACAAGGCGATGGCCATGTTCAAGGGTATGAAGGAGCGAACTGCGGTGTCCTGGAACACGATGATTTCCGGAATGGCAATACATGGCCGGGCGAAAGAAGCCATCGAGCTGTTCGCAGAGATGGAGAGCGAGGGAGTGGTGCCTGATGATATAACATTCGTGGGGCTTCTGAGCGCTTGCGGGCATGCCGGATTCGTTGATTCAGCATGGGCTTACTTTAGAAGGATGCTTGAGGTTTATCGGATACAGCCCAAGATCGAGCATTACGGATGTATGGTGGATGTTATGGGGCGCGCCCAACTCTTGGGCCAAGCTCTAGAGCTTATAGATAACATGCCAATTGAACCCAATTCAGTGATCTTGGGGTCGCTGCTCAGTGCTTGCCGGAGTTGCAACGATTTCCAGCTAGGAGAAATGGTGCTCGAGAAACTAGTGGATTTGGAGCCTCTAAATCCTGGCTACTATGTGCTACTTTCGAATATGTATGCTTGCTCGGGGCGATGGAGGGAAGTTATCAGAGTCCGGAACTTGATGAAATTGAGAGGTATAGAGAAAACTCCAGGGTGCAGTTCAATAGAGGTGGACAGCACAGTTCATGAGTTCGTTGTGGGTGACAAGACCCATCCCCAAACCCAGGAAATCTATGCTAAACTGGAAGAAATTTCAGAGAGACTGCATTTGGTGGGTTACATGCCGGATACTTCTGTCGTGTTGTTTGATTTGGATGAAGAGAAGAAAGCTCAGAACCTTTCAGTCCACAGCGAGAAGCTGGCTGTTGCCTTTGGGCTTTTGAAAATAAGCGCAGGGAAACCCATTCGTGTGGTGAAGAATCTACGTGTGTGCTGTGATTGCCACACAGCCTTAAAACTCATTTCTAACGTTTATGAACGAGATATCATTGTCAGAGATCGCAACCGTTTTCACCATTTCAAAGATGGCATCTGTTCTTGTAATGAGTACTGGTAAAGATAAGAGCAGCCCCATTTTGCATATCTGTTGGAAGAAAGGTTTGAACTAGAAAACAGTAGTTCAGGAACCTTGAAGTGCCCAAAAGGAAAGGGTAGTTAAGGGTATGTATCGTTCTGAAGCAGCAATGGTGAAAAGACAGGTTTACTTGTGAAGAAGCATGAGCCTAGACTGAGACATCCATTGACTAACCGGTTCTGCAATAGGAGAAGGAGAAAACAGAAGTTAGATGCAGGGAACATGATGAACTCTTTATGGAAAATTCCATGGATCACTGCATTAACAATTTTTGCCTAAGCAAGCTGGCCTCGAAATCACAATAACAGCAAATATTAGGCAGCACATGCAAGATAAATTAAGACCGAACTGCGAGAATGTTGGGTGCAAACAGATTACATGGCAGGTTAATTAAGGATCGAGCAGCAATTACATGACCAAATCGGAGAGCCAAAATATGGAAATCAACGATCTGCTTAAATCAACTACATAGGGGAAGATGAGCCAATTCACTTGATCCAATGGCAATGATGGCATATGCCAATACACGCGACCTCAAGCAAGCATAAGAGCGGGCCCTCCTTTTATTCGCTACTCTTCGCCACCACGCATATCAGGCACGCATGCACTCATTTTTCTCTGTCATCTCTCTTCCTGTTCTTTCCTCTCCTCTCTCTTCTCTCTCTCTCCTCTCCCTATCCATAAATAAGAGAAAAGGAAATGGGGCTTTTGGCGGTGGAAGGGAGAGGGTTGGAGGGGAGAAATGGTGAAACTGGGTGGCAGCTTGTTGTATGTGCAGTGGGCCCACTAGGGGTTGCCCCCTCCCAACACATGTGTAGCACACGTGTTTAAATCTCCCTCTCAACCTTATAGTGGAGAATATACTACCATAAGGCTTGCTCCGAGAAGATTGATTGAGATCACATATAAAGAGTACGAATCAAGAAATTGGGACCAACTGAGATTCCAGTGTCTCTATATATAGATGTTCGTACGCTAACTGACCACCTAGCACACAACCTCCTAAGCTATCAAACGCTTGCCCTAGACACTCATGACCACACCGGGTTAGAATGACCCTTGATTTAGGATTGTTCTGTTTGCCTACATACTTGTATTCTTATCAAATTTAAATTATAAATCCTTTTGCAAATGTTTTTTAAAGTTTTTAAAAAATAAATTATTTACATATATATAATTTCGTGAAATTGTTTGTAAATTATCATCCCACAAAATTTAATAATATTGGTGTGGATAAGATAAGTCTCAAAGTGCATAATCATGCTCCTAAGAACTTAGTGTCACTTTCAAGAGGTCTTTTTCACGCAACTACACAATTCAAAATTGACTAATCTGCTTGGTATTAATTCTCCAGTTAAATTAATTATGAAAATCATACTGTATACTAAAGCAGCAACATAATCTCATCGTTCTATACACAAAGGTAGGTAAATGAAGGCACAAGGGTCATGTATGAGACTGGCATACTTGCATAATAAAATCATTAAATCAAATAAAGTATCCGTAGGTAAATTGGTTAGGGAGCGGAGTCTAACTTAATGCTTTGTTACTCACATACATTACAAAGTAGACATTATTAGGCACACATTGGGTCTACAATACGCATGTCTTGCCTAAGGTGCCTAATTGTTGACTCAATTCAGTAACTCCTAACATGACACCATATAAGGCCATGACAAACAAAGAAGTCTCATTTAAAGTGTGTGAGTACTAGCTTAGCAACTCGTAATCCCATCAAGTAGAGATCTTGCCTAAAGTGCATGAGTGTGGATTCAAATTTTTTACAATATTTTTTAAACACATAATTCGACGTGTAATTTTTTCAAACACATAATTCAACGTGTAATTCGATAGTCAAATGTAGAGGTAATATGAGACGGACAAAGGAATTTGTAATCATTATAAATTTACAATACATTGTAGTAGAAATCTCCTGTATAAATGCAAGAATCGTTGCATATTTCTTGTTGATTTGACATCTCAGTAATGTATAAGTATCATCGTTGCACTTTTACTATGGCTATCCAAACAAACATGAGAATTCTTGGGCAAATTACCTGTTGACTAAGAGCCCGGTATTGTAGTTTGTAATCATCGCACTTTACAATTCATTACAATCGCAATTCGCTATCCAAACATGCCCTAAGGAATTCTCTATACTCATGCTTGAGATTCCTGACATACTCGAGAAGGGACTCCTCTTCAACTTCATGAACAGGTTGCAACATTGGGTCCAACAGAAACTACAACAACAGGGTGTGCAAGACCTAGCTTCAGCAATGACAATAATGAAGAGCCTGATTGAGTTCATGAGCGGAGAATCTTCTAGGTCAAGATCACCATCAAGGGATGCTCATGGAAAATGCGAGGTAGAACAAGGGGGCTACTACCACTAGGGTGGGTTGAGCAAGCCATCAGGTGGCAAAGATGGCAAAGGTGTTGGGGACATGAAGGATGATAAGGATAGAGGGGACATGTCCAAGCCATGAGAGTGAAGTGCTTCATCTGCAACAGGTCACACATGGCAAGAGAATGCCTGAGTAAATATGCGCCCACCACCCTTGCAGGTAAGCTAGAGGAGAAGAAGGATGAGGATAGTGAGGAACAATGCATTGGGTCGATGCAAGTCAACATTACGGATGATAAGCCCAAGAGCCAAGAGAAGAGTTGGAATTGCTTCATTTGTGATGGTGACATCGGGCAAAGGATTGCTTGCGTAAGAAGCCTTTGGGCTCAGTCCAAGTTGAGCAGGACGAAGGGCTGAGAGTTTCTTACTTGGGATCTTTGCAGGGACGAGTGGTGAAGGAGGGCAAGTCACTTGGATGATTGTTGATGTATGTGGATGCGCATATCAACGGTGCATCTACTTCGACTTTGGTGGATATGGGGGCAACTCGTAAATTCATCTCCAAAGAGGTGGCAAAGTGGTTGGGTCTCACATTGGTGGAGAGTGTGACATGATCAAGGCGGCCAACTCAAAATCCAACCCATTTAGAGTGTGGCCAAGGATGTGGAGCTACACGTTGGTGGGTGGGTCAGCAAGACAAATCTCTCTGCCATTTTGGATGATTTCAAGGTAATATTGGGCATGAACTTCATGTACTAGGCGAAGGCAGTTCCCATGTCCCACTTTGGAGTGATGAGCATCATGGATGAGGGGCATCCATGCATAATACCGATGGTGTAAAGGAAAGGCCAATGATGGGATGATCTCAGCCTTGGAACTAATTTAAGACGATGATGACAAGACAATGCAACTTGACAGTTCGAGTATCCAACGTGTAGCCTCATCAACAAGTGATTGATGAGGGCGTCGTTGCAACAGGTGGGGAAGAATATCATGACTGATCATTCTCATGGGCCTAAGTCATGCGCTTGGCCAGATGTATACTCATCTTGTACATTGGAGAGCTTTTGTACACAAGTGTAGGGAATCTAGAATAGAGTATAAATGCGTGGAAAGTTGTAGAGAAACTATAGAAAGTTCTAGAGTTGTGTACAGATCTCTAGAAATTCGTAGAGAACTCTAGTGGTGTCTTGTGTAGAGAAATGTGGAATATCCTAAAAAAGGTTTCAGAGAATCCTTGGCTGTTGGATGAGTGCCATATGGCACAATCGTAGCCATACATTTGTAGGTTCTAGAGTATTCTGATCTACGAGTGCTTTAGTGTGATACAAGGTGTTCTTCCTTATCTCTTATGTCTTTCTTGCATTCTAGTGAACTTTGGTGCTTAGCACATGGGATGTGCACTTGGGGAAGGCTGACTCATTCATGATGGGAATGTGAGACGAGCTTCCAACAGTCTATGCTTGCTTGGGGAACCACTTGGGCTGTGACATCTGGCTTCTAATGAAACTTTGGAAGATGCTTTCTGTACTCCCTTTCTTACCCATTTTTCTTCTATACACATTGAGAACAACAAGAGCCTCCTGCGATAGCAAAATACAATTCCATGAGAAAAATGGAGCCTCTAGCTGTCACATCATTGCATCTCTAATCATTCTAACAAATGTTGCTGGCTATGGGGAAATTCTGGAATACTTTTCGTTAAGAAGTTCTGCTGAGGATAAGCAAAAATAGTGCACTAGGGTGTGCAAGAGAGGATGCTTCATCCCTTCCTTTCTTGTCGCTGTTGCCCTTTTGCGGTTTCTGCAGTTGCAGACCGGCATCATTTCCATTTTTCAATTTCAGAAACTAGATGTTAGAGGATTTCTAACCTTAAAGATTGGTTAGTTGCATCTAGCTTTCAGCTGATGGGTACCTTAGGATCACATTAATCCATCTCTCGCCTTCATTTCCATTCCAGTTGGTTTATATTGGCAGTCTACATCAACAAAGTGACATATCACATATGCAACCAAAGCAAATAATTCCTAGCATACAACTTGAAACCTCTTTACTCTGTTGCTTACAAGGCAGTTGGACACTGAATTTCCACTTTCTACATGCAGTGGAAGTGGAACCCAATCCACCATAAGTAGATATCAAAAATATATTATGGTAACGCTTGTAGAGTCGCAGTTTCCAATGATTTGTGGTTGTTTGCAACATCTCTATACATAATTACATATGGATGTGCACTCTGTGCTTGCTGAAGTCCTTGAGTGGTCTGTTTTAGCTGTTTCCCTACTGTCTTGAAATTTCATCTTATGAATTATGTTGAGTGTGGATCTCCCCATCCCAATTCAGGGGGACTGAGCTCAATTTGTTAGCTTCCGTTAGATTTTTATTTTTATTATTATATTGTGTGTAACTATGTATAGGCTTTACATATCCAATGACAGTAACTAATGTTGCCGCTACTTTAGGGGTCGGTGCTTAACGGATATTACCTCCTTCAAAATATTTTTAGTCAATGTAGGCTTTGTTTTGTGTACATGATGGCTTTCTTGAAATATTCAGGAGATGTGATTTCTTATTTTGACATATTGGTCAAAGTTATGCCAATATATTGAATATACCAATAGACCCACTACCATTTGATCATTTTCCTGGACTTTTCTGTCGATTTGGTTGCTTCAATAGGCTAATTTTGTTATTGGGGCATCAATCTCTCTACCGTGTGGTAGTATTAACAAAAGTAATAGTATTTTCAAATTACAACGTAAGCACTTTGAGATCTTGGCCAGCCAAGTACAATACCACTTGTGCTTCAGAAATGGCACTCTAAATTGAATATTTCTGTATTTGATACAAAAGTGCCATTACGCTGCATCTCTAGATTGAAGTATAACTGTACATAGGCAGCAATAATGAAGAAAAGCTATTTTCAATATTTATTTAACAATACTTATCAAGATTTTCCCCACAGCATTAGTGAAGAAAGTTGCAGGAATCTTCTACCTTCTTGCTGCTCCCACTTTGAATTTGTGCTCCTGCTCCCTCCCATCCTTTTATATGTTTCAACATTTTGAAATAGTTGCTTTGACTTTCCAAATCTTCTGTTGCTTTTGTTCATGTTTTGAGAAACTAAGATAAATATGGGCAAATTATTTTAATGACTTCAGTTGCCTCTGAAATTGATTGCTCAGTTGGAGGCCCCATTTCTGTGGAGATTGCATGAGACAAGGCTAGATGCTTCTTGGAATGCTTATTCTTTCAATCCAATGAATTAGAAGCGTGAGGATTTAGTGAGTAGATTTTTTTATTTTATTTTTTTACTGAGCAAGAGAACTAGCCTGACTGTGGAGCGAACACGCCTATTTCCAAGCTTCTTGGAATGCTTATTCTTTTAATTGAATGAGATAGAAGCATGAGGATTTAGTGTGTTTAAGAATTTTTTCTGAGAGAGAGAACTAGCCTGACTGTGGAGTGTAACCTTTTTCCCATCTCACGTTGACATTTTTAGCGGACACTAGAGCCATGATCCTGTATCCACCAATTTGGCCGTTGCTGGGTGGAAAATATGGATTCTGAGTGAATGATCAGCATGCTTTATGTGGAGAAAGCTTGTGAGTCATGATTGAGTTGATTGATCTTTCATCTTCTGGAGGTCAGGAATGATTGCTTTATGGTTAAGGGCTGGAAATGGATTTTTATGGCATATTTCACAGGTAAAGAAAAAAAAAAAAAAAAAAAAGTGGTTGCATCCAGCCTGCTGCTGCTTTATTTTGATATTTGCTAATTTGGGAGCTTCTTTGTTATCCAAGTACAATTACAGGATTGTGTATGGCAGATCCTCTGAATCCCAATTTGTGAGACTTGTCCAATAGGCATCATTTCCAATTTGATGTGTTCATTTTAAAATCCTTTCCAGTAGTATCACAATTTGGGCTATATGCCTATTGGCATGATTTTCTCTAAATTCCAAATTACTTGTGGGTCTAGAGTTCAAAAAAGTCTTGGGAAAGAGGGATCCCTTATCTTTATCCTTATCTAAGCACCAGACACTGATAGCCAAATTTTGAAGGATCGTACGTTGCTCTAGGTGCTTCTGATTCAGTGGTATGGTAACTCCCATTTCACCCTTTCTCTTGCTTTTGTGATCTTGCGTTAAATTGGGAAGCCTATTCATTTGCCCCCACAACTAATCCCATCAGTGTCTTCCAGGCAAGGGTTGCAGTTGTGATTTTTTGTTATTTAACTTGCTTGGGGAAGCATCTGATATGATCGGTGTTGAGAATCTGACCATGGAGTACTCAAAAATGACTGTTTTTGGAATCTTAGATCAGCAATTAATAAGAGTGGGGAGATTGAGAAGGATGTTGCTAATATAATTAGAGTTGGGTGGGAAGTGGAGATGTGCCTTTGGAGCTTTTATGTGATTATTACAACCAACCAAACTTAAGAGAATTTTATAGGATAGCTATTAGACCAGCCATGCTTTATGGGATAGAATGTTAGGTAGTTGAGGAACATGTTCATTGTGTGAGAGTAGCTGAAATGAGGATACTGAGGTCAATGAGTGGCAAAAGGAGGAAGGATAAGTTAAATGAATGCATTCGAGGGAACTTAGGAGTCATACAATTGGTAATAAGATGAGGGTAAGCAGAATTAAATGATCTAGCCTTGTGTGGCGAGGACCAAGAACTGCACCGATTAGAAAGGGTGAGTCGGTTCAAGTTGAAGGCTCAAAAATGGCAAGGGGAAGGCCCAAAAGGATGTGGGGGATGTAGTAAGAAAAGACTTGAAGACCTATGTTTTAACTGAGGATATGGTCCTTGATAGTGTGGAACGGCATTTAGCCCACCCTTCAGGAGTTGGACTTTGCATTGGTTCTTAAGATCCTTTGGTGAAGTTGGGATGATTACCGAGTTCTGGCACAAATGATTCTTGCTGACCCGTATCCTCTCTCTCTCATGCCAACAGACTTAGTGAGAAAAGAGTTTGCAGAAGGAATTCATCCCTCGATTGCATAAAATGGCAACTTGTGTTGTTTCCTGGGATGTGCTTATGGAATCTCTAAGAGTCAAGGACCCTTTCTGCCTGGAGCAGTCAGTTTCAAACTTCCAATATAGCCTTGTTAGGAAAATGGTGGATGGTAATAGGTCCTTTCATGTTTGTAGGTGGAGGATAGTTGATGCTTGCCCCTGTTTTTGGTACATTTGGGTAGTAGTTTTATCTGTGTATGCATAGCAAGTAGCAAACCATATATCCCTGATCCAGAGTGCTTATTCTTCCAATTAATGTTGATTGAGGCTGACGTTAACATTAAAAAAAAGAAAAAGAAGAAGAAAAATTAGTTTGCTTTCTTAAGAACCGGACCAAACTACAAACAGGGGATGTGAGTGATCACAATTCACAACCAATTCAAACTGGTTTTGGCTGTCGCAATCTTTGTAATCTAACATGTAATTCAATTTATAAAGTGCTAGTTAGAACTGGTTAAACAGCCAGTTAATAACCGTTTAACCAACATTTAATACCGTTACTGGTAAAAACTGGTTCGAACAGCTTTCTGTCTTCACATCTCATCCTAAGTGCACCACTGACATGGTTGCTTATGGTCGAGCAGGGTTGAATTGAGTGGTCCAGGTTTTGAAACCTGCATGGAAGGTTTCTTGTGAAGCTTGATTTGCTGAACTTACATTCATCAGCTACGATTAAGTTTAAATTTTCTTATTTCCATTATAGGTTGCTAAATGCAGATGGCATTTTCTTCATTGGTTGCTAAATGTAGATGGCATTTTGCTTCATAGGTTGCTAAATGCAGATGACATTTTCTTTCTATTCCCTGCTTAAATCTCTAATTTTCTTTTGCGAGCAATCTGCCTATGAGTTGTGATCCCAAAGCCGTGAAGCAGAGTCATGTTCAATCACAGTAATGTCTGGAGTGTTTTGTATTTTCAGTAACTCTTTTCTCCATGACCATGAAGAGTATGAGAAAATACCCAAGTGGGCAAAGCTTCAGCCTTTCCACTGATGGATTTCGTTGTCCCATAGCTACTGCCTTTCCACCAAACAGGGCTGTCTCTGGATTATGGGTTCCCTCCAGGTGAAAGGGTGTCTTGATATATAGATCATAATGCTGACATGGAAAACTGGTATGGAATCCTCATGAAATGGAAAACTGTAGATTCTAATGGTGATTCTTTTGTTCTCTTTTGAAGTGCAGTTTTCCATAGAAAATATTTAAAGGTTGAAATAGTTAGTGTTCAAACATTGAGAGGCAAACCAATATGGAACCCTCAGGAAATGAAAAACTCTAGATTCTAATGGTTATTATATTGTTTTCTTTTGAAGTGTAGTTTTCCATGGAAAGGTTTAAATGTTGAAAAAGTTATTGGTCAAACAGAGAGAGGTGTGCCTCTCATAACCTTTGAAATCCAGGTTTAATAGGTTTTATGGAAGACATCGACATCTACATTTTACTAGTATGGAAATGGAAATCCATAAACTATTTTTCCCCCTCAAACTAGAGAAAGATAGATTTCCATGGGAAACGAAGTATTCAACATCCCAAACACCTATATTGAAAATAATAATAATAATTATTATTATCCCAAACACCATATACATTTCCCTGGTGGCATAAATTGTAACAGGCATGCTGACATTGGGTTGCTAGTTCCACAAAAAGCTCAGATTTGCAACTTATCATAATTCAAGATTTTTTTTTTTCCTTTTTCTGGTTTCCATTATTATAGAAATGTCATATGATTAGCTGCTGAATGCATGTTTGTTGTTGTTATCAATGCTTGACATCAACAGAGATCATTTATTGGTTATTATGTTTAAATTCTAAGCAGAACTGTACTTTCACTTTCCATTAATTTGTTCTCTTGCAAATGAAGAATTTATTTTTTTTAAAAGGAAATTTGAAGATCTCAGATGCAAGCTGAGTCGAGTCACCTGCAAGAAAATCCCTCCCACTCCCAAGTTACTACCATGTCATTGTATGACTCGCAATGGGATTATCACCATATCTAGCCTTCTAATCTCATTCTCCAGTCTCTACTAGCAATCAATGCATTACAACTCCAGTAGAATTGTGTTCTTGGGCTATTTTGCCTTCTATCTGCATTTTGTTCTGATTAATGCATCTGCCAGTGCTCTTTTTTTTTTTCTTTTTTTTTTTCTGGGGAAAGTTTTGAGTTCTGGAATCCCCATCCCTTGAACAACACATCTTCCTGCCCTTTTGACGCCTTGCTTTGTGATTCCGTTGGTATCTTGTTAGTTTAGCAGTGTGGACTCAAACATCCACAGTGAAGAAGAGATCATGTCACAGGCCCACATGACACTGATGCTACAGGATCAATACAGAGATGTTTTTCATTCTTTCTTTCCCCTTTATTTTTAATTTTTAATTTTTAATCAAGACCACTAAAAATAAATGTTGAGAGGGGGCAACCCTACAGGGGCCCACCCACGCAAGGCAGCAGGCTGCCTCTCCCTTTTACTGTCTCTCCTTTCCACCTTCGGGGAGGGGTGTGTGTGCATAACAGTAAAGAAAAGTAGAGAAGAGAAGAGCCTGCTCTTGTACTCGCTTGAGGTCACGCATATATCAGCATACCATCATCACCTTCGGATCTGGCAAGTGATTGGGCTCGTCTTTCCATTATGTGGTTGATCTGAGCGGGTGATTAATTTTCATGTCTCGATTTCTTGATTTGGTCATGTAATTGCATTGCATGATACGTAATGATCACCAAAATTTAACCTGCCATATTGTTTGCTTGTGCCCAACCGTGGTACCAGTTATTCCTTCGTCAAGAGTAGCATCCTCCTCATATTAGTGCCTACTAATAAACTATCATCGACATATAAAAAATTCATGTCAAGAAGTGCCTCTCAGATCGCTTCACACACACAATGGTTTTCTTCACACATACAAAATTCGAAAAAAGTTATAGCTTCATAAAATCTCATGTATGACTGCCTCGAGGACTATTTCAGCTCATAGGTAGATTTCAAGAGCTTACGGACCTTGTTCGTCTGACCCTTCTCAATATATCCCACTAGTTATTTCATATAAATGTTTTCTTATAAATTCCATTCGAGAAAGCAGTCTTTAAATACAATTGATATAATTTTAAATAAATGTGTACCACAATAACCAAAATCACACGAATCGATATAAATCTAGCTACATGAGAGAGTTTTTTCATAATCAACACATTCTACTTGTGTAAAACCTTTTGCCATTGAACAAGCTTTATATTTATCAATCAAACCATCTGTCTTCCTTCTGATTTTGAGCACGCACTTATTTGCAATTGATTTACAACCAACTAAATATAAATTAATTTCCAAATATTTTTTTCTTCATCAAATCAATTTCTTCATTCATCAAAAGAATCTAATCTTTAGAATTTTGAGATGCTAGTGCATCTTGATACGAATCGTGTTTATTTTCATCTACTATGATACAAGAGCACAATTCACCTTATATTTTGAAATGCCTTTTAGAAATTGTACCCCCACAAACTCTATCGCAACTCAGGAGAACCAGTCAATGTGCTCCCACGATCTTCCTAAATCATGCAAATACCCTTATTATCACTATTTAGATTACTACTCCCACTTTTTTAAACTGCATTTGACATCTTATAAAGTGTTATTTCTATTCTAAGCCTTTTTCTATTGAAATATGTCTTTTTTACAAAATGTTACACCTTAGGATTCAATCTCAATTCATCCACCATTGTCTTCATATATTAACGAATATCTTTTTGAATAGACGGGATAACGAATGAAAGTGCACTCAATTATTCTTTTATCTAACTTGCTTTTATTTAAAGTAAAAAGTAAAACATGACCCAATAAACCTCATGAACATAAATCACCCAATGACAGCCTCCTATCAGGCCACAAATTAAAATCCATTTTCAAAATTGATTTTAAAGGAATTATATTTATATATAAGCAGTTGTAAGCAATGCATCTTCCCATAAGATAGTTGGCAAATTTGGATTAGTCTTCATAGATCTAACTATTTCTAGCAAGTTCTATTTCTCCTTTCGATTATGCCATTTTACTAAGGAGTGTAAGGTGTGGTAATATGATTTAAAAATATATGGTGTACTCTCCACCTTTATCCGTTATCAATGCTTTAATTCTTTTATTTAACTATTTATCTATTTCTCTGTATTTCTGAAAATCGTCAAGTGTATCGGACTTTTGATAAATTAGATATATTGTTCCATATTATGAGTAATCATCAATAAATGTTATATAATACTGACAACTATTTTGAACTCACATATTCAGAAGCCCACATATATCATTGTGCAGAATTTACAAAAATTCTTTAAGTTTGCCTACCTTAGGGAACGGTTTTATAGTTGCTTTTCCTTACGCACAATATTCGTAAAAAGACAAATCTACTCTTATCAATGTTTTCATTAATCCATCTCGTCTTAACATCATCATTTGATCATTTTCTATGTCCTCATTTGTTATGACATCTAATAGATTCATATATAACACTAGCACCAGACATACTAACAAAAGACGAGTTGTTTGATATTGATAAAAAATTATTTATAGCATCTAACTTAAACAAATCTTTTAACAATTCTCTCCAAGTAAATATTATAGTATTTTTTTCTTAGTGAGATCATATCTTTACAAAATCTTATATCAAAATTCTATCTAATAAGGCACGTGACAGATATTAGATTTATTCTCAGCTCGGGAGAAAAAAAAATGTTTTAAATAGCAGAGAATGTCTTATTTTTTACTCGAAGCGATATGCAAAAATCCAATCACATCCTCCAATGTATTGTTTCTCATAAATGGTTTATGAATTTCGAGTGAGATGGGTCGAAAGTCCACTAAAGCTTCTATATCCTTTGTCATATGCCTTGTTTTTCCTAAATTCACAATCCATTCATTAAAGTTTAGATCAATTATTAGTATTTTTATGCAAATACAACTAATTAGTGGAGGAAAGTTTATTGCTTCACGTTTAAGACTAGTCATGGCTCAAGGAGCCTGTTTTCCATACACAAAGCATGAACCATCACCCTAACCACTGATTTTTATTTTTATTTTTCTTATCATCTTTCTTTGGCTACATAAGGTCAATGCACATGTTGCAGGTCTATAATGGTTATAGTGGTTTCATGAGTTGACATCTAGGTAAACACGATCAATTTTGCGGTGGATATGATTGCGGTGTGGGCAATCATTATTGGTGATGAGGTGTGTATGGATGAAAATAGGGAAGAAATAGTGGACAATTGGGTGGATTGGATTGATTATTGGGGGCATTGTTTGCCTATTCTTCTCTTAAACATTTTCTTTAATCGAACATTTGTTTTTCAACTTTTGTTCATAAAGACCACATTTCTTTCAAGCGAACATCTTTGGATTCAACTTCATGTTCCAAATAATAATCTTGATTATAAGATATCTTAAATGTGAGACTAATAATTCGAACCAAAAAAAAAAAAAAATGGTATAATTTTTTTAAATTTTTTGTCAAGACAACCTATATTTTGCAATTCTGTCGTATTTTTTCAATTGGTATAATTTATTTATTTTTTGTCAAGACAACCTACATTTCGCATCCAATCGGCATTCTATATACATTAAAGTTCATTTGCATTATTTTAAATCTTGGCATCCAATATTTTAACATATGACTCAATTAGGGGATCCCACATTTTCTTGACAATCTTACAAGTTTCGTATATGAGGATCATTTCTTTATACATAAATCAAGGAAGAATATTCCTAACAGTTTTGCTATTTTTCTTCCTTTTTTGCATTTTTATTGAACAAACTTTAAACTGTGCATTAGAACATTCTGTTTTTTCTATCGCTGGTTTTTCCTAATGGTTGTTAGTGTATACAACACATTCTCCCCCTAGTAAAATCTTAATAGATATGCGCCAGTCATCGAAATCATTCCCACCAAATTTCTTTCATTTCAAAAGATAGGCAAAAACTGATTTGGATGTCATTTCTTATCGTTACATCATGCGAGTCTTATATTAATCAATCGGCAAACATATTCGAGACATTATTTTAATTTTATTTATATGTAAACATCATCAATGGTCTAAAAATAACATTACTCAAAAGCAATTAACATGAGGGCAATACGGTCATCGTCAGTCCGGCTTAAAAGTTCCACTTTACCCCAAGTGGGCATAGCAGAAATTATTAAAGTTGAAAAAACAGTAAAGGAATCCATCCATAGTGACAATCAGGTGACACTCATAATAAATTATTAGAGATATATGTCACATATAAAAACTCATGTAATGTGCAGTAAGGGGGCGTTTGGCATGCTTACAAATAAGGGTTTATTGACTTATTTCTTTTTTTAAAAAATGTTTAGACTATTCGGTAGAAGTATAATTATGGGGTTTATTTGTTTTAAAAGTAACAAATAAGCTTGGATTTTATAAGTTAGGGAGTGGTTACATTTTGAAAAATAGCTCATTTAACTCCATAAGTAGACATTTTTAGCTCATTTTTAGACAAGTTTATTCTTAAACTTTTCAAGTAATTCACATATTGCCTTCTTCTCTTCTCTTTACCATCTCTTTGGGGTAAGCCTTTATGATGAACAATCCATATTGAAGGTGGGGCCCCACATGATGAATGGCCCACATCAAAGGTGGGCCCACATAATACACAATCACATTAAAGGTGAGCCCCACATGATGGATGGCCCGCATCAAAGTGTGGCCCCACATGATGGACGATCCACACTAAGCAGGCCCAATCTAATGGATGGTCCACATCAAAAGTGCGACCCGCATGATGGATGGCGGACACTGAATGTGGGACCACATGATGGAAGGTTGACATTAAAGGTGGGCCCATATTTAAGGTTGTGCCCCACGTGATGGAAAATCCATATCAAAGGTAGGACCCATATGATGGATTGTGGACATCTAAAATGGGACCGAATGATGGATGGTTCAAATCAAAGTGTGGCCCCACATGATGGACTAACCACATCAAGTGGGGGCCCACATGATAGATGGTATACAACAAAGTTGGGACCCACATGATGAATGGTGGACATCAAAGGTGGGCCCATGAATGACCCATATTAAACATGGTAGCCCTGCAAGACCTACAAAGATGAAATCGGATTGCCTAATGAGTTACTCAGTAGGCTTTTATTGTACTGAGTAAACTCTGCTGGCCCATCGTGAATGTATGCAGTTTATCCATGCCGTCCATCTATTTTTGCAGCTCATTTTAGGGATTGATCCCAAAATTGAAGCATATCCAAACCTTAAGTGGACCATGCCACAGGAAACAGTGGGAATAATCATTTCCACCGTTGAAACCTTTGTAGGGCCCACAGTAATGTTTATTTGTCATCCAGCTTGTTCATAAGATCCAACAGTCATGGATGAAGGGAAAACACAAATATCATCTTGATCCAAAACTTCTATGGCCCCCAAGAATTTTTCAATGGTACATTCACACTGTTTCCTATGGTGTGGTCCACTTGAGATCTGGATATGCTCCATTTTAGGCCTTAAGCCAAAATTTTATTCGATAAAATGGTTGGACGGAGTGGATAAATTAGATAAATCACTATGGACCCCACAGAGTTTACTCATTAGGCAATCCGCTCCCACAAAGATGTCGAATTAGGACAAAGTAAAAATTAAAATAATAATAATAATAATCACAGACCGCCAAAGGAAGACAAGTTCGGTTGCCGGCCGATTCACCACAAACCGTGACCAGCTCTTGCCACCAACCGCACAGGTGGTCCAACACTGGATGGTTGGGACCGTATATGGACAAGCTCCTTCAAGTAATCAGGGAACTGGATGGAACCTACCATTCCATCAGTAAAATTTCGCGTTGATGAGATCTCTCACTGTGTCAATTCGCTGTGGGAGCTCAACTGAAGTAATTGTGATCAGTGAGGGGAGGCCTGATGAATGGTGGGGATTGGAGTGGATCACAAATCCAGGTCTTTTAAAGGTCACCACCTTCCTCTTTCAAGAATGATGAGAAAAACATCAATGCTCTGGCACCGGCCACTTAGAAATGTTCTATTGGCTTGAAAGTGGCTCGAATTGAACCGTACACAGGGTGGGACCCACTTGAGATGGATCATAAAGTAGCAATTACATTAAAATGATACCCTAACAATGTTTATTAGCAGCATTCAATATATTGATATCATGTTACATATCGCATCCTTGGAATACAGATATGTATTAGTTATTGAACGGAATATATCATTTATATCAAATAATTTATCCAGCTTTTTCGTAAATATGAGAAAACATTGAGAAAATTGTTGAATTTTCAATAAAATTTTAGAAATTATTTAAAAAAAAATAATTAATACACACTTTTAAATCATAACATCTCAGAAAAAGAAAAATAAAATAAAATAAGCATAGTAGGTTTCCTTCGTATAAGATCTTAAGCTATGTGTTGTCTACCTAAAGTAATGCAACTATATTTAAATTGAATGCATAACATTTATGTATGCGGTGACTATTTTATCAAAAACTCCAAAATACTTAAAAGTTTGTCTAAATTGACAATAAGTAGAAGGGAATTTTTGAAAATAATAATTTAATACTTATTTTTATTAATTTTTAATTAAAAATAATTTTTATTTTCAAAAAAAAATAACAAGAACTTAACAAATTAGTAGATCAACCCTCACCCTCGTACATACTTAATTTCGTATTTGAAGTGTAACATTGCAAGTAATTTAGGAGAAATTAGAGAATTTTTTCTAAATCAAACCACATATATTTGAATTTTGAAATTAGAGTGTATGTGATGATTATTTCATCAAATGCTCCTAAATACTTTGAAATTAGTGTCAATTGACATGAAGAACTAATGATATCGATCAAAGTGCCAACTCCATGATTTTCATGCAAAACATAAATAACCAGTAGATTTGTAAACATTTGACACTAATTTAACATAATTTAAATATATTTTTTAAAAAAAGAATCAAAAATTGAAAACGCTCATCGAATCAAACACGTGGAATATATTGGCATTACATATGTGTTCCATCCCAAGATATATCGCGGAATATATGGAATATATCGGTCGATGTGGTCAATATTTAAAATATTGGTAATTAGTGACCATCAAACAAAGGACTAAAAAAAAGTTGTTGGCCCAAATTGAAGAAACAAAAGGCTATTGATGATCTGAAATTAAGATTGACCAATTAATTTGATCTTAGGTTAGACCAATCTTCAGTGGGTCTCATGATTTGTACCGTTTGATTTGAGTTACATATATCAAATCATTCATTTGGAATTATCTGGTCAAAAAAGGCCAAGCACAAGAAACCGTAAACAAGTAGATGTAACCATCAACCGTACTATAACAATCCACGAACACCTCATGACATTGTAAATATACTATGCTCATGCAGGATTCCATTTCTATACACACCAAGCATATAATTCAGGGATCTAGACCGTTAACGTGTATGGATTACCGACGTTCCAAAAATCTTCACATTAGAATCTTTTGGCCCATTTCCCATTGCCTTTGCTGTGCTGTCTCTCTTTCTTAGCCATCAGTTTCTCATTCCTCACCTATAAATATCCCACCCAAGCTTCCTCCTACACTCACACCCCAGAGCTTGCACTTGATCTAAAGAAAGGATGGACGAATGCCTCTCCATTTTTCTGATCATATCAGCTTCTCTGCTTCTCTCATGTGCTGTGACAGTAGCTTACTCCATCTGGTGGAGACCCATGAAACTACAGAAACACCTCAACCAGCAAGGAGTTAAAGGCAACCCTCACAAGCTCTTCTATGGTGACATGAAAGAGATAGGAAGGTTGATGAAGGCAGCATGGTCTAAACCCATGAATCTAACGCACCAAATAGTGCCACGTGTCTACCCTTACTTCTATGACTTGGTGCAAAATAAGGGTACATGACCTGTTGTTTATAGTTGTAGTTGTTTCTTCCCTTCCTGTTTTTGTATTCATTTCATTTGCTCTAGCTTTTAGATAGTGATATTTTCATCCACATTTATAAATCTCAGTGACTCAGGCTCAAAACTCGACCAGGTCAACGAGCTTTTGCACCGAGTCAGTCCGAGTCACTCGCATTCAAACTCATGACCTCAATGACACACATGGAGCCCACCTACCCATGCACCAAGCATTGTAAATATGACTATTTTGCTGCATTTTTAAACACATGTAAACATATGCTATTATTCTAAGAGCTTTGCTAAACCCATACATCGCAATAAAGTTCATGTACACATCCGACATGCCAGCATGACATGGGTGCCAGATCCAATCCATCAGGTTCGTCCAACCTTCCACATGTGATTCCAAAAATATATCTGGCTCAATCAACATGTGGGCCCCAAAATTGGAAACAGGTGGAAGGGTCATAAAACTTCATCCAAGTTTTTCACAGCCACGCATTTGTTTTGCAAACTGTGGCCTAACTGACAAGTAGGTCAACCTGACTCTTGGGCTAATACCAATATAGTGGTATTATTCTAATGGATGGATTGGATCTTGGACCTATCACGCCATGCAGGCATGTGTAGCATGCCCATGAGCTTTATTGCACACACACTTGTGGGCTTGGCAAAGCTCTTACTCTTAATATCTGTTAATTTATCTACTAAATATCAAGTCAAGTCAAAACTTATGGGTATTCATGCTCTAGAGTGATGTTTTTGGATATTGGAACACAGGCCAGCTATTTGTTATGCTCTAGAGTCCTATCAAACAATTCCAGAGCTCATGAAACAAGTCCTATCAAACAAGTTCATTCACTTCCGGAAGCCACCTCTCAACCCTCTCATAAATCTGTTAACCAGGGGAGTTTCAGCCTTGGAAGGAGAGGAATGGACCAAGCGCAGGAAGATGATCATTCCTACTTTTCACCTAGAGAAATTGAAGGTTCTTTCTTTTACCTCGCATTGGTTTTACACTAAGCAATGTGAAGTAATTATGGCAAGCCTAAATATTATCAAGGGAAACAAGATCTGATAGAAAATACTGTTTTTTGACAAATCGAAACATTATGCAGCTGTCAATCCAACATATGTGGCATTTTGGAAGATTTTCCAAGTTAAGAAGTGCTAATACTCACCTATGTTGCAGGCGATGATACCGGCATTTTCTACCAGTTGTAGCGAGTTGATCCAGCGATGGGGGGAGTTGGTTGGTCCCCAAGGATCTTGTGAATTGGATGTCTGGCATGAACTCCAAAATCTAACTGGAGACATCATCTCTCGCACGGCCTTCGGCGGCAACTACAAAGGAGGAAAGAGAATCTTCAAACTTCAGGAGCAGATTCTACTGGCGCTCGAAACTTCTCATACTCCATACATCCCAGGTTTCAGGTGTATTTCCATTCTCTGTCTTTTATTCTTAGTGTTGGGCTCCTCTAATAATATGAAAATATGTATCACATTGAAAAGAACACTGTTTCTATAATTGTTTTATACAGATTTGTTCCGACAAAAAAGAACAAGCAGAGAATGTATTTGGACAAGGAGAAGAAAGCTATGTTAAGAAATCTAATCCACAAGGAGGAGCAGGCTATGAAAACGGGAGAATCAAACACCAATGACTTGCTACTGGAATCTAATAACTGTAATGGTGTCCAAGAACTAGGGACAAATTCAAAGAAAAACGGCCTGACGATTGATGACGTGATAGAGGAATGCAAATTGTTCTACTTTGCTGGCCAGGAGACAACCTCAGTCTGGCTAACATGGACTATGATTTTATTAGCTATGCATCCAAGCTGGCAAGAGCAGGCAAGGGAAGAGGTCCTGCAAATATGTGGGAAAGATATGCCTGATTTCGATAGTACAAACCACTTTAAAATTGTGAGTACCTTCAAATCCATTTAGTTAGTCATTTTTCATTTTTTGGCAGTCACTGAGAATTAGAAGAAAGAAAATACAAACTGTTTTCCTCATCTATTTCTATGGAGTAAAAAGCACCATTTCTTTGAAGGTTTCTTCCTACATATCGATGTTAGTCTCCAGTACTTTGGGCACTCAGACAATATACATAAGCTGTCCACTGATTCAGAAAGAATGAGTCCATCACTTTTAATATCTGGAAACAATCAGGGGCAGGATTTCTGCACTATAGTTAACTTACACCTACAAATTCTGAATTGCAGGTGACTATGATTTTGTACGAAGTTCTAAGGTTATACCCACCTGTGACTGCCATATATCGACATACTTATAAGAAGATAGATTTGGGAGGGATTTCCCTCCCACAAGGCATCAGCCTCTTGCTACCAACACTCCTCATCCATCATGATCCTGAACTTTGGGGCGACGACCACGAAGAATTCAGACCAAAGAGATTCTCAGGCAGAGTTTCAAAAGGCCTCAAAGGATCAAATCGCCTTCTTCCCATTTGGATGGGGCCCAAGGATCTGTATTGGGCAGAACTTTGCGATGATAGAAGCAAAAATGGCACTTGCTATGATTCTACAAAACTTCTCGTTCGCGCTGTCGCCCTCATATACCCATGCTCCATACACTGTCTTAAATCTCCAACCACAATATGGAGCCCCAGTCATCTTGCACCGAATTTGAGTCCGTCATCATCCTTAACATGTTGCTGTTGCAATCATGTCTATGTTGTCATAGACATGATTGCAATCGAGTCTGTCATCATCGTTAATGTTCTTGTTCTCAATGTTGTTTTCCTTTTTGCCGTTATGTTATGGTTGTACTTGACGTAATCTTAAATTGTGGAATTGAAGAGGATCGAACTATGCATCGTAGATGGAGATCTAATAACTGAATTGAAATCATATCTGATTGGGAAGCCACTGTCAAATGCTATTGCTAGGATTTTCCGCACATTACACCCTTAGAGAAGCAATGGGATAGGAGAGCTTCAGAAGTGTGTAGGTTTGGAGACCCAACCCTATTTAAATAGTTGCTGGATGGAGTTTGAAATCCACTGAAATTCCTCTCCTTGAAGACTTAACACATTTCAAGGTTTCCAAGTCCATTTAAAAACTATGCGTGTATCATAGTCCAAGCGCATCACCCCTTGCACGAATTTGAGATTGATCACAACTCTAGTGGAGCCTACCGGTATGCCCAATCACAATATCCAACCCTTAGATCAATTCAGACCATTGATCAATTAGGGCCACCTTATCGAACTCTTAAATTCTCCAACTTAGGCCACATTGATCAATGTCATGTCCAAGATTTATTTTGAAAAACATTTTACAAAACATGCTTTACAATTTTAAAGAAAACATCTGAATGATTAACTAAAGTATCTGTTGGATAATACGAATAACACTTCTACAACCCGGTCGATCAAAACTACTAGCATTGGATCGTGGTAGTCATCATAACATTTAATCTTTGCGAAGTAAAACGAAACATAGTCACGAATACCACTAGTCTTAATGACATAAATCAGGAACATGTAAGTATGGCATGGATATTGCACATATAGTGTGATCATGCACATCTCCAAGAGGTCCTAGAGCTTTTAAATGTGTCCTATGATACAAAACTTAAGTTCCACTTACTTAAAACAAATTTGTGCATACATAACAAGAAATAAAAATAAGCTTATTATTAGAATTGTCAAAACTTTATAAATGATATTTCTATACATGTCTGTGCATAATAGATCATACTAAACTCTCATTAATTGAATACGTATGTGAGATCGATAACTCCCATAGATGTCACATGCTTCTGAAATAGTGTGATAGGGAGCCCTTTAGTGAGTTGATTCACTATTATCTGCTTAGTGTTGATGAACTATACAAACACTTGACAATTTTGAACTTTTTCTTCGCGACAAGATACTTGATGTCGATATGCGTCAACCTTGATGAATGGTTGTTATTGCTTGAGAAGGTGATCATTGTAGCCATATTGCCTGATTTGAAGCTTCATGACAAGCAACGAACTTAGCTTCCATGGTGGATGAGGCCATAGTCAACCATTTTACGTTCTTTCAAGACACAACCCCACCAACCAACATAAAAATATGGCTCGAAGTGGACTTCTTAGTATCGACGTAGCCAACGAAATTTGCATCAGAGTATCCAACCAACACCAAATGATCGAGCCTTCTATGTGTGACTATGAAGTCCTTTGTCCGATGCAAATAGAGTAACACATACTTCGCAATTATCAAATGCTACATCCATAGATTGGAGAGATACCTACCTAACATTCCAATTGCAAAAGCGATATGCTCTCTACTGCTGACGCATATAGAAAATTCTTCATACGATTCTTCTTCATACCATTTTTAGGACACTGGAATTGGTTAAATGTATTGTCATTTACAATGAGCGATTGTCCTTGAGCATAGTTTTGCATGTCATACCTTTCAAGTATCCTATTAATATAGGCTCTCTATGACAAGATAAGCATTCCACATGATCTGTCACGACTTATCTCAATACCAATGATAAAAGAGGCGTTACCAAGATCTTTCATTTCAAATATTTGAAACAAGAATTTCTTAATATCACATAACATCCTAATGTCACTGCTAGCCAATAGAATGTCATCGGCATAGAAAAACAATATAACGAACTTACCTCCACTGATCTTAACGTAAATTTACTCATCTGAAATGTTTTATACAAAACAATATGATAACATCACTTCATAAAATTTCATATACCACTATCGTAACGCTTGTTTCAATTCATAAATGAATTTCTTAAATTTACAAATCATATGTTCTGAGCTATTGATTTCAAAACCTTATATACATTATTTTCCAAATCTTCATTGAAAAATGTTATTTCAACATCCATTTGATGTAACTCCAAATCCATATGAGGCACACGAGCCCTTATGATCCTGAATGAGTTTTTCTTAGATACGAGCGAGAAAGTCACCTTAAAATCAATGCATTCTTGTTAATTAAAACCTTGGCAATAAGTTCGGCTTTATATCTTTTAATATTACCCTTGGTGTTTCGTTTGGTCTTAAACACCCAATTACAACCAATCAGTTTAATTCCTTTATATAATTCTATAAGATCTCAAACTCTATTGTCTTTCATGGATTTTAATTCATCATTCATAATACCAATCCATCGAGAAGAGTTAGCACTTTGTTTGGCTTATCTTTTTTCACCCATATGCCAAACTCGTGCTCCTACGAGTATACGATATAATCATCCAAAATAGCAGGCCTCCCTTTTCTCTCTCTCGCTATGATCTTCTTAATGGTTCACCATCTTGAATCGGGTTTTGATTTCCTTCTTCAATGGATAGTATAGGAGATACAATGTGGTGATTTGTAGTGATTATAAGCTTGACTACAGGATGCATACCCACATTGTCAGGATTGACCGTGACAGGAGTCACAATCCACTCTTCTTTGAATACAACATTCAAATCGCTATAGTCCTGATGAAGTGGACAGGATAGTAAAAAAGATAACCTTTTGACTTAGGTGGATTATAGGGTTTGACTACAACAAGACATCCTCATATGTGAAAGTATCGGAGACTTGATTTTCTTCCATTCCACAACTCAAATGAAGTTTTCATTACAACCTTGTTAAGGATCTGATTAAAGATATGAACAACAGTTTCAATTGCATCACCTCATAGAAATTCTGGTAATGTCGAATTACTATTCATGTTATGCACCATATCCGTTAGGGTGCGATTGTGCCTTTTAGTTATACCGTTTTACTTTAGTGTCCTAGGCATGGTGTATTAAACGACAATGCTATAATTCTGTAGGTACTCAGCGAAGGGTCTTGGATTGTGACTTAATTCATCACATCTACTATAGTACTCACCACAACGGTTAGATTTGATAACTTTAATCTTTTCTTTCAAGTTGATTTTCAACTTTAACTTATAGATTTTAAAAGCATCTAGGGCATCTAATATTTTACTTATAAGATAAAAAATGCCTAAAGCGAGAGTAGTCATCTATGAATGAGATAAAATATTTTTGACCAATAAGTAGAGAATAGACCACATGTCCTCCAAGATCCAGTAGAAAATGGACTACGAATGTCCATAGGTATCACCTCTTAGAGTCCTGCATTCCTAGATGCACGGTTACTCCTACTTCTAGTTTGTTTACCCTTTATACAATTTGTGCAGACCTTAAAGTTACAAAAATCTAAAGAGTGAAGAATTTCTTCCCGCACTAGCCTTTCTAATCTCTCATGAGAGATATGATCTAATCGCATATGCCACAACATAGAGGAATTTTCACAATATATTCTTCTCTTAGTTCATATCATATTTATATACAGAGAATTCACATTATGGATGTGTGGAGCATTCAAGTTAGTTGGTATAGATTATTAACCATAGTATCAGTGCCAATCACATTCGAATCATACTATATACTAAACTTTTCATTCATGAATTTAAACATATCGAATTTGTCGAGAAATGGAGATTAGATTGGGCCTTATGGAAAACACACAAAATGTATCTACTAGATCCAATATATGACCTAACTTTAACATAAGCTTGCAAACCTCGATTGCTTCTACGTCCACTTCGACACCATTGCCCATGTATATTAATCGCTCTACATTAGTTGGTGGCTAGCTCTACAACATATTCTGCATAGAATTATAAATATGAATAGTTGTATCAGAATCTATCTACTAGGAATCTACTAATATGGTGGTTAGATTGGATTCAAAACAAACAGGGACATGATCTTTACCGTTCTTTACAAGCCGCTGCTTGTATTTAATGCAGTCTTTCTTCTAATGACATGATTTTTTTTGCAAAAGAAGCAATTATCATTCTTTTCCCACTTTTTATTCAACTGATCTTTAGGTTAATGTTGAATGTTAACTGTAAAAATCTGAAGGTCGCTTTTTGAAACCCTATTTCCTTTCCTTTTTTCCATTATGTCCTTGTCCCTAGGTTACTAAATGAACACCATGTGTTTTACCACTTCCTAAGCCTTTCTTCCTTTTGTCAATATCCATGCACTCCAGGACTATCTTTATGGACTTTTTCCTTCTTGGATAATTTGATCCAATTAAAAAGGGAACTGCATTACATTGAGTTGGAATTTTAACTTGATTATATAATACACCCATATTAGCCAAAGTGTTTAATTTAAACAATTCACGAATATAATAAAATTCATGACTAAAATTCAATTGATTGGGGCCTTCAATTGGATTGCCCAGAACGGAGATGGGCTGGCGAGAATCCAACACATCACTATCACTCATCTTGTGGGATGAAACACTTGTTGTCGTGCCTTAGTGGTAGACTCCTTGGAGTTTCAACACGAGGTCATGGGTTTGAGCACCCCTTGTGGTGCGAGTGCACAAGAAGTGTGTGTGTGTGTGTGTGTGTGTGTGTGTGTGTGTGAATCTTGTGGGATGAAGACATGAGTGACTCTCTTGAACATGAGATACTCAACAGATGTGGGTGAGAGGACCTCCTCGCCTTACATAACCAACGCCATTTGCTCCACACTGCTTGTGTTCCTATTAAATAGCAATCGTATGTGTTTTCATCACCATTCGCATTGAGCGCAAATGCAACCCAATGTAATCCTACTCCTATATCCCAATATCACAAGTGAAGGCGAGTCCATATAATGAATTGTCCACATCAAAGGTGGACCCCACATAATGGATGACCTGCATCAAAGTGAGTCCACATAATGGATTGACCACATCAAATGCCCCTAAAGATGAATGACCCACATCCAAGGCGGGTCCCACATGATGGATGGCCCACATCGAAGGTGGGGGCTCACATGATGGATGATTATAAGACCTGTATCCTAGACCGTATAGTTCCGTTGGCTTTCGCGGTCCTTCCGGTCGAGAATCGGCAATCCTCGAACTGTATCCGACGTTTGCGCGCGATCCTAAGCCGAGACTTATATGTCAAAGTCGGCTCAAACCGAAACCTCTATCATAGCGACCGCGCCGCCGCCGCGGTTCTAACACAGCGACTCGAGCACCGAACCAATACCCGTACTAGAAGATGTGGACGCGCGTTCAATTTGAAGAAAACACCGCGCGTTACGAACTTCGAAGGAATCTCTACGAAATGTCCCATCAATCAATCAATCAATCATGTCAAGTACAACCATACCTCAAGTACAAGCCCCATCCCTCCTTTTTCCCTCAAGTCAACTCTCTTTCCACCTCATCATCTCCCTTTACAAAATTTCAAACTAAGTCATCCCTCTTTTACCCATTTTTCAAACCAACCCATGCCTCATTAATTACACCCACCACTCCATCCATCACTCCTAATATTCTCTCTCTCATGTACTCAACAATCTCCTAAGCAACCCAAATCCTCACACGTCCAAACTCCTCTCTCCCAAGCCAAGTGTGGCCGACTTTCCCCACCCCTCTCATCTCTCATCCACACCATCAAAACCCCATCAACCTCCATCAAAGTTGAAGGCAAGGAGCTAAGGAGGCTGAGGGAGCAAGAAGGAAGGCCTAGAGGTGGGTGATCAACCGTTAGATTTCAATTTTTATAAAAATCCCTTGTAGTGGGGCCCACAATGATGTACGTATTGTAGTGAGGGGCCCATAGTGGCGGGGTCCCTCTATCTCACCGGTGTTCTCTTTCTCTCTCTCTCTTTCACTTTCTTTGATGTGATTTCTTGTGGCCACCATGTGCAAGGTGATCTTGGCCGCCTGATCGTAAGGCCCATCTTGCAATGGGTTATTTGGACGGCCAAGATGATGGGAAAACAAATATCATGTTGATCCAAAAGGTGGGCCACGTGCTTGTGGGAACCATCTTGATGTGTGGGCCACGTGCATGTGGGACCCACACAATGCATGTGTTTATCCATGACCGTCCAGCGTCTCTGGATGCTGGACGCGGGTGTGGCTAACATGGAGGCGTGTACTGACAAGGGGTGTGTATTAACAGCAAAGAAAAAGATTGCTTTTGAATGTTTTGGGGTGGGCCACTCATGCAAGCCCCACCTTAATGTACTTACTTGATCCAAGCCGCCCATCCTCTTCCTCAGATCATTTTAGGCGTTGAGCCGAAAAATGACGCTGATCTGGTTCCCTAGCAGGCTATGGTATAGAAAATAGTGTCCCTATCATTAATATACTCCCTATTGTTCCTGTATATCCAAAAACCATCCAATATTAGACTCGATAGGTTTGTATTGAGCCACAGGGACCAATGGCTAAAGTGGATCTTGCTGATGCGGGCCCTACCTATGAAAACCGCGAGAAAACAGTTTTAGAAAAAAAAAATGTAAAACAGCTCTGATGCTGCTGCTGCAGACGCAGGCAGCGCCTGCACCGGGCGGACGGGCTTACGAGCTGGGCCTCACGGCCCCAGCTGTGGGCCCCACCGTGATGCGTTTCTAACATCAACGCCGTGCATTGGGTGGGCCCTCATTCCAGTGGCCTCACTGCCAAAAATCAGCCGTACACGGAACTCAGGTGGGCCATACCATCTAAAATCATGGGAAAACATGCCAAAACATATAAAATCACCTGGTGGGGGCCTACCTGAAATTTGGATGCGACTGAAACTTAGTATGAACCGTCAGCCAGGTGGGACACACATAATGGGTGGACTGGATTTGTGAACCACATCACAGTGGGCCCCCTGGCCCACGTAACCATATGAATAGGTTTGGCAAATAAACATTCCAGTGGGCCCCATCTGACAGCCCCACCATGATGTGTGTGCACGGCCCCACCGTGATGTGTGCCGGCCCCACCATGATGTATGATTTGTATATCCACGCCGTCCATTATGGTGGGCCCAGACCCATGTGACCCCGTGAATAGGTTTGGATGACAAATAAATATCACAGTGGGCCCAAGGTCCACGTGACCTTATGAATAGATTGAGTGGCAAATAAATATTACAATGGGCCCTACCTTGGTCCACGTGACCTTATGTACAGGTTGGATGACAAATAAATATTATGGTGGGCCCTCCATGCCCCAATCAATGAGCTGGATGGAAAATAAATATTATGGTGAGCCCCCTATTTATGTAGCCTTATCAACAAATTGGATAGGAAAATAAACATTATGGCGAGCCTCACATGAGGCCCACTTAGGTATATATGGGCTGATGTATTTAGGCCCATCTTAATGCATTTGTGGCCCGTTGTCGAAGCTCACTTTGATATATATAGACTCATGTGTTTAGGCCTATCATGATGTGTTTATAGGCCCATTGTTGAGGCCCACTTCGATATATATATATATATATATATATATATATATATATATATATATATATATATATATATATATATATATATATATATATATATATATGGGCCCATTTGAGAGGCCCATCTTGAGGTATTTGTGGCCCGTTGTTGAGGCCCACCTTAATATATATAAGGCCCATATCGTGAGGCCATTGTGATGTATGCAAGGCCCATGGGTATGACCCATTGCAAAGTACCCAAGGCCCATTAGTGAGGCTCATTGAGGTGATCCACTTGATGAATGTAAGGCCCATATGATACAGCCCAATTGATGTACTTAAGGCCCAATTGGGTGCAACTAGGTCCATTGCAATGCGTGTTCCCTCCATTGCATATAATGATATTTATAGCAAGTAATGCCTTGAGAACAATGATGGTTAGATGCCCACATTATTAGGATGACGTCGGTTAAATGTCCGCATTATCACTCTCCCTAAGGCCCACTAATAGGCCATACTTATAGTAAGTAGGCCGTCTAGGCCCATCTCCGTTATACACAGAGCACATCTCTATATACATGTTTAGTATAGATCCATGGTTCAATATCATACGCATCATATGTATGACTGATATGAGAAGTGACTGATCATAGCATATGCCTTCGGGCAAACTGTTTATGGGCTCCCTGATAGGCAGAGTTGTCCTGCATGAGCGCATGGTACACGCAGGACTGTTGCATGACTGGTAGTGTGACTCATACACTTGCATTGTGTGATTGTAGTTACTGTATTCCCTAGCGACATCAGGGCAATAGCCTCTACAAATACATTGTAGATGGCTAGGTTGGATACCGAAAATGTTTGGTTCTAGCATACAGGATCCATAGATGTCCCTGGATGAAAATTCCTAAACCTGATGATACCAGAGGATGACTCCAACGTCGAGACCGAGTGGATATATGAGCACACGAGGGTTGAATACAAGGAGGCCGCGTCTCCCACTGTGTCTGGTCGGTTGGAAAGGGGTGTGGCCTTACTCGCCCGAGGGTAGGTGGCAATACTAGGTTGAGTTTGACCAGCTCGTGAATGGATCCGCTATCGACATGCCGGATATGCATTGACAGACTATTGGCCAGGCGGATAATGAAGTTTCTTACGCTCACTTGGACTGTGCGGCTTGGAGAGCGGCAGTGCCATTTGGAGTGTAATAGACCCCGGTGATTATCCAGAATGAGAATTGTACTGATATATGATGAAGATTGACATACTTGACTTGCATTTTGCATCGCATGGCCTGGATGTGGCCGATCGCATTCATATCTTACACCGCATATCCTTGGTACGGTTGATTGCATTCATGTATTCATCAGCATGATTCCGCATTACTCTAACCCTGCATTCTGAGCACGCATATATTGCGCACACACTTACACCACCCTCTAAGCTTTCTATAAGCTTATGCACGACTGATGCGTGTAGGTGACGCCAGGACGCAGCCTTAGTCTCGCCATCGTTGGAGCGTGCAGCTGAGCTTCTAGAGTTTTTGTTACTTTCAGTATATTGTATTTCCCCTTTCATACGCCTTGTACTCAAAGTTTTGATCATAGTGGATTTTGTGATGGTGTTCTTGTGGTTAGTGTTCATGGGTTATAGTTGTGGTTATGCTCATTACGAATCAAATCATGTTTGAAATCCTCTTAGTAGCATCCCAGGATCGGAATCTGGTATATGAGTGTCGGGAGCCGAGAATGGGGTACTACGGAGGCTGTCGGCGCCGGATTCGGCGATCGAAAATTTTGTAAGCCCGGTTTCCGAGTTCGGGGCGTGACAATGATCCACATCGAAGGTGGGGCTCACATGATGGGCGATGGATATTAAGGGTGGACCAAATAAAGTTGAGGGATGAGGACTTATGTGATGTTGGAAACCAAACATACTATTCTACTTGGCTGATATGTATGTTGTTTACCAACATACTCATCTGTTGAATAAGTAAAAAATAAGATAAGCTACTTGAAGCATATGTAACTTATGATCCAAATGCGCCTTTGATTTCCAGCATAAGCCGCCCATTAACATCATAAATAGACCCCTTCCCATGCCAGGTCAGGCCTAAAGAGAAAATTTTAAAACTAAGGCCAAGCCTGGCCTGTCAAATTAGTTGGGTTTCAAAAACAGGCACATAGCCAAAATGAAGGCCTGTCTAACAGGACTGACCCAACATTTATCAGGCCCGGAGCCACAACCCGACAGGCCTGCCTGACCCATTACCACCCCGATGCAATACATCTCAACCAAAATGTAAGAATAGTGGCTAAGACAAAGGCCATTTATTTACTCATTTATCTACACATAAAATATCAAAATATAGGTGACAATATATATCTTATTCAAGTGCTTCATAAGGATATGAAACTTCCATTCATCAGTGCTGCAGCCACAACATGACAATAACAGCAACATAGACCCAGAATCAATGCACAAATACAGACGCAATAGCTGGCTGAACACATATAACTTGAAGAGTTCACCACTCAAAATTTCCATTAGATACCCCAAGAATGACACTAATTGCTACCAGAACAGCCTGCAGGAAGAAAAAGAAAATAAGTTTCAAAAGACAAGCATTCAGATGAGGAACCCCTTCAAGAAAAATAATTTCAAAGCCCAACAAATAATGAGATGACCAATTTTTTTCCCAGTATGACATGGCGCCTTTTCTTTTCCAACTTTCCATTGATAAGGAGACAATAGAAAGCCTAATGCAGAGGTTGCTTGGTATCATATCAACCCAGCCTCACAAGAAAAAGCAAAACTTATACAAGCTCATTCAGTATTAAACCCAATCTTTTGACCTTATTTGATACTCTATTTTGATCCTTACTTAATACTCTGTTTTTCCTTCCACCAAAAGAACTAATTCCTTTTCTTGGATAGCCAATGTACCAACAGCTGTCAGGATTACATCCATAGGCATACCCACAGTATTCCTAATCACACATATTATCGTAAAACAGATGTTGTTGATTTTAGTTTCTATAGCTGTACATGCAACCAGCAGAAAGTTGAAATTCAGCATGGTAACTAGCTCATATTAAAAACAAGAATACATCACTAAAGAACATATCAAAATATAAAGAAATTAGGTACATAAAGCAAATAGAATATATCTTATTAGCATCATAGAGCATGACAATATGAGGTGTAGATCTACCAATTGGAAACAAAAGGTATTGGCACCTACCCCAATTGTACATGCAATCAATCCTGCTTTCTCCCTGTAGTCTACCACAACAAAGAGTAGAATGAAAGCACCAACATACCACGTGTCACGCCCCAAACTCGGAAACCGGGCTCACAAAATTTCCGATCGCCGAATCCGGCGCTGACAGCCTCCGTAGAACCCCATTCTCGGCTCCTAGCTCCCATTCGCCAGGTTCCGATCTTGGGATGCTACGAGGAGGATTTTAAATATCAGTTTGATTCGTATTAAGTATAACCAAAGGCATAACCCACAAACAACAATCAAGAAACTCCATTACATTTCCACTATGATAAAAAACTTTACAAGTACAATGAGCATAAAGGAAAATACAAAGGTAAAGTACAAAAACTCCAAAATGCTCAGCAACGTGCTCCTGCCTCAACGCTGCTGCGATCCAACGTCACCTGCACGCAACGGTCGTGCATAAGCTTACAGAAAGCTTAGAGGGTGGTGAAAGTGTGTGCACAAGGTAGAATATGATCATGCAATATCAGAGTAATGCGGAATATGCAGATGGAACTATAATATCATGAGCCGTACCAAGGCTTATGCGATGCAAGACATGAATGGTATTGGCCACCCCAAGGCCATGCAATGTGCAATGCAACTCAAGCATACAGATCCTCATCAATGTCCACATATCAGTACAGCTCAAAGTATGGAATATCACCGGGGTCTAGTACACTCTAAACCAGATTGCCGCCACATCGCGCACAATAAGGTAAGTGGAAAAGACCTCACTATCCGTCTGCCAATATCGGGCACGACTCGTCGATAGCGGACCCATTCCTCGAGCTGGTCAAACTCAGCCTAGCAATTGCCCCCTACACTCGGGCGGGTAAGGCCGTAACCCCTTCCAACCGACCACGACACAGTGGAGAGCACAGCCAACTGGTATTCGGCACTCGGCGCTCATCTACCCACTCGGTCTAGACGTTGGAGCAACCTCTTGGTACCATAAGGGTTTAGGGACTTTCACCCAGGGATATCTATAGTACCCCATGTAGAATAAGATTTCCGGTATCCAACCCTGCCAACCACGATACATCTGTGGAGGCTACGGCCCTGATGCCGCTATGGCGTACAATAACCATGACACACAAATGCGGAATGCATGTATCACGCTATCCAGTCATGCAACCAATCCTGCGCATACCGTGCGCTCATGTAGGACAACACTGCCTGACCGGGAGCCCATAAACAACCTGCTCGAAGGCAAATGCTATGACCAGTAAATCCTCATATCAAGCATACATATGATGCGTATGATCATGGGTCATGAAACTATACTAAACATGTTATAATAAATGAATTGTCTTACAATGCAAATGGGCCTGGACGGTCTAAACACAGCAAGTACAGCCTGGTGATGGGCCCTAAGAGTTGTAATGTGGACATCCAACCAGCATTACGCTCGCAATGTGGACGTCAAACCAACATTGCTCCCAAGGCATGATCGTTGTACACATCGTACTTAGCCTGTAATGGATTTACTCGTTGCAATGGACCGTAGGTTGTCCCCATTGGACCTTACATATATATATCAAGTGGGCCATATCCTATGGGTTTTTATTCATCAGATGGGCCACATAAATGGGCCACCAATGGGTCTTATGTGCATTGCAATGGGTCAAACCCGTAGGCCTTGGATTGCATCAATTGGACCTAGTCATATGAGCCTAATATGTATCAAATGGGCCACACCAATTAGGCCCCACATGTAGATCAAGTGGGCCTCAACCCATGAACCTATCATAAGTTCAATGGCCTTACATATATCAATTGACCTACTTCCATGGGCTTTAAAAATGTAACAAATGGGTCCAATTTTGTGGGCCTTGAAGTACATCAAATGGGCTTAGTCCCATGGACTTACAACACATCAAATGGGCCTAAGCTCTTAGGCCAAAAATGAATCAAATGGGCCTAGCCCATAAGCATTTTATAAATCAAGTGGGCCTAGCCCATAGCCCTTTTGAAATTCAATGGGTCCCGACCCATGGGCCTTACAAAACATTTATTTCCATCCAAACTATTCATAGGGACACATGGTCTAGGGCCCACTACAATTTTCATATTATAAAATATACATTTAAATTATATGGCATACATAAATATATATAACATAAAACATATAATATATAATATATAATATAATATATATATGTGTAATGGTGGGTCCCACAGAGCTTGCTGGCGTCAGATGACAGTGGACCCCACCATCAAAACAGATGGACGGCATGGCCCGGAACACACAAGATGTGGGGCCCACGGCCTACTATCGCTAGAGAGAGACAGAGAGAGATATAGAGGGAGAGAGAGATATAGAGAGAGGAGGGCACGTGGCCCTTGCTCCCCTCCTTTTTCCTTTTTTTTTTTTTTTTTTTTTTTTTTTTTTTTTTTTTTTTTTTTTTTTTTTTTGCTCACCTCTGACCAAACAAAGGTGGGTCCCACGTAGGGCCCACCGTGATGTGTATTTGAAATCCAACCCGTTCATAAGGTAACTCAGACCTGTATGAACGGAAAACATAAATTTCAGCTTGATTCGAAACTTCTGTGGGCCCCAGGAAGAGTTTCAATGGTAGATGTTTATTCACACTGTTTCCTATGGTGTGGGCCACCCGAGTCTTGGATCTGTCTATTCTTAGAAGGGGGGCCACTTTAGAGGGTGGCCCATCCGGTGAACGGTTTGGATATCATATAAACATCAAGGTGGGGCCCACGGCTGGAGCCGTGGGTCCACGGCGTCCGCCCGCCCGTCGCCTGGCAGCCTTGTAGGCGCTGCCAGCGCCTGACGCAGCTGCTGCTGCCACGCCCCATCTCTCTCTCTCTCTTGAATTTTGATTTTTTTGACAAAAAGTATGTGTGGGGCCCGCTTTCTGACAATCCACTCCAGCTATAGCGATCAGTGGCCCGACGCCGTCCAAATGAGTCCAAAGTTTGGATTTTTTTAACGCTAGAAGATGAATAAAATGAGAAAATGGATCCTTGAATGATCGAGGTGCATTACTTGATGCTATGGCCCACCAGGTCTTCCAATCAACCCAAAACTTCTACCCAACGGCTAAAAAGTCGTGGGTAAGAGGATAGACGGCTTGGATTGTCTGGGTACAACACGGTGGGACCAATGCAAGGCAACCACTCAAATCCCCTACATTCCTTTCCCTTTCTTTTTCTTCTTTTTCTCATTTCCTTAGAAACGTCCAGCGTCCCAAACGCTGGACGGCTGGCTTTCATAAAAAAAATATATTTGTGGTGGGCCTGATGAAGTGGGCCACCACATGATGGGCGGCATGGAAATAACATCTAAGGTGGGCCCCACTTGAATAAAATAAATACATCAAGATGGGATCCATTCAAGTGGGCCACACCATCCTATTGCAATAAAATAAAATAAAATAAAATAAAATAAAAGAGAGAGGGAGGGAGACATGGAGAGTGGGACACGGCTTGTGATGGAGGGACCCCGTCCTTATGGGCCCTCCTTTAAAAGCAAATGATACAAAAAAAAGGGTCCCTCAACACATGGGACCATCAAGATCGAGAATTAACGGTGGAGATCCTCTCTCCACCAAAATGGACGGTCTAGATGACCTTTCTTAAAGAAATAAACATCATGATGGGGTCCATGGAGAATGGCCCCATCATGGAATGATCATGATGATCCAAGTGGTCCATCGGCCATAAATAAGGGTCTCAAGTGAGATCCACACCATTGATCGGTGGGCCTCACTTGGTCCACCATAAAAACAAGAGAAATCTACCCTATAGAAGCACCCACCGTCCGATCTTCTCGCTCCTAGGGGTTCCTTGGCACATTGTCTTCAACTTCAATGGCTAAGATGAAGAATGGAGGGTTGAGATGGGAGATTTTGGGGTAGGAAGGTGGGCCACTTGAAGCTTAGGGATTTTTGCAAAATTCCATACGTATGGAGTTTTTTTGAAAATCCTTTGTTGCTTTGAAATTTTTGGAATGAGAAAGAGAGAAAGAGAGAGAGTGATGTAAAGGGAGGGAGAGAGAGTGATGGATGGATGGGTGAGTGATGGTGGTGTAAGAAAAACTTGACTTTTTGGCCTTTTGTGTAAGAAAGGTATGGGTTGAGAAGACTTTGTTGGCTTTTTGTGTAAGAGAGGTATGGGTTTGGGAGACTTTTGTGGTTGCTTGGGAAAAGGGATGGAAGTGATGTGTACTTGACATGTGATGGCTTGATGGGATTGATGTGATTGATATGACACATCGTTGAGATTCCCTTGGTTTTCGTAACGCGCGGCGTTTTCTCGCACCGAACGTTGGCTCATAACTCTTAATCAGGGTATCGCCTTGGCGCGCGAGTCGCGGTATCGGAACCGCGGCGACGGTGCGGTCGCTATGGTATTGGTCTCGGGTTGAGTCGACTCGGGTTGTCGGCACATGAATCAGGGTCGCGCGTCGATATCGATTAAGGGTCGAAAGTTGCCGGAATTCGACCAGTAAGACCGCGGAAGTGTACGGAAAGGTACGGACCAAGATACGGGTCTTA